>VZRF01012988.1:143928-229092 GCA_013396875.1 Vireo altiloquus | reverse complement strand
CACACACACAGAGGCAGGCACACCTCACACACACACACAAACAGAGGCAGGCACACCTCACACACACACACACACAGAGGCAGGCACACCTCACACACTCACTCACACACACAGGCACACCTCACACACACAGTGTCTGGGCTCCTGACAGCAGACAGGCAGATGGAGACCCGAGAGGGGCTTTGGTACAGCAGTGCTGGTGTATCCACCGCAACACCATAGGGACCAAATGCCAAGAACGCAGCGTGACGACAGTTTAAGTGCAGGGAAGAAAAGGGCAGAGAGAGCATCAGGGTCCAATGGGCCGAGGGTGCAGGGGTGGGGCAAAGGTGGGGCTAAGGTGGAGCTCCCAGCAAGGAGCTAATAGGAATATAGGAGTGGAGAAACGAGGGCGAAGGGAGAACTTTCTAGAACTTTCCCTTCTACACGAGCCGTAGTAGGGAAAAAGGGGCAGGGAAAGCTCTCAGGCTAACTTGGAAGCATAGAACTGATTAACATTACATACTGTGGCAAGGTGTCATGAGGGCAGACTTTTTTCTATGCTTTTCTATCTTTCAGGGGCTTCTTTCCAGGGCATTACAATAGTGGGTTCCTGGGTCTCCACACTGACTCTTTAGCTGGTTTCTCATTCCTCTTTTACTTGTACTGCCTTTTTAGATACGAAGGTTTGGTGATACACGAGCAGTGCGTATCAGTTTGCACTGTGAGGAGTACTAGAGGATTCATGTCTTTCCAGGGCTGGACTCTGTCTATAGATTGTAACTACACATATTTCTGTGTGTTGGTTTGCTAAGTTTAAAAGTGTAGTCATATGAGCAATAAGCATTCAAATCATATTGTTATGTGCTCGTGGTTGATTAGCTGACTTGGAGTGTAAATGTGACCATCAATAAAAAGCATAATGAAAGGTTGTTATTTTTAAACATACTTAAGTCCAACGAAAAACAGTTCAGCATGACTGTAGAAATAGTAATTGGTTCATTACCTGTAATCATGTTACCCTGCTCACATTATCAGAGGCTAATTGGAGACAGGAGAGAAAAAGGGAGCATATCACTGCATACACAGGTGTGATCTCTATATCTACATGTCTTTCACTATATTATATATACTATATGTATTATTAATAACTTTTTAGATAAGACAGTATATGAAGAATATGGCAATTCAGAAACAGAGGTACTGAGAAAATTTTAAAAGTACATTGGAAGAGCAAGAGAATTATTTGTTCATCAGGTAAATTTAAATAGAAATAACATATTGTTATACAAAGCACTGGGAGTGAAAGCATGTTTTAGTAGAAATTCTGGTATAAATAATTTTTGAGAGAGGCAAGGTATGTTACCAGCACCTGTCTTTTCCTTGCAAAGAAATGACTCAGAGATGTAATGGGAAGACCTTTACTTGTCTCTCACTACATTTTTCAAGGTCTCATTCTCAAAGATTCCTTTCTATTTCTGTAGAAAACTGATGAAAATTATTATTTGCCTGAAAATATCCTGTTGGTTCTGACAAAAGACTTGGTCTCTGGTGAAGGTTACAAAATTTTACATAAATATTTCATTAACTGCTTCATGGGAGCAGCTCCTCTCATTTGTCCACCGTATTTACTGCTTGTTTTTGGTTTATAGGAAAATACTGTACTACAGATACTTCAAAGCTTTAATAAGAAGACATCATATGGATTCAGCAATCAAGTAATAGTATCATGACCAAAAGTCTTCAGGTTATCAGGTTATGCTGACATGTCATGCAGCATTAGAGACGCAATGATGTCAGAGATTTAAGTGTCATCTGCTTTGTTCATTGTTATACTGTTTCAGGGAAGACTGAGATATTTGCATTTCTCTAGGAGGTATATGTCTCAGCATGGTAATGCAAGAGTTTGGAAAGGGCAGGAACATGAATTGATTGCTGCTTCTTTGTTTATTTTTCACTTTAATGTATTGTTTCTAATGCTGTTGTTATGGGAACCAGTTGAGATAGTTTTATATAATGATGAGGATGTGTAGGACAGAGAGTGGCAAGAGTAGAGTACTTTGTTATATACCATTCTTTTTCTTAGGATCTGGCAGCAAGAAAACAGCCAGGTTTCCACCTTAGGCAGTACTTCCCACGTATTTGTCAAGGGAACAATATGGCCAAATGGCCACCATCAGGTTAAATGCTGAGCTGTGGAGGACAGATAGTTAGGTTAGAAGAACACAGGTTTTGGTCTGACCCAGTAAAGCATTTCTTAAACTTTCTTCTTACAGAGAGGGAGGGATCTTATCTTGAGAAAATAAGCAAGATAATGACAGAGAGAGGAAGACCCGCTAAAAATTTATGTATTTGGTTAAAGCCCTCTTACCTTTACTTTCTGTGATAGAACTTGGGGATCTGGAAACTAAATATCTCTGCAAAGTTTATAGCATGTCAGGTGCATGGGAATTTTCATGACTATTAGTAGGCTGCAGTATTTGAAAGGCCACAAGGACTGACTAATGTTTGAATAAGGTAAGACTCCTTTTTAACTTGGAGTATTCATGTTTATTTTCACTGAGCATTTATAGGAATTATTCCTTCTGTGACCTTCTTGGGAGCTTAGATCAAACGACTAAAGTCTCATAGCTCTAACACTGACCCTTAGGAAAAGAAAAGGAAAAATAAGGTGGTTATAGAGTGATCCTTCCCATAGTATAATTTCTTGGCTCCCAGCAATCAGCATTTTAGTGATTTTTTTTTTTTTTTTTGTGAGCCAGAGGTTGCATCTGGGCTTTCGTGTTTAATATCCAATGATGTACATCTCTTCTATGAATTTGTCTATTTTTTTTTTAATCCAGATAGTTTTGTCCTCTGCCTGTTCCTATAGGCAGTAGGTTTTACAATGATCTGAATGTCCAAGAGTAAAATGATGTGTGCAGTTACATTTGAGGAGAGAAAAAAATGTGAGGAAACATGATCATTATATATCAAATAACTGTACACAGAAAGAAGATCAGGCCTTCAAATTCAGTTTTTCAATGAAAGGACCTGAAGGAAGAAAAAAAAAGAAAAGGAAAAAAAAAGAAACTTGATCAATTAAAGTATTTACTTAAATCAGTTTTGAATTTATTATCTCAGCAAAATGTGCACTAATAGGCACTGGGTTTTATGTGATACAGAGAATTCTCAGGTGTGTTGCATGAGTGACAACAAATGAGTTATCCCTGTCTGGTGTTAAGATGGTGTGGGTTCCAGAACTTGTGGCTCCCTCCCCAGTAAATGTATGTGACTCCAGCAGGGACAGTGCCTTCCTGGTTCACCTCCAGGCCTTTAGAAAGAAACTTTCTCTCTTTTGGAGATTTGCTATTTGCCTGCACTGGAGTTTGTTAGCATTTCTTTTGAGTGGTAGAGGCATTGGGTGGCCTTGTCAGTGGGAGGATGCTGAGCTATGGCTGTTCTGCTGTGGTCTGAAAATGTCTTGGTTAAAAAAGAAATATTTAAAGGATTTTGATCACTGCAAATGATAAGTAATAAGTTAAAGAAACAGAAAGCTTGAATGATGGAGGTGTCTGTCTGTAAGACAGACTGTGGCACGTGCCTTGGCATGCCCTAGTGTTTGTTATGCTGTCAGCTAGACAGCCTGTGAAAGAATTGCTTTTCAGCAGAACCTGTGTGTGTAAGTGAACAAAGTCACCTTTTCAGATACAAACCTCTGCAACTCTTACCAAAGGCAGTACTTTTTGGATTGTCAGATCGACTTTGTGGGGCTCCTGGATGGCTGTCCTGGGGATAGCAATGGCTTAACAAGCAATGCTTCTGTGATTTCTAGCAGGACTGTATCTACGGGGAGAATGTGCTGTGTTCTACTACAGAGACAGAAAACTGGAGAGACTGCCAGCAGAGGCAGAGGCTCTGCACAAAAGCATTTCTTAAACCTTTTGTTTTTGAATGATGATATTTGCACTGAGACCTAACATGACTATACCTGATATTTTAGTATATGTGCCAGATAACTCTAGGTACAACCTGTATATTCTGAATTAAAAGAGAATGTAGTGACACCTTTAGATTGGCTGAGCTTTCTGGATAGAGCTGCAATGTAATGTTCCTCCATTTGTTTTTTAATGCAGCCTTGCTTTTTAGTCTTTGTTTGTAGAAGAGACATCTTGGACCTTTATTGATACTTCTAGACTGCTTGACACAGGACCACTCCACAAGCAGATTTAGAAGCTATAGTATGATTTGGCCAGTGATCTTCTGCTCTTCAAATCTGAGAACAGGACATTAAAATAGCAGGAATCCTGGATGAATGTCTGCCATTAGCAAAGCTGTCTGTTTCCATTACTTGCATTTTGTGTCATTCTTTGAAGTCTTTTCTGAAGAAACATGTGCTGTCTAGCTCACAAAAGCACTGCTGATGTTAGCCACTTTTACTCTCCCCTTATTTTGCTCAGCAAACATAGGTTTCTGAAAGCTAAGAAAAAATAAGGGTGTAGTGGAGAAGCAGAAACATGCAGAACTGGCATTAGTTTTGAAAGGAAAAGGAAGAACTCTATTAGTTCTGAGTAAAAGCAAGGTATAAATATTCCAGATAAAATTATTCACCCCTTAGACATGTAGCTAAGCAGGTCCAAGAACTCATTGAATTTAAATTAGAGCAAGCTTTAAATTAGTAAACATCCCTTCTTTTCCCCACTGCACTGAGCTTGTGAATACTTTCAGCTGTGTAACTAGGCAGATCCCATTCTGGCTGACTTGACCAGAATGAGCAACTAAAATGGAAGATCACACTTTGTAGTCAGCCTCTCCAGGTGTCATCTGGTGCTTAGAGTGGTTCTAACTGTGAATACTCCAGATGCCATGATCTACACCTGATGGTCACTATCAAGTAGTCCATGTGATTAAGATGATAGGCAAAGCAGTGCCCTTTTATTTATAATATGGAGCTTTTATTAGTGTGTGCTTCTAAGGAACCACATGTGAGGCTCCATGATGTGATTAATCAGGCATTCCAGCTGCTTTTGAGTGATCCCAGCACTGACAAATCAAAGCAGCAGGAATTTTTCTCCAGTATAGCACCGTTTATGACATCCTGTTATGCAGTCCGAAATGAGCTCTGATGTTCCAGTGAAAGAAAGCTGAACACTTTGTAAGGGAATGTATATAATGACTAAGAATTTGGCAAAGTCAAAAGCCAAATCCAGGGCCCTTGATTTGACAGTCTCATGTCTCATCCAATTTCTGTTGTTGTGGTGTTGCTCCTTAAATTATCAATATGTTCTTGGCCTGGTAGAAGTTACAGAGTACAGATCTTCTGAAGCACAGCTGAATTAGGGAAAAACAGAACTCTGCTGCAGTTCCTGGTTTTACAGGTCACACCTGTGCTTTGTTCTCTGCCTGCTCAGCAGTGTGGACCATCAGAAAATTTTAAAGAATTTTAATTACAAAAAAGCACCTCAGGTGTATTCATTCCCAGTCCAAAAACTACAGAAAAGCTCATGAAATAATCCCAGACTTTCACCTAAAATTATACTCACACAAGTCTGCTTGCAAGGGAGGGAACAGATAACACAGATGACATGTTAAGTAGGACCCAACAAAAGAAACACACATCACTGGCATTGTGTTTTCCAGGCTTATGTGTACATTTGTGCTATGTTGATTTATGATAAAAATGCATGTGGTTGTAAAGCTGGCTAAAACATTCATTGCAGATAAAGGTGGAGTTTGAGAATTGATATCAAACCCACTTATTTCATTATTTGATCAAAGGAATTTGATGATCCGATGACAAAAGGAGCACGGTATTTATGCGACTGAAAGGAACTGTTCAGTCAGTGATTCTGCTCCCCTGCTACCTAAAGCAAAAGGGTCATATAGTATTATTCAGTGGAAGCTGAAGCTACTCATGATTAACATGTCAGTGTTATTGGATCACTTTTCCTTATATTGAGTTTTAGGTCTGAAATGCTACAGAATAATTTTGCTGCAGGCAAATTAGGTTAATGTTAATGGCAGTCCTGTTCCTTCCACTCCAAACTCAAACTGAACAGTCCTCCTTAGTCCAGCATATCTTCAGCTTTTCCAGCCTTTTTTTGAGACAAGGCAGTGCCTATTTATGTTCTCTAGCAATCCAGTTTTACACACAGGCTGATTAAATAAACATAACAGTTTCTGTAGGTGGTTGTGTTTAAGAAAGCGCATGAAAGCTGTAGGAGATAACATGAAAGTGAAAATGTCTGTCTCCTAGAGTAAAGATGTGAAATCTTGTTCAACAGCAAGCTACCTGAAGAGCTCAGCATTATCTCTAAAGGAAGAAATGAGATCATCACAAATTCTTTTGTGACCAGTACATGTCTTCTTGGTAGTTATAGGAGACTAAAACAGGGGGAGAGCTCTCACCATTCCAATTAATAAAGAAAGGTATTCAGAAAGTGTATTGTGATTCCAATCATCATATTTGACACTGTTAAAAGCAGCCTGTTTCACCTGATGGCTACCACTTGGCATGCTTTTATTAAAAACTTGGCTGAATGCAGAACCAACTGAATTTTTTTAGTGAAATAGCTTCATTACTAATGAAAGTTTTGTTGGTTTTGATGACATATAGTTCTTAAAGGAAAACACCCTCTTTTTACAGTTCTTCTGTCAGATCTCACCTGAAGATGCATTCATTTTAAATGATTTTATTTATTCAGTGTGTAGCATTTCAACGATTTTTTTTTTCTTAATTTTTACTGTGTACATAATATATATATATCATATGCATGTAGATTTTGCAGGATAAGTACCTGCAGACATTTTGTGTGCTGTAGAAGTAGATACTGGAAGGAAATGGAAGGAAGAAGTCAGTTAGTAACAAAATTAACTTCTCAGCTTTTTGCATGTTTTGGTCCAGAACTTGGTCATCTGCAATGCAGGCAGAACTGCAAAGCAGACAAACCTGATGCCTGCTCTTAAAAAAAGACAACAACAAAAAACCCCAACACTTTCACATATCTTCACGTTATTTATGCATTTATTTGGGGAAAAAAGAGCAGTTTGTCAAACATTTAAGGTTGACAGGCAAGTCATGTTGTTGCAATGCAGGTAAACGCTGTCATGAGTGACACTGGCTGTGTCACTATGTGCAGCATTAGCCTGGGAATTTGAGAAGACAGGCTCATGAAAAAAAAATGAATGTTGTCAGACAACCCTGCATTTTTTATTATTAAAATCTTGAGTGAATTTAGTGCTCATGAAAGTGTGGGACTAAGCTTCTCTGCAAATCCCTTTCAATAAATCTCAGTTCTGACCTGCAGCACCCTTGCTATTTTAGTGGTGGGCCTTGAGCAGAGATTGCTCACCATTTCAGATTCTGGTAGGCTTGTGAAATAGATAGCTGAAGACTTAGAGGAGGCCATTGAACATATTCTTATTTGTGACCCAACCATGACTTAGGCCCAGCCCCTCAAAGATGATGGGCAGTCACAGAGTAAGCATATATCACACAATATCCCCTTGGCAGTTAAAATAAAAAATGTTCAGTTGTGTGTTGAAGTTGCTTTACTTCTAGAAATTGGTAACTCCCATTCTGGTAGGAGGTTACTTCTGTGAACTGGTATTTTGGGGGTTTGTTAATTTGAGCAATTTTCCTGAAACAGCCATCTAGAAATCTGTGTCCCTGAGTGCTATGGAAACATCTTTTTGCAAAATGTTGTATTCAAAACATGATTTCTACTAGCACTTTATTATCCAAGTGGACTCAGTTCCTACTACTAAGTCAACAGGTGCTATTCAAGAGGAATAAGAAGCAAGAGGGGCCAGTGGCTGCAAAATGCAGGCATGGGAGGCTCCAGTCCCTGCAGACACTCCTGGGAAATGGTCACAAGTGCTCTCGGCAAGTCTGAGTTTTATGAGTTCAATCTGCTCTGTGACTGTGAGGAAAATGGTCTGCAGTTAATTAAGGATTAGCAGTATCACCTCTTCAAGCTAACATCAAGTCCCAGTCCCTTATGAGAGAAAACGTTGAGCAGATGTGTGGGTGCCATTGCAGGCAGCAGCCATGAGACTGTCCCTGAAGAAATCACAGCTGGGGGATCACTGCTGCTGCTGCTTTCACCGTGGAAGAGCAAGCTCTAAGACCCTGTGATGCAGAGGCTCTGGCTCATACTTTGTGTGTTTCAATGCAGAGCCTAATCCACTTAGGCAAGCACAGAGTGAAAATACCATTGCCTTTACAGTGAGAGCCGAAGGCTACAACAAATCTAAATGCCATAGCTCCATCAAAAATAAACACTCAAAGCCATCTTGACATCGAGGCTATGGAGTTGAGAATGACATTGAGAATGAGATTTTAGGAAGAGTTTATTTCACTCTTCATGCAGATATAGCTGCACCTTAAAAGGATTCTTGTGCCTTTATAGTATTTTTGTAATCTTTGGAAGGTTGAGAAACTTTTCTTCTGTCCCCTGCTTTCTGTGTATTTGTGAATTCTTAGGACATGGTCACTTTTTCTGCAATGGTGAGCACATATCTTAATTACAGTGTTCACCAAATTGGTAAAATCATCTACCTGGAATACCCCTGACAACCTGCCTGTTAAGCAAAAAGGTACATGTTCTCAAGGCTAAGTGTCTGCAGGAAGATGCTTCAATGTCCTCTTTGGTAATGTCAATAATAAGAACAAAAGAGTGGAAGGGCTAAATAAATGGTAGCACACTTTACCTTGTGCGTATGTGTGCACTTTATTTCATTGTAATCCTTCCCTGTATTGAAACGAAAGCCACACTGCTTATTCCAAATTACATTTATCTCCTGGTTTTTAATACATTTATGATTTCAAATGTGCCCAAATTAAAATCCTACCATAAACTGTAAAGAGATGTTAACTGTTAATTTCTGAGCACTTTGAGAAGACAGTGCTAAGTTTTTAAATGAAAGAGACCAGTTGTCCTTGTAAATCTTGCAAGGTTTGGCTGTAATCCACTACTTGCAGGAGGTGCTGCTCTTAGCACCTGATTTATTACTGGTTTCAGTAGACTAACACTGTTTTGCAATTCTGATTGCTCCATTAGAAAATTGTGATGTGGCATTAAAATTTTAACAGGTAATGCTCTGTTTGCATTTTGTCCCACTTAGCTTCAGATTGCCAGAGACAAGCAAGGAAGGAATATTAACCATTCATAAAACACTTTCACAAAAGCTATTCCAAGGAATAAAGAACAGAGAACAATAATGATAAAAAGATTAAAGTTTAAAAAATCAAAGCCTGTTCATCTTTTATATTTATTATTAGTTGTATTATACTGAAAAAAATAGTGTTTACCAAATTATGGCTACATATTTCTGCTCTGTGGTGGTTAAGTCTGACCTCGGTCAGCACAGAGCACTAAAACTGTCCCAAACCTGGCAAGATTCTGTGGATGTAAATATAATAAAATTCTCAAAAACCATAAATTGCGTTTATGCATCACTATTGAAAATTCTTATACTTTTGCTACATTGTTTGCCAGTCTATCAAAATGTCTGGGGACAGTTTGCTTTTTATATTTGATTATTTTGACTTTCAGAACACTTTTTATTTTACATAGCATAACAATATTTTTTTATTAGTGGTTCTATGTGGGTTTATTTAACACCTGCATAATTTTAAAATCATTCCTTACAAAGTGACCATAAATGGATGTTTTGTTCTGCAGAGTCTCTGGTGAAAACATCTCTTACTACCACAAATAGTGATAGAAGGAGTGGAGTGGGCAGACTTTGAAATTTGCTTTTACAAGTCCAAATCTTCAGGCAAAATAAACAATATTATTTGAGATTAAAAAAAATACTCACACAGATGATAAGAAAAAATCTAATGTCTGTAGAAAGCTGGGCTTCAGCAAGCTAGGTATATGTTAGCATGTTTGCTTATTTTTTAAGTTTTCCAGTACCAAAATGCATGTTTAAATGATTGCATTTGACAAAGGAAAGACAAGGAAAAATGGTGCAGCATCTTTAATTTATCAGTTTACATGAGATGCAGGCAATAGCCTGTGGGTACCAGATTGTGATTTTTCTACTCAAGTACATTCTCATGTTTTACTGATGAGCTATATGCCAGACCCTTGTGTTCTGTATAGTGAGAGTTTCATGGAACATCTGCTTCAATTGCTCTATCTCTTGTTTTGTTTTGTCACTAAACTCACTTATGCTACAGAAGCACTGACTATAAAAGAAGCTGCTTTAATACCATATCAAGAAGGTAGGTTCTCTAATGCTTGTAACGCAGCTATTTGCATCTAATGCTTTCCATTGCATCAAAAGTGATATAAAAATTGACACAATATTCTGTCATACTTCATAGGATACCCAGTTTTCTGACCTACCAGTATGTTTTTTACTAGGAAAGCTGCATATGTGTATATGCATGTGTATCTGTGTGTAGCTGTAGGCAGAATGACACACAGGGAGGTGTATCTGCCTGTCCGTATTTGCAACTGGACGTATGAGACCCTGACGGAAAAACATATTTAAGTGCCAGAAGAGTAACCCCCATTCCCTGAGTCATGTGTCACAAAAGAAGATAACAAAGTAAGTCAATAAGGTGAGAATAGCTTCGACTTGTTACTAACTGTGTGCTTTCGCTTTTACATAGTAAATGGCGCTTGATGTCTTGTGTGTGTTTAACCTGGAAGGATAAAATATTTTACAAGGACAGAGAACACTGTGTGGGAATTTAAAACAACATACATCACCCTTTGTCAATTTACTAAATATTTTTTCTTGTCCCATTGGACAAGAGCTAGTAGTCTTGGCTATTCAGTGCCTGTGAAAGAATGTCAGGATTTAAAGGTGGCAGTTTCACTTTAATTTGCTGTACCATGGCCAGTCTTGGATGGAAAAAGCAATAGTTGATTAACTGAATGAAAATACAATGAAAAACTGTTTTTTAAACTGAAACTGTGTCTACAGGACCTTTACAATATTCTCTAACAGTTTTACATTATAAATGCAAGAAAGAAAAAAAAGAGGAGCTTTATAAAAAAGACCAATAGGATAAACATCCTTCCCACAAAAATCTTTCATATCCTTTCTCATATTTTTGGTCTGAACAAATGCTGAAGATTATGGTGTTGTGGATGTTCCTTTTTAAAGCTGTAGTCTGGTTTATTTTTTTCCTTAATTTTAATCCCACCTGTTCTGACATCCAGCCTGAAAAATCCTGTTAGAAACAAAGAAACTATGAGCGGATGCTGAAACCATCTTTAATTTCAGTGTCCTTGTTACTGAAAGGATATGTGGCTTAATTTATTTTTTTTTTTTTTAGAAATATGGTTTATCATTGTATGTGAATAGCCTTTGACAAGGTTGATAATTAACCTTGTATTATTTTCAGCGTAGTTCACATCCACACATCACAGGATGGAAAATGAGAGCCTTAGACAAACAGTATCCTTGTAGAAGATCATTAGGAATCCCACTGTGACATGCCACGTGGAACCTTGTTGATTCAAATTAGTCATCTGCATTGTTCTATATTTCAGTCTGCAGGAGGTTTCAACTTATTTTACAAAACCACAATTGTTATACGCTTATGGTCAGAGTAACATGTAATGTTCTGCACTCTCAGAAGACACCAAAGGCATTTTAATATGTACTCATTATACAGCTCTGTCTGCAATGCTATTTAGAGTTTCATCAGTGTCTGGGTAACAAAGCTCTATTTTCTCAGCTTTTTACAACTGAGCTGTAAACATGAACTCTCAGTTAAACACAGCACTGTACAGAAACTATTATCTAGGACTCAGAGTTTTGATTTTCCTTTTTTTTTTTTAACTAAAAAGAGGTCTTTGATGAAACACACCTCTGAAATGAATGTATCCTATTGCTGATTTTTTTTTGTGTGCAGATGTATTACAGGTTTGAACAGTGTTAAACCCGCTGTGGTTTGGCTGAAAAAACACAAGATCAAAAATGCTATTTGTCACAGTCCTAATTTACTGCGAGGTCAAATATGTATCTTTGAAATAGGGTTTACTGTAGATTTATAAAATGGTCATTTATGATGGCTATTTGATCCCATACATGTCTATGCAAAATCTTTTATGGGTATTGCTGATGGCAGTATATATATTTTTAACACATATACCTCCCCCAACTAGGACATCTCAAGAATTTATTTATTCCTTGCTGATATTTACTGGTTCAAATCCATCTATTTCAGTACAGGATTTACTCCAACAGTGAATTTAGTCCCACTCAGGATCCTGTCATGAAACTCTGTAACCTTAGAACTACTTGGGTCTGCACTATGTGTGCTGCAGATACAAATAATCCAAACCTAAATTTGGTAGGGGCAGGAGCCTTCCAAATGATCCTAACCTAAGAAAGGCATAATTAATTTTTGTCTTCTAGGAAGGTATCAGAATTTTAATGTTCCTAAAATAGATTTGGTTTATATAATATATTTTTGGATACAAATCCACATACACTGAAGAATTTTTCATATGAATTCTCTTTCCTTTGTGCACAGAATCAGGAATCTGATCTATTACTTCAAGAATACATAACACAACATCAGAGAAAGAATTCAAGAGTTGCGAACAACTCAGGGGACCAGTAATAGAATATGAATCCTAGGTTGTTGGTTCAAATCTAATCCAGGTTGGAAGTAACAGCAATTATTGCCATCTAATGTCTTTTCAGTGATCTGTATGAAATGAGTTTGTGGTCTCAGTGTAGTTTCTAACAGACAGGTGTCTAGATCACAGCTGACACCATTGTTGGCAGACACAATATAGGGACCAAAGCCCTGACTGAAAATTGAGCTGCTCTTTGGTGTCAGGGCAAAACTCAAGCATTTCAGCAAGAGAATGTGTAAGCCAATGGGTTTTTAGAATTTATCAATGAAAAGTATTTCAGTCTTCAGGCACTTGCCCAGGAAGTGGGCAGATCCTCTTAAGATCTGAGAATTTTTTCAGTTAAACAATAAAGATGAAATCACTCTCACAACATCCGTATTAAAAATTAGCACCCAAAAGTACAAGAAGACACATATAAAAAGAGCAGCCACAATAGTTTCAATTCACTTGCTGAAACTCATGTGCTCAAATTTATTCAAGTACTTTACAATAGAATAATTCCTTTAATGGCTTGCAAATCTCTCCTGCACACTACATGCACTATGACATCCATATACCACATGGCATGTTTCACAAATCACTGATAGTAACAGCATTATGGACAGCACTTGTTCCCTTCTACTTGTGAGAGCACTGGGAGAAATCTTTGCTAGCTGGGGATACTGCTCAGATGACCCTGCTGATGCAATCATTCATGCCACTTGTATTACCGAGCCCTCTCCTCTCTCACCCTGTTTGGGTGTGTTAGATCAAAAAGTATGTGTAGAACAGCTCAGTGGTGACTGCTAGACCTGACTTTGCAGGTGTTGGGTATCCCGAAGGTCTGCACAATCCACCCTACAACTCTTGCTACAGCAGTGTGGTGTTAAATAACGAGATGCACCCTGGGTCTTCTCCAGTTTAAACACTCATTCAAAATCCCGTGGATAAACACTATGGTCTAAGCAGAAAAAAATGCCACAAAAACATTTATAAAACATCAGTTTTTATGTATGATCCAGTTAGAAAAATTAGAGTTCTGAAAAATCATGTTCTTTATGGACCTTCCCAAGGGTAACCATATTATAGAGAGACTGGGACTTATATAGAAAAGCACAAATCAGTGTGCTTAAGACAATTAACTGGCAATTATGTACAGTTTTGATTATGGGAATTTACATTTCCACAAAGGAATATAATTACAAGGGAAGTAATTTTTTTCCTTTTTTTTTTTTTTTTTTAATGTTCACCTTGTACTTTTTGACCTGGGTTTCAATTTGGCAGAGATAGAGAAAATTTTAATCAACATAGATGCGTGAGTAAATGTTTATATAGTAAGTATCTGGCAGGCAAAAACACTTCTACTGAGGATTATCTGGATCTGGAGTCCACATTATACTAATTGCTAGGTAGTAAAGCCAATAGGAAAAAAAAAACTCGAGAGAGAAAAGCTACCATATTTTACCTACAACAGGTGATAGATATTATTTTCCCCTATTATTATTTTATATTATTTATGGATCAGTCTAAGAATGACATATATGAGCTTAATATATTCATGTAAGATATTATATACATGGGAAGAAAGACAGAAAACATTTGGGTCTAATTCTTACATAATTTTGTCATGAAAATTGAATATCAAGAGACTTGAAAAGTAAAAAGAAAATAAAGGAAATAATGAAAGGAAAGAACCCAAAAGCAATAATAGAAAAGAGAAAGAGTGGTATTGTTAATAAATGAGGGATTAGGAGACTCAAACAAAAGGAGACTTTAATATATGATAGAGAAGAAAGAAATGGAAGGACTTTTAAATTTAATAGACAGTTCATAAATTAAAAAATCTGTCATATAGTATTAAAAATCACACTTAGCATTTCACTGAGTAATATATTATTAATTTATGTTATGATATATGATTCACTGTAGTGCTAATAATTTATATTTTGTGTAGAATTTTAAGTCTAGATTTCCAGCTTTAGTAAGCCTCAGAGTTTTGTCTGGCTTTCCTGCCTCTAGGTTTCATGTAGTGATCAGACATTCCTAAAAGAAGCATGAACCCTGTGTGAGAGAATTGTAGAAAATGGGCAGGAGAATTCCTTGTTCAACACAGCATTTGAGGTCACAACTGTATTGCTGGGTTCACCGAATTATTACCGAGTAGTTATTAGTAGGGATAGGACAGCCCTGTATGTTCTTAGCACTTACACACTCTGAAGCATTTTATCTTTAAATTTCTAAAGCTCTGAACAGGGTTTCAGCCACAAGACTGTGGCTGAAATAATAAGACTCTTAGCTAAATTCCCACACAACATTTTGCAAAGACAGAGACTGAGATATAGTGGGGTTTTTTTTTCATTTTTTTTGTTTTGTTTTGTTTAAAAAAAGAACAAAGAGCCTGAAAGTGTCCTATGTTGCAAGGCCAACTTAATTTTTTTCACTTTCTAAGTCAACTGCCCTGTTTCTACTGAGGTCTTTACCAAAAACCTTATCTCTGACTTTTCCTTAAATCTCCCCTTCTCATTTCTGGCCTACCTGCACCCCTCAACACCTCTCTCCATTTCAGGTGTGTCTGTCACAGATGTTGGGCTAGGGGTGATAAGAAAGCCCAGATGAGGACTCCTTCCTTCAATCTGGATTGCTGCTGCACCAAATACTGTTCCCCATACTGTTCTGTCTAGTTGTATATGAGTTACAATCCCCTCCTTTCCACCTCCTCTCCTGTAGGTCATCAGTATCTAATAACTCAGGGACCAGTAAACATCACCTTTAAGATAAACTCTGCCTGGCTTCTAGCTCTTGCATGGTTGCTCAGTCAAAATAGTCATCTCTGTCACAGAGGCCAGGCCTTGAGTTTGGTGTAGTTTATCCTTCTGTTTCTAAAGAGAAACTGCATTTACAGCTGGAAACTGGCAAATAAACCACCCCAAAGCAACATGAAAACCAAACTCACACTGAAATAGTCTATTTGGGAAGTTGAAATTCTTTCTGCAGTCAGAACCAATGTGGTGCATAAGTGGGCAGTGCATTTGAAGGGCAGAGAACAGACCATTCTAGAAAAATGGGCAATTAAATGGAAATGTTTGTGGTTTTTTATTCTTTATTTTGTTTTCAGTGTAATGTGATTGAGGAGAGAGACTGATTAGGAGCACACAGTGAGGAATCTCATAATCACAGCAGGAGGAGGGAACACTGTTATCCTCACTGCAGCCCAACCTCATGACAGCAATAGAGGCAGTTCCACAGCTGCTAGGGAGGAACCCAGCCAAGAGAGAAACCCTCAAGCTGTCAATAGATCCAGACGTTGCTGCTGCTTCTATTGGAAAGAGATACAACCCAGAGGTTGTCATCTGGGTGTCTAGCTGCCAGACTCGACTGCCTTTGGGCCACAGCTGTTGGCTTTGTTGCTGCAAGACTCTTGAGCAGGAAGAAGAGTTATTAAAACTGTGCCAGCGCACTGGGGAGGCAGCTACCAAGTAAATGTTCAAGTGGTATCCTGGCAGTTCTCCATTTGCTTTGTAGTTGTTTTGTTCAGTGGGAAAATAGATGCACCAATAAAAGTTTAATTTGTAACTGTAGCTTAAAGTATATACACGCAATATGGTGTTTGTGCATTTGTAGATTTCTGATGAGTGACAACTGGATGTCTGTGTTATAGAGTACTCAACACATGGAAAAGCAAATACTGTACCAATAAAGTTTTTCTGTCTGCTTCAAGTGGTTAATCAAACTTCATAACCACAGATCATACTTTTGCTGGATATCATTAAAAGGAGAAATAAGACAATGAAAAGGAAAAGGAATGATATCTTGGCTGGGCAAAGTGCTAGCAAGTGTCTGGTTTATACTTTTTTATTTTTAATAATATTTACTAGGATAAGGTGTTATTTGAAAGCCAAAATGAGAACATTTTTAAATAGTGCCACACCTTTTTGGGATGATATGAAACCCAGGATTTAAGATTGCAAAGGTTCCCATTGATCAGTGAGACCAGTGCTTTGCTATTCCAGTAGGTTTGATGGTTTACTTTCATTTGGAGACAGTTTGTGTGCTTATCTCTGAACACCAACATTTTCCTTTATCTTAAGTTGTTTATTTCACTCCTTGACATTTATTCTCTTGGTCTGTTTATAGAAGGCATGCACATCCCTTCTGTCTTTCCCCTTGTAGCTGTTTCCCATTTCTCCCTTCCACTAGTAGGTTTCATTCTAGTCATTCTAATAAGCTCAACTCTCAAAGCCCAATCTGCTGCACAGGAATTTTGCCAGTGTAGATATTTCTGTCAATACTGTGGAAAAAACTTTGTACCCCTAAGTAAGCATATCTTATGAAATAGAATCCCTATTTCCTTCATCAGTTCAGCTTCTGCTATGTGTAGCTGTTATAATTTAAATTAATCTTTTTTTAACATGGGGTATTAGAATCATGCACAGTATTCCGCATAAGGAGATTCAATTACTAAAACAATAGCAAGAATGTTTCCTTGTTTTGATTAGAAATACATCCTAGCATCTTAGGCATCTACTTGTGCTGGCTTTTGCAGACAGAATCTGGCCTTTACATGGCTTTTTGTGATTTTCTGGGTGTCTTTCTTCATGGCTGCATTACTCCATGATTTATGGGATGATGAACCCTCAGATAAAGTAATATTGTAAGGCAGCCTAGAAAGTGCACAACGGTGCAAATCTCAAGAAAACAGGTAGCAGAAAAATACCTTTCTAAGACCATTTCTATCCTGAATTCCACTGCTGGGACATAGCAGAATTTTCTTACAAAGCAACTTCTTAAAGGACAGATACCTGAGGTACTGCCAGCAAGAAATGAGTTGTTTATATGTCACACTGGCCAGCCCACCAATGTCAATTCCCTGGTTTGGGTAATCTCATGGATA
This sequence comes from Vireo altiloquus, assembly GCA_013396875.1. Taxonomy (NCBI): domain Eukaryota; kingdom Metazoa; phylum Chordata; class Aves; order Passeriformes; family Vireonidae; genus Vireo; species Vireo altiloquus. Next base: position 211,650 of record VZRF01012988.1, on the reverse strand, counting down.
GCTCTTTTGGACTTTTAGGCTTTAAATATCTCCCAGATGTCCTCAGAAGGTACAAAGGAGCTCAGTGAAAACAATACTAACCTTCAGTAACAGAGGTAGTATTACTGAATTATTGCTCAGAACTGATTTATTTTTTTCAATACAATGTATGGAACAATTTCTGTGGTGTTCACTTTCCAAACAATGAAAAACCAGTAGTACTAATGAAAAATTACTATGGAGAACGATCATGGCTTTGAAAATTTTGTTCCATTACTACATTCAATAAAACACATCCCTTATGTTTCCAGTTGCAAAACTGCATCAAAAATAAAAACAGCTGATCAGATCTGTGTCACCATGAACAGTCAATTTAATTTTTATGTTTATGTAGAGTCTGCATTTTTAGGCAGGTATAGTGCTCTCGCTATTTATAGATACAAAGGTATTTTATGCAGATACAAAGGTCTTATTTTACATATCCTAAGTGAAAATTTCTGTGAGTAGAGCTTTTCAGTGGGAATAAGCTGTATCTTCAGGAAGCATACCACTTTGAAATCTGGTGAAAGAGGATGCTTGAAGACTGTTAACAGAAGAGGTAAGGCAGAATGAGGGAAAAGACATTCCAAGGGACTGAAAGTGTATTTCCTTGATGCTGGAATTACTTAACCTCATCCATTTTTGGGATATAAACAACTTTTTTGGGGGGTCAGTTGACCAAGTGCTTCACTGCTTATTATGCAAATATAAAGTTAGATGTGGAGAAAAGTAATACCACCAAAACAGACCAAGAAGCTTTCATGAAAACTAAAGAGGTTAAATTTGTCTGTGCTTAACTTAAACGGTTATTTTGATTTGTGATTTGGCATCCTCAAGAAGAGGTATAAGAGGAGAAAAATCCCCAAAGGAACAATGTGTTTCAGCTAAAATAATATTAATCTTTGTATTGAGATATAATGCAAACATATCTAAATATTTAGTGTTTTAAACCATGTGTACTGTCCTTTAGTAAAGTGATGTAATGCGTAGTCCTGCAGAAAGACAAAAATTTAGTTTCATTTAAATAGACTGAGTGTCTTTTAAAAATTGTTTGAAAGTGCCAATTCATACCTACAGTATAGAGGCAAGTGTGAATAATACCTACACACCGCTTTTAAACTTCTGCAGAATTTTGCCTTTTGCTTCAGATGGGAAAGAGGAAAGCTATGTGACTGAGATTCCTTACTACCAGAAATCCTGACAACTACATGTTGGAATTTTGTGTATCCTCAGTGCTGTTTCAGTTGTGAGTCTGAATGCTTTGAAATATTAGAGTGGAGTGTATCTTTTTGTGCTTACGTTGGATATCTGAAACCCTCATTATTTCTGCATTTGTTAAAATACAACTCTCTGTTCAACATACAGACAAAGCAAAAGCCTTTGATAAAACCTGATCTACATTCAGAGATCTGCTATGATCTCAGCTTTTCTAAAGTGGCACATTGCAAAGGCTACAGTACTAGTAGAAAGTACTAAAAGGGGTTACTTTTAACAGCTCCTCTTTACTTTTTCCTTGCCAGGAGTGTTTTCATTTACATACCTGAATCATGTCATTATTGTTGCCTTTGCTCTGTCTCTTTCTGGCACTTCAGTGGCTTATCACCTTTTCTTTTTTCTTTCCTTTTTTTTTTTTTTTTTTTTAAATGAACAGTGTGCTCTGTACATCTCTTGTGTTGATTTCCTGAATTAATATTCATGATTCTTTTTTTCAATCCACAAGATCCTCTGTTGATGTTTGCTTTACCGTACTTCTATCAAATCTACTTTTACAAAATAAAAGGTCTTTTTCCTTTCAGATGCTTAGGTTGGAAAAGAGACAGTTATCTTCCACATGGCACGTAATGGTTCCTGCTTTATTATCTGGATAGATACAGTTTTCTTGCTCTCCTAAGTTTTTTAATCTATATTTTTAAAGAAACCCTGCATCATCTGTATCTAAAGTGATCCACAAAACAGGCTCACAGGTCAAAAACCACATGTATGTGCATTATTTTAGCCTTTTTTTTCTGAATTTTTCCATTTAAAATAAAAAGTGCCACAAATGCAATGCTAAATTTTAAGTAGAATGAGCATTGTACATTTCTTTTTTTATAGGGTTCTCATCTCATCTCATGCATTTCTAATAGGAACAAAATACAAAAGTGAAGAGCCTTTTAAAGTTATAACCAGAAGAGATGACTATTATCTTCTCCATCCCTATCTCAAAGATAAAAAATATACAGTATATATTTCATTCTCAGAATGCTCCATTTTCCCTCTGTTTTTCTGTATTATGTCTCCTTTTGTTTTGTGTTACTTTCTACACAGGACTTTGTTGCCCTTCTCTAAAATGGTAATAGCAATAATTAAAGAACAATCACTGTACATCTGCATCTCACAAATACTCTTCCACCTCAATCACGAGAGTCTTTTGACTCACTGATAATTAGCTGCTGCATCCATCACAGTTCATTTTTTCTTTCTTCTCTTTTTTTCAGTCAGCTGGTCCATCTGTCAACCAGAGCACTAATATGACTGTTTACAGCAGCAGCCGTTTTGCTGTTTTATGCATCAGACTACCACCTTCAGCTCCTTTGAAAGGCTGCGGCTCTTACAAGTTAGGTTGAGCATAAAACGCAATTTCTACCGACAGTTATTCTATATATATTAAAATAAATAAATAAATACAGTACTATTTAAAAAAAAAAAGTTTCCCTTTGTCTGAATTTACTCGCCTACTTACATGTAGACTATGAACTTTTGGTGTCATGAGTTTTCCCTCGACTATATGAACATGCTGAACAGCAACACTTGCAGAGAAAGATGGAGCTTCCTGCTGTATGAACGTGAAAGAAAGGAGGCTTTTGTGCACCGGTTATGCTACAGAGATAAAAACAAAATGGGCTTCCTCTTTTTATATTCCCTGCCCTGATCCCCAGCTCCATCACCTCCCCTGCATATACCTCCCCATGCCATTAGGCCTTGTCTCCTAGCAACATATGGCCCCTTACCAGAGCTTTGGCTGACTGCTGCCTGTATGCAATCAGCCTGTCAGTCACTTATGAGAGAAAGTGATTGAGCTCTGTCCTGGATGCATATATTTGCAGCATTTAGACTCTGTGTAGGTATGATGATGGGAGGACATGTAGCAATGTGGGTTTGCAATATGCTTGGAGTAAAGCCTCGCTAAATGAACATTGTTCTAAGTAAAACAGAAGACGTCGTTTTGAATTTGTGTCCATCAGGAATAATCCTTTCTACCTTTTCTTTATCTGTGGTAATGACTTCACAACTGTCTTACTTACAAAAGTGGAAATCTATATTCCTTTTAAACCTGAAGTTTTCCATGAAGCTGCGTAAGCTGTCATTAACTGGTTCCTTGGCGTGCCAGTATTCCCCTTCACTCTGAATCAGATCAGGAGGGCACACCAACAAAATTTGCATCATGGCTTCATTATCTATAGTGGTAAAAAACAAACATGCATGCTGCATGTGGGATACTTGCATTTGCAAGTCATTGTCACAAGTAAGAGCAACTTTGACTCCTAGGCCAAAATGGCCAGTGACTAAATGTTTTTGGAGTGATGCAATTGATGGAAAATATTTGGTAGGAGATATTTCTAACACCTAATTTTAGACATTTACGTTGTTTGTACTTTAGCTGTCCTTAGTGTCAGTGGAGAGAGGTAGGATTTAAGACCTGTAGCTACAAGCCTTCTGTTGTGATTATACAGGCAACATATGCTCCTACCTGTTCTGAGGTATGTGACACTAAGTGACTTTTCAGTCATGTGTTATGTTTCCTTCCCTGGGCAACAAACAGTCTCAATACAGCAGCTAACTTATGACACACTGCAAAGATAAATCTGGATGCTTACATCCTGTTGTGATCTCTTACCAATTAAAACACTTTAAATGAGGCAAGGGGGACAGGTGCATGATCCAAACAGGAAAAAGGATGAAGTAAAAAAGAAGCTACTGTGGGAAGTCCTAGCTTTGGGCTCCCTACACCTGATCTGGTTCTACTGAAAGACCCCCAGTGACAGATTCACATTACAAGGCTGCTGCTTGAAATGCTGGCCACAACCCGTCCTTGGCTCTTGCAGCCCCAGGCCTTCATCAGGTTTCCTAAAATTAGCTCCAAGGGAGATTTAGGCATATATTCCATGGGACAGTGAGAATTTCAGACTGTATAATGTCAATATGCTGGATAGCCTACACCTTTTTAAAATTGCTTACAATTAAATCCTTTGATAACCTGCACCTTTCTGGAATGAGGGACAGCAGCACCAGACAAGCAGAGATTTTGGGATAAAATTTTCTTTATATGTGTTAACCTGCACTGCTCCTTGATCACAATCTATTTTTTAGATCATTCATAGATTAACACACATGAACAAGTGTTGCCTTTCAGGCGCCTGCCTGGAGGTAGACCTGACTCTCTCCACTGATTCTGCAGAGACAGTTCTTCAGTGCTGGGTAATCAGCACTTGGAATTACTCATCCCTTTGGTGTCGCAGTACAGCAATTAGTAATTAAACCAGTGCCCACTGAACTCAATGGAAAGACTCTTCAGTGGGTACTGGATCAGACCGTTTATGGAACAGTTCCATTTTGATATCCAGCCAAGTGGATAAAGCCACTCATTCTTTCTGTTAATATAGTGTATATCCCTCAGTAATCTGGGCACAGTGATTAAAAAAAACCCCAACTCGTTCTCCAGAGACTATACTTCTGGAAATTATACATTTGCATGTAGTTCCAAGCAATTAAGTGGCTACATAAGCATTGGGCATCTGAATTTTCCAGTTAGATAATATTCTTGGCTCTTCTTCCATGTCCAAAACTCAGATCTCTAGCTGTTATACTCAAGTTAAATAATAAACTAACTGAACACATTTCACTTAACAGCAAGCGAAACAGCCATTTCTGATCTGCTGCATTCCAGCATTTGAATCCTCAGTCATTTCATACAGACTTCTGGTAACAATTAATACTACCATAAAAAGAAAATAACAGGGTGAAACATGCACACAAATTGAAAGCAGATATCTGAATGTTGTTGTCCCACAAATTTAGATCAACCGCATGTCTGCCTGGAAACTTGTAACTAGCATTCATGAGTGATGTTATAATATAAAGTTTGGTGGAGAAATGACAGTGAAGCCTGTTTGTACTTTCTGGAATTAATATATGTATGCAGATAATTAAAAGAATAATAAAAATACATAAGATGAACACACACAAGGGGATGGTTTAAACATCATCCAAACATGTCATATGGTATGAGCCTTAGGGAAATAAAGGCTTACAGGATACTGGCAGACAGTCCTGCTGCTGGTACCAGAATTTAGCAGTTTCACTGCTTGAAAATAAATCCTTTTAGTTAATCCGGCTCTGTGGGTGGAATTACACACACCACTCCTGTTATTGTTAGACAGGAGTGCAGGCTGAATTCCCATGAACTTTGCTGAAAATGTAACTTACGGTCTTTCCTACGCAAAGCTTTATTTATTAGAAATGCTTTTTAACGTGTCATGGTGAAATCTTATCATGGTAACATCAGATATGGCTTCTATTAGGGAGTGCACATTTCACCCTTGATGTGTACCTGCAACTCTTATTAGCATGACAGGGCATTTACTATGCATATCAAGAAGGGAATATACGAGATCGTGAATTCTTTCACCCAGTGTGTTCCAGAGAGCAAAATTTTAGCGGCCAAATGTTAACACCTGGCACAGTTAAGAGTTTGGTGCAGACAGCCAAGGTTATTGAATGGGAATGTGGCTGCACTGTAAGCCTTCCCTTCACCATCTGGTTCATTCTGGAATATGGAATATATATCACAATTATATGAATAAATGAAAAGATATGCAAGTTAACTGAAATGTATGTGTTCTCTGCTTTTCTGCACAATGGAACAGCCATCTGGGAATCAGTATGTCTCACATTTCAAGCACAAATCAAAGCAAGCAGCAATTCAGTCCGTGACGTGTGCTTCATAGAAAACTGGACTTCATTATCTCAGAGTTAATCACTTTGGAGTCTTTTTTCAGGTTTCCACCCCCCTTCTTCCCTCCCTCTCTATGGATACAAAACAAAGCTATTTGGAAATATAAGGAGAGTACCCTTATTAAAATTGCATTTGGAACACAGTGTGGTTAAAAAATAAAAAAAGGAAAATGGAAGAACATTTATTTGCACTCTTGAGTCTCAGATCCAAACTCAGAGGTGGGTCAGTAAAGTGGATAGAAAGAATTGCTAGATGGATATATTCTTTTTTCAATCTCCTTCTTTACCTCAGTTTGTTTTATATGCATATTTTCCGTTTCCACATCTATGCAGCACTACTGGCTAATGGAATGGGTGACAAGGATCCAAAGCATATGCTGTTGCCCAGCTAAACATAACAGGAAGTGGATGGAGTGGGGGGCATGCTGAGAGCCAGAGTGCCAAGAGAGCCTCCTCTGACCTTCCACCATCTCATGGCACATATGATATTTGAGGTCACACAATCCTTCCCCTTCTGCCCTAGTTTTTCTTTGTCTCCTGTGGATGGTGGGTGCAAATCCTTGCAATAGAATGCAGTGGAGATTTGCTGTGGGAAAACTCTTCTGGGGCTAATCTGAGGGAAGGGACGCTAGGACTCAGGAATTAAAAGGTGTGGTTTCTGCAGTTATACTGGGTATGTATGTTAAGTGTCATTGCATCCCAAGGCAAAGAATGTGTCTGATAGACAAGTCATGATAGTGCTTTGGGAAAAGCAGTCTTAGAACAATGGATTACTGTAGTTCCATTTCATATATGTCATTTTGTATCCTTTCTGGAAAGAAAAGCTGTCTCTATTAAACAAAAATCAAAAATAAAATTGCTGGAAGACGTTCAGACACATTTGCTCATTTTCCAAACTTCATTAATCTCCTTGAACACAAGAGTTGACTAATCCTTTGGGCTTGTAGCCAATCTCCTAAAAAATAAAAGTTGAGAGCAAATATTGACGATTGTTGCAAGGGTCCTTCCTATGCTTGTTCCCCTAATAGTCCTATTCAAAAGAAATAAAAAGTTTTAAATATGATGTGACCTTAGAGAATGCATCTTTTTTATGGCTGGAAAAATTGGCTAAATGTGTGAATTCCTTCTTTACAAAGAAAAGACTGGTTTTCTAGTGGCTGCATTTTGGGAAGTGCTTATGTGCATTCACAGATGCAGGAATGAAGCAACAAACTTGTTTCTAAAAACCTATATGTCTGTATGTGCTACATTGTTTAATCTTCAAATGGTCCTGCAGAGTCGTAGCCAATCTGGGACCAAAAAAAGCTTCAGTTTTCAGTCCTCCAATTTTTCATGTGTTGAGCACCCTCAGGACTGACAGAAAACAATAACAATGTGACTTTTGATGATGTAGGATCAGATCCTTGAAAGGAGCTGAGAATCATCAGTCCCTTGTGATTCTAAACTCTTAGCAAGCAGCAGAGATGGAAAAATAGCCAAAACCAAAGTTCACTTGAACCCCTGTTTTCTGAGGTAATTCTGTGAATATCGAAAGGAAATCTGCTTTGAATATGTTCTTCCTACTTCAGTTGTCTAGAAAAAAACCCTCAGGGTCAAAGAAAGGGCACAGTAAATTCTGAATATCTGAAGATGTGGAGCTGATGTATATCCACTAAATGCTAACATAATTAAGATATGACATCATCCTTCAAGCATTATGGGTGCTGCATTTTGTATTGTAAATCCTTATCTAGCTTATAATAGTCTGCTGAAGACTAAGTTATTTTTTCACTCTTCACCTCAGATATGTGTATTAAAAATTATAAAAATCAAATTGACTTCATAATTGATTTTTTATGGATGTTATTTGTTTTGCCATGAATATTTCATAAACAATTTTTTCCTAAAGTATAGCATCATAAGATGTGCAACTGAGAGAGACAGATGGCAGCGGGTGCATGTGAATCTATATGAAATTAATGTTATCCTTAAATTAAAATTCTTTGTTAATATGTTGTATTTTTCTATTTAGTAGTTTATCTTTCTTGTTTTAAAATCAGAGGGGAGTTTACCATTGTCTTTGGTTAGATCAGGACCGGGAATGTTATCCTGATTTTACTGTTTCAGTTACTTCTGTGATTCATTTGAAAAGTAGCAATTAAAGAAACGGTCCAGAATCCGTAACGCTTTCTCCCACGTAAAAACCTTTATTCTCATGAATCATTCCACTGGGGTCATTGCATAAAGAGGAGTTACAAGGCAGAGACGGCTTTTCTCAGCTACATGAATTCTGAATTTATCAAGCTCACATGTGGTGCTGCCGAGGCGATGAAAAAGTGGCTGAGAAGATGAGGAGGGTGGAGACCTTTCAATTTCCCACAGCATAGGATTTCTAGGGACATAGAGGAGAGAAAATGAGTATGAAAAGCCAAACATTATTCCACTTTGTGGCTTTCCTTGGGACCTGCTTGCTCTGAGCCCATTGGCAGGGCCCTCCCTGCTGCAGGGACAGGGTGTGTCAGAGACTCCTTTGGAAGATGCTGTCAGTAGATCCTGCACAATGGGGACACTTGCCCACTTCTGAGACTTCTGATTTGAGACAAAGCTTGGGTGTCTTTGCTTTTCTGTAGACAAGATGGGTGGTGTTGGCTCGTGCCCGGGGTATATCCAATGTGCCATCTAGTTTTGATCATCTAGAAGTTCATTCCTCCTGTAGTAAATGGGGTTTGGAAAGGAGTGTCCCTACATTGACAGGAGGGTCTGGACGGCTGGCTTAGAACGAATGCTTTTGAGAGTGAATTTAGGTGAGAAGAGTGGCACCCTGAGCCAAATCCTCAGCATTAGTATCACCATCAACTAAACATAATCTCTGAGCAACTTGTAACACCCCAGGCTCCCTCCAAGAAGATTTTTCTCCTGCCTGGTGCCCTGTACTACACTGCCGCATGCTTGGATAAAGCAGGGCAAGCCCGCTGGGTGAGGACAGCATTACCACCCTAGGATTAGCTCTTCAACAGCAGATGGCAGAGAGCTGTTAACCTTTTGCTTTAGTCGGTATTAGGAAAGAGGGTAACAAGAATATTCCATCACTAAGGACGTATCAGGCAGCATTAGCAATGGATAATTTGAGGGGTTAAGAAGTCTGCCCTGTGGGAGTTTCTTAAAAAGTTAATCTTTTATAAAGATTGAAAGTTTCACAGGCACAAAGTTTGCCTCAGAGAGATTTAGTTCTTTTAGCCTATGATCTTGATACTTGCCAAAGGACAAACTAAATGTGAATTTGCATCATGCCTCCACATGTGTTTCACATATTTCACATGTGGTGTCTAAATGGCTTCTGTGACCTTAGTGTGCAGATCACACGTTTTTCACATATGCTTTGTGTGGTTCACATCTGTTTGAAACATTGTTTCTGACAGTAGAAATCATTATTGTTTTACAGCGGGCTCTAGTAATTTAATTCAAGCAGCAGAACTTGAGAAGATGCAGAGTGGTTTTGGTTTTGGTTTAGATTTTGTGTTGACTGCTACCCATTATAATTGCATACCAGAGGAGAGATTCACAACCCAGGCCAGAGTTTTCAATTAGGGTGATCAAGATTTTTTTGTCAACATGATTTTTTTCCCCAAGTGAATACGCTGACTTGTCAAAATTGTCACTTTGGCAAAAAAGTGCCTGATCCAAATGTTGTGTATTCTGAAGGGTTTTCTGGGTCTCTGATTCAATTTATGCACAAAGCTAGAAAGACAATGAGCCACCGGTGGGTACTCACACTGGGTTTGGGGAAGCTAAGCTTAACTTTTTATTTTGTAATATTTAGAGTACAGCTTGAACATGACTCTTTCATTAACCCTTTCGAGTGCCCCAGTGTCTCAGGCTGGGCAGTTGGTTTTTCTATGCCTCATTGAATTGTTTCTACAAACTGCAAAATGTTCTGCAGAAGGAACTTGAAAATGGCAGAGGCTCTGAATGTGTAGTGTAGTTGCTAGGACAAAGACGAAAGAGACTCTTGCCAACATCCTGGATGCAGCACAGGCTTAATTATAATATGAGTAGAATTCCTCCAGTTGTCCATTCTGCTACTGGACAGAGAGGGTTCACACCAAACCTATCAGAGGTGTGTAAACAAGTGCTTAGCCTAAACAAGACCAAAAAAAAATTTAAGCTTGTTCTCACACTCACCACTTCCAAATAGCTGTGCTAAAGTGAACAGGTGTGTTCTGTAATGGCAATTTCAAAATAAATTGCTAAATATTCAGGGCACCCAGGCAATGTGGAGACACTTGAATTTACCTATGATTCTGTCTTCCATCAAGTGAGAAAGGCCTGCCAGATGTTGAATTTATTCCCCGTGTTTTTTCCATTTATTTCTGTGTACATTCCTCAAAGTGTTCAGTCAAACACCTGTTTCCTTGCCTATCACAAGTAGCTTGTTTTAAATTGCTAGATATTTTCAACCTTATGTAATTCTAAATATATGTGGTAAAATATTTTTTAAATTTTATGTAAATCAGGAAAAGATACGTCTCGTATGACAGGTTCACAGGAAAAAAAACACAGTCCAGCCTGTATTGCCATGCTGCAGTTGCAGACCTACAGCTGTTTGCACCTACCTGCACCTACCAAGTTTGCAAAGAAATAGGAGCAGTCGAGACTATGGCACTTAGAAAATGGGGCCTTGATATGGATACAGAAGAGGCCATACTGCATGTTGCATGATGGAATACATGTTTTCAGTCTGAGCTGGGTTTGAATGACCCTTTGGGCAAAGAACTAGTCAGTAATTTGAAGTCCTAAATTGAGCTTGTTTATTGGCACCTCCCGTGCTCTCCTCTGCTAATGATACCAAAAAGTGCTTTTGTTCCTGTTTCCAGTGCAGACAAAAGGAACACATAAAGGTAAAATGGTGTGGTCAAAATGGTAGAAGGTGAGTATGTCCTTGGCAGGACAAAATGCAGTATGTGGGGTCTGTTTCTAGCTCTGCCATTTTTGAAAGTCATGCTATGAACAAAAATCTCAGTTACTTTAGGTATTACACCCTGGTCTTTCATATTTTCACCTAACAGTTTATTAGATAGCCTTCTGAGCAAATGGCTCTTATTTATGCATTGGTTTTTGCTTTTTCCTTCCAAAACAATCACACCCTTCCCTTTGAGGGCAGAGGGTCCCGAGTACAATGGTTCAGCTAGCTGGGGACAGAGAAGTCATGCAAAGGAAAAGTCATGAGGGGGGGTCCCTGCTGCTCATTCACCCTGCTTGATGGCATATGTCTTCACAGCAGATTTATAGGGTTTGAAAGAAAGGGCTGAGTTTGACAAAGGGACAGGGTCAAGGAAAAAATTAATAGATACCCCCTCCACAGGGGGCAACTGCTGCTGCCTCACACAAGCAGCAGTGACATATTTGAGTCTGGAGTGTGTGTGTGTATGTGTGTGTGTGTGTGTGTGTGTGTGTGCGTATTCCATCTCTCAGTCCGTCACAAAGCCCCTGCACATGGCCTGTTTACTCAAGCTTTTCATAGGCATGCGAGATTTGGCTCGAAAAGAACAAACTTAAGCCACAGAGAGGACCCCTGAACACATCAAGCCTAAGAAGTTACGGTTTGCCTCTTCTTTCGTAGAAGTATACATGCAAAGCTCATTAATGCTAATGATAGTCTAGGAACAAATGAGCCATGTTGTGCCACGGCTACTTTATCCCATAGGCAGAGCAGGAATGTGGCACCACTCACCCAACAAGTTACCTAACATAGACTTGGCCTCATGTTGAAAGAGATTTGAAACTGTAGGCAGTTAAATACATAGCCTGCCCCTTAGGACTGCCACCGTAAATAAGCATTTTAAAAGAATCTCAGTCTTTAATGAAGAACAGGGGGAATTTTCTATCAGTAATCAGAAACAGCTCTCAAAATCAGGGATAGTGGAGCGGTATGCATATTTTTATTTGGTGCACAGAAAATGCATTGTTTCTGAGCTATTCCTGTAAGTAGACTCACTGTACTGTTAAAACCTTAGTGGATCCTGCCGTGTTTGTGATTCTCTGAGTATTAAAGGAATTAGAGAAAGCCTTCTAGAGTAGTTAGAGGCACCACAGTGAGAAATGATTACCCACTTTAAAACCAGCCATGTACAATTAAAAAGGAAAAAACAATAAATGGGAGGGAGAATAGATGCACATAAAAATCTGAGCCGAAAGAAAGGAAAAATGATTTAAAATATCTATCTGTTATAATCATTCTAGGCACTGTGAGACCACATGTGCTGCAAAGATGGAGAAGTAAGAAGACGCTTATCTAATTGTCTGCAAATTATAGTAAGAACTACATTAATGAGACTTAAGGATATATCCCTGTTAATGAGTCAACAGGATTCTTGGGAGTAAATGAAATTCCATGCTGCTGTAGCAAACAGAAGAAAGACATTATTGGTCAGAGAAGATATAAATAAAAAAAATTGTTAGTATTCAAAACTATAATCAGTGAAGTTCACACGCAGAAGTGCTAAAACTATAAGAAAACATAAAAAAATCGACAGTCCTGGACAATATGATATAAATACAAATATATATAAAACAATGGAAGCTGAGGCCACAAGCTACAAAAGCAAGGGAGTGAGAAATGGCTTTTGTGTTTAAAGAAATAGATATGGGGTAATATAGAGAACTGTGACACATAAATATATGTGCTTTGACATCACATATAATCAGTTTTTCTCCTCATCTTGTGCAATTCTGCTCTCTACTCTTTAGTCCTGTGTAGTGGTTATTTCTTATTCTGTTGACTCAAGGTTTTTGGAGAATTCTGTTTCTGGCACAATGCTCAACCTGTTGGAAAGAATTCCATAAAGGATATATTGTCTTTATCTTGTCACCATTTCATAACTTTTTGTGAAACTCTTGGTAAGACTTGGGTTTTTGACTTGAGAAACAGACTGGAATGAGAGAATCTGAAATACATTTTCCTAACAAATGGATAATCCCAGAAATTAATGTTCTACTTCTGGGCAGTTTTTGAAAATGACAGGGAAACAAATGGCTCAAAACAAAGAAGTCTTGCCTGATATTTGTGTCAAAGGTGTTAAGTCTTCAATTTAAATTTTAACTGTGAATTTGAACACCTTTCCTGGATTATATGCTCTTACGGAAGGGGTCAGTCAGTAGTCAGGTAAATCTTTCAAGATGGACTGATATCAACAAGTAATATGAAGAATAACCTTCCTTGAAAGACATATGCCCTATTGGAGAAGGCATTATTGTGAGAAAGCAACAAACATTGTATTTTTAGATCCTCAGAAACAGATGAGACATTTAACTCTGGTTATGGTTTAGGTTACTAGAGTGCTGAAGTCATAAAAGAAGGGGAGAAAAACCAGAGATGAGAATAAATTAGTTTGAAGCTAAATCTTTCTATAGTAATTAAACTTGTTCAGAAACAAGTGTCTCAGAAAATTCAGTGTTCTGAATAAGTTGTAAGCAACTGTGTCAGCATTTCTGAAATATTTTGTCAGTCTCATCTACAATAGGTCTTTCAATCTATGTAGAATTCACGAACAGTTTTGGCTCTTCTAAAGATGAATTTTTAAGCAAACGAATAATTTTCAAAAAAAAATCTTTTACCTCTCAAATTTAGTTCAATTATCCTAAGCAATGTCAATATCATAGGGTATGTTTTGACAGATAAGGAAATCTGCGGGGCATTTAATTAGTTGGGGCTTTTTAAAATTTAATCTAGAGGCACAGAATTTATTGAACTACTAAAGAATTTTCCATCAGACTTTAATTTCTTCTTCTTTCATGAAATCTGGCAAAATTTAAGATATGGATGGCAAAGGAAATGTGCTGGTTCCTAAGAAATTTAAACGTGGCCAAGAATCTGCCATGATGAAGTGTCTTAGAACTCTTCAGTTTCTTAAGCCAAGTGTAATCTCACTAAAAATTACACGTACATGAAAAGAAAAAGATGTCATCAAATCATTTCCTTACAGTCATCAACATCATTATGAACTGGGGCCTGTTCCAAAGCATCCACTTATTTTTCTTTCTTCCAGCTCAAAGGACTATCTTCTCACTAGACTCCTTAGGCTTTATCTTATTTCCAATTGTTTCTGTAGCACTTTTTTTCTGTTTCTCATCATGTAATGTATTCATCAGCGTCCTTTGGCCCCAATCCCAAAGCCAGGCCTTTTAACCTTCTTCATCCTTTTCACAAGAATTAATTTAAAGTCAAAGGAAATCGGGGCATAACTGTTGCAAAATACATTTTAAAACTTAATGAGAATATGGATCAGTTTATATACCAAATATTCTTGGGAATATTGCTAATTCGAGTTATTTAGAAGGGTCCCTTTACAACACAAATCCCATGTGATGTGGCAGCTGTTATGTTAACTAGCATGTTTCCATTAAAGCATACTATGTTGTATGCTTTAATGGATATAAATTATATCCATCCCAAATATAAATTCATTTGTTAAAGTTGTGTCTGCCAAGACACCTCATGTTTTCAGCTTTTAATTGTTTGATATGTCTGTGGTTTTTGTGCTTGAAGGGATGACTCATTTTTTTTTCAAGTCCATTGATTTAGCCCTTATGTTGAGGTAGATATGTGCTAGTTATATTTGCGCTCTGGTATGCTTCCTGTGGGATATTGCAGAAGCCAAGGTCTCTACCTGACATCTGCCTTTACTAGACTTTCACATCTCAACTTACTTGACTTGGGCATTATAATTAGTTCTGTCTTGTGCCTAAACGACAAATAACTTATACAAGAGCAGTAAACAAGAAAAACTCTAAACCTCATTTTTTAAAAATTAATTCTTAAGGAAAAAGACCAAAACTACTTAATAGATTTATTCTTTTTAATATTTTTCTCCTTGAAATAGGAATATTTCTAACCCTATCAATAATGTTAAGTGTTTTGACTGATTGATTGTTACCTCCAGACTTCCCTTGTTACAAAAGTAGCAAGCCTATTTCTAAGTGGAATGCCCTAAGTAATTATTGAGTTTTAGAGATATAACTGAAGGGTTGTGTTAGCATTAGTGTTATCTGCTAAAAAGTATGCAAGGCAATTCATTCTTTGGAAAGTTTGAATTACTAACATTTCACAAGGGGAGTTATTTTCCTGGGTTTTATTTGCCTATGTATAAAATTTATTATGAGATCTAAACAAAAAACAAAACAAAACAAAGCTCTTATGCCAAGTCCTGAATTTAATGGAATTAAAAAAAAAAAAAAAAACAAAATCAAAACAAGTAGGTAGAAAAGTTTATGAGGTCTGAATCTGTAGATCATAAGACCCAGTCCTGTCTTCTGTGACCAGAGAAGTCAGATAGATTTGCCTCTTCTGAACCATCAAAAATGTCTGACCTGGTTTCCATCTCCAATACGGAAAAATAATCCTAGGAAGCTACAGATGTTCTGGGCTTGGTTAGGTCAGAAAAGTTTTTAACCTGATATCCTTCAACAGGTTGGCTACTTGAAATTGTTCACCAAACTCCCTTTCTACTTGGTCTCTTAGAATGAATGATGAAAATTTGTCCCATTAGTGTAACAACTGTGAGTCTTCCTTGTCAATAAGCAAGAGCAGGATGTGAGATAGTGCTCCATTCTGCAAAGCATATTCGTAGGAGTGATTCATACTCAGCACTTCAGAGCAGTAATGAATTCAAATATGTCAGTGTCTTCATGCATGTTGACACTAAGAAGCCATATGATATCATACATGAAGTTTCTAATTTGTAGCAACAACTGAGGTAATGGCAGTTACAGGGAAATGGATTTCCTGTTTTGCAGAATCACTTGCTAGAATGTTTTGGGTAAGATTTAGAGTTCATCCAGTGTAACTTTCGGCCGAACAGCAGTCCCGGATGCCTCTGAGGAAAGTGAAAGGAACTTTTCTTAGGTGCAATGTCTAAAATACAGAGCTTTTTTCAAATCATTATGATCAAGGTTTTTTTTAAAAAAAACATGCTCACTGTTTTAACTATGGATAGTTTTACCATCTGTATAAAATCAAGTCTCACTTTAAATTTGGGCTCAAAATTGTCTTGTACCCACAGATTGAAAAATATTTCCCTGTGCCAATTTTGAATTTGCTGCCTTTCGGTATCCCCGAATGTTCCCTTTCTCTGTGCAATTAGAGAGGCATTAAAAATATTCAGTATATCTTCAGTATCATTCTTTAGAAACAGATCTTCAAAGAACTTTGTTTTTTTTCTTTTCCATTTTTTCCTAGTTGGAATTTCAGTCTTTTAAATCTTTTCTTCAGATTGGAGTTTTCAAGAAACACCAACATTTGAAAACCAAAATGTAAAGAGGAAATTAGTGAAGAAAATAAAAAACATAGCATACCTCCTTTTTGTAAGATACCGATTAGATGATGAAAGAGGTAAATCAAAAGAAATGTCTTACAAAGTATTTGTAATTCAGTGGTAGAAAATGCGCTCATTTTTAAAATAAAATAGTTCTTTCAAATAATTTGATGGTTACCAAATACAAAGTGCAGAGCAGTATTTTAAAAAGCTCTATAATTGATTTTGTTTCTTCCTAATTACTTCATATTTGTATGGCTATAGACAGTAGATGGTTCTGCAGTGAAGGGAAAGCTTTAACAGCTGATGAGTTTTACAGATGTCATAAGAAAGTAGAACAATTTTTTCCTTCATTGAATTACTCTTATCCACATCATTTTAGTTGCTGTTCATGAAGAGCATAAATAGCATAAAAAGGAAAGTATTTATGATTTCATAATTTAACTCTGATTTAGCTGTTCTTGGAAAACAGGATTTTATGTTCACTCTTGTCACTATAATTTTATGACAAGGACATTTCATATTTTAGCCAGCCCTTATGTGAACTGCTTTCACTGACGTCAGTTAAAGGGGAATTCTGGTTTATTCTCTATGGGCCTCTACAAAGAAATAAACCACCATTTATGTGATATAAACAGCTTAACAACATCTTTCACTTAATCTAAAACTTTTAGTCAGAATGCCAGCTTTTATCTTTGACTGTAATTTTCTGCAGTACCCAACGGTACAATGGGCAAAATGCCAGGAAACCAAAGACTAGGATGAAATTCCTTTGAGAAAACTTCTGAAGCATTTCAATCAGAACACTATGGGCAAGTCATCGAGATACAGCTACTCTGTTTCACT
This sequence comes from Vireo altiloquus, assembly GCA_013396875.1. Taxonomy (NCBI): domain Eukaryota; kingdom Metazoa; phylum Chordata; class Aves; order Passeriformes; family Vireonidae; genus Vireo; species Vireo altiloquus. The sequence goes on along the minus strand of VZRF01012988.1, from coordinate 194,503 downwards.
TGGTTCATGTTGCTGATGGATGTTGATGTGCTGTGAATACATAGGAAATATGAAGGAACCCCTCACTATATCATTTGCCACTGGTTAACATAGATGCTAGACACTGGTGTGTCCTAGAGAAAAAGACTTTTAAAGCACTGATCGCATTTCTTTAGCGGGTGATTTCAGTAGGTTTTCATTAAAAGACAGCTAAAATTTCCCAAAATAATTCACGTGCATAAATATTGCCTTTCATTTACAGCTGTGCAGCTGGGAATGCTTGAGATGTTCCCCAGCTGCTTGTTTTAACTCCATATAAGTGCCAAACACAGGACAGAGCACTTCTGGGCATCATATCAGCTTTATACTCTTTTCTATCAAATGCTCTTGCTTGGAAGTAAATATGGACAACTTGAGAGATACAGTAGTTTGCTAATTTATGTGAGAGCTTTGTTTAAAGTTCTGACGTATGAAAGAGGTGGGCAATGCACAACCAAAATGGAAATCACTTGTCAGGAGGTTAGAGATACTGGGGATGTGGAGATGGGTCAAACCCAAAGTCATTACAGCTGTGTACATAGTATCATCACCAGCTGAAGTCTGTATAGTAGCCATACACTCCATACAAATCAAGAGTCGACCTATGCCTCATTTACAGATCTGTCTTGCAATGATTAGGGCTCTAAAATGAGATGCATTCATTTAAGGACAAAACCTACAAACTAGTGGACCACAAACCACTGCACCAGTGGCTGCCTTGATCTACTTGATATTGACAGAACTTGAAGATGCACCATAAGGCAAGAGGGAAAAAGCTAACCAAAGATGTGTGCAGATACTACTGGCACTGTTGTTCCTCTGCCAGATTCAGCTACAACATAACGGGAAAAAGGAGTAAGAAAAATATGCAATAGGCCATATTAGACAAAGGGGTTGAAAGCATACTCAATACTGGCATTTATTTATTCATTTTGTATGCTACATAATTTCTTGATTATTACAGTAGCTGCCTATAAGCAATTAATGGGTAACTGCATCTGTTTTGTTTTTTAAAAGCTCACTATTTTCAATATAACAATGTTTTATTCTTGATAAAAGGAACAAAAGGCAAATTTTTTTAAGAAAAAGCATAGATTTTTTCTCTTTAACTAAAATTAAAGCTCCACCGAATTTTTAGTTTTATTCACCTTCAAGAAAATCTCATGTAACAGGAAGGCTTTTAACTACAGTAATCATAGTGTAAGTATTCACACAGCTTTCTGGAAAAAATATGCAGCTACAAGACACCTTTGCTCCAGATTTATTTCTCACATTTCATCAATGCAGGGTAGAAGAAATCTTTTTTGGCCTGCAGAAAACATGTCTGTTAGACATTACATATATCTATATGTAGTTACATTAAGTTAAACTTTTTTTGCATAATATCCCTTCCATCCCCAAGAATGCTCCTTTACACTGAGTATGCTTTTCAATTTAGAGGCCACTTAGCAGAGGTCTTTTAAGTTAAACTATTTTCTTGTTTGTGGATTCGTTTTTATGTTGACTGAAAGATACAATAACTTAACCTTAATATATGTATTACTATTTATTCATATTCATATTTAGTGTCTCTTTGTCCGCCCTGTAACCTAGGGTGGGTCCAGTTACATGGTCTTGTCTGGAAATCATTTGCACAAGACCTATAGCTGAGGAGGGATTTAGGGAAATTATGTTAGGTGTTGTTCTTGCTCTCTTGCCGACATTTGATTATTCTGCATGATCTTTAGGAATGTTGCCAATATAACTACCAAAATCATTGTAAGGTTGTCTAGGAAACCTTTTCTTTCTGGATATCTGTTGATTAAAAGACTTCTGTGTTATTTTTGCTGTTGATTCATGGAATGGATAATTGGGCTTTGGTTTCTCTAGTGGGAGCTTTTTGCAATTGTTATTGGACAGTACAATGCTAAGGGCCTTACATTGCAGGCAGTCAAAGTAAGAGTCCACCTCTCCAAATTAGAAACTTGTAGCAAGGAAAAAGTATGCTGGCGAATTTGAAGTTACTCTTTTGTAATCACTAGCTTTAAATAAAAAAAAAGCCTGATTCTCTTTGCATTTTATTAGAGAATTAGGAAGTCAAAAATGACCAGCAAAAAGCCAATTCTAGATTATGTCCAAACTGTCATGGAAGGTAGTGGTGGTTGTTACCTGAGGTTTTTGTGCACATTGGTGCAAAGGATTACCTTAGAGTGATTAGCTAAAGTATCATCAATTAAGATTTATCAAGAGCAAATAATCCAAAGTAACCCAATAACTTCCTTTAACAAAATAGCATCTTCTGTAGACATGGAAAGAGCAGGGGATGTTTTTTACTTAGACTTCAGCAAAGTCTTCAACACTGTTTCCCACAGCTTTCTCCTGGACAAACTGGCAAGGTACAAGTTGGATAAGTGTTCTAAAGGATGGGTAGAAAATTATAAAACAGATTGCACTCAGTGAGTAATATTCAATGGTTTTCACTCAGGTTGACAGAATGTCACAAGTGGAGTGCTCCAGGAATTGATACTGGGACCCAAGAACTTCAGCATCTTCATAGATGACCTGGATGATGGCATCTAAATCTCATCAGGTTTGCTGATGCCACCAAACTGGCTGATAAGGTGTTCACCTTATATCACAAGGGAGAACCCTCTTACAGATAGACCTGGACAGACTGGAAGAAAGGGCAAGCAAAACCAACAAGAAGTTTAATGAAGTCAGGTGCCATGTCCTGCACATGGGATGGAATACCCAAAAAACCCAGTACAGGTTGTGTGGCTGGGGAAACACCCTGCTGAAAGTGACCTGGGGGCCCTGGTGGACAACAGCAATCTGAACATAAGTCAGTGGTGCAACACTGCAGCAACAAAGGCGAAGCAGACCCTAGGCTGCATCCACAGGGGCATTACTGGGAAAGATACAGACATGATCATTCCACTCTCCTCACCACGTATCAGGCTGGTACCCACAATGCCAGAAAGATGCAGACAAAGAAAAGGACCAAAGGAGGGCCACAATGATGATCAAAGAGAAGAGACCGAAGGAGTAGGTCTTTGCACCCTGGAGAAGAGAAAGCTCAGGACATACCTCATCACAATATTCTGATGGACTTAAAGGACAGATAAAGGGGACAGAGTCTCCCTCTTCACAAGAAGTCACATGAAGACAAGTTGCACAGGGAGATATTTTATCTCAACATAAAAAGAAATATTTTACAGAGAGAAAAATAATTCATTGGCATAACTTCCCCGGGGACATGGAAGAGTCTCCATCACTGGAGGTTTTCAAGACCTGACTCTACAGGGACTAGATAATCTTTCAAGGTACCTTCCATAGACCTGAGCTGGCCTATGATTCAATGGTTCTATGAGTTGCCTCTCCCACTCAGGTGGAATCTCACTTCTGTGAGGCAGAAACTGCCTATTTATTGATGAACAGCACTGATCTGAAGCTGTGAAAGAGGAGTTTTCTGGACAGCTTGTATGGAGGGAAGATGTGGCTCTGACTGATGCCTGAAATGGCCACCTAAAAAACAGAGACTAGACAGGAATAAGAGAATAAAGGTTGTTTATTTGAAGTGTCTTCAAAGGTACACCCTGGGGAGTCCAGAGGCTGCTCCCAAGATAGACCCCAAGTCATGAGTTCTTCACACATTTATAAGTTTTGTTCATTTGCGTGCCCCCCTCTAAGATTTTGGTTTACACATTTTAGGCCTAGGACAGTCTGGGTGTTCCTGAAGAGCAGGCTTGGAGAGGCTTTGTTATGTCTAACTACCATGAGAGAACAGAATTTTACAGGCCTCAAGGAACTTCAGCGTTACACACTAGGCAATACAAGATCTGAAAAACAGGAGAGTTAAAACCTAAGGTGTCATGCTGCTATTGTTTCAGTATCCAGACTGCAGAGGTAGGTACATGGTACTGACCAGCAGATTTCCAGGAAGCAGCAAGTTTATTCAACCAGCTGTGCTGTCTGTCTAGTGAGGGAAAAAGTGGTAACAGAAGAAGAAGGCTGTTTTTACTTAGAATGAATGCCATGATAATGGATTTATGTCTTCTCTTCTGAGCAACTGCACCTCTCTGTTTCTGATAACACTCATTGTAGAAGAAAATGGCACCATTGGGGAATGCTGGCCTTTTACACTCCATCTTCCCATGTTACTAGCCTGGCATTAGCTTGGTAAAGGCATGCAATGACACATCTTTATGTAATCAGATTTCACTGATGTTTAGGCGAGAAAAATTAACCAAGCTGACCAAATAATTTTGTGCCTCAATAGTATGAAAACTGACACAAACCACATGGAAAGAAAGCACAACTGCCTCTCTCGTCTTGAATTACAGGATTCCAGTGTTGTAAGACTCATCAGTTAAAGAGTATTCAGCCTCCAGGAGGTTTTTATTTTTCCAGAATGAGTAAATTTTCCAGCTGGTATCTTGTGTCTTTGTTAATTTTTGAAAAAAATCAAAAAACAACCAAAACAAAACCAAACCAAACAGAAAAAAAAAAAAACAAACCTATAAGTTTCTTGTCCTGTAGCCCAGTAAAAGCTATGTTATCTTTGCCAGTAGCAGACCACAAGCCTTGTGCTGAATCTATCTTGTGCTAGCTATGGAACACCCTACTCCTGGCCTCTTAGGCTAGTTATCAGCTATTTATGACGACGTGCTGTGTGAAACAGAGCTTGGTACCAGGTGTCTGCTGCTGTTATATAGGACAACAGCGAAGGCCTTGGAAATACAGGGGCAGACTGAATACAGAGGCCAAGATCTCTAAGGACCACTGGCCATTGGAGGAACACACCCTTGAGAGCTGGGAAAAGATGGCTTGGAGCACAGCAAGGGGAAAAACACCCTTCATCATGGCGCGGTAGCAGGTTCAGGGCTCGTGGCCAAGGGTTACAGATAGCGTACAAAATACAATGTCCAAGGGCAGGATCTCACATCTGGGAGGGATCACCATGATGGGGATTTATGTCATAGAATACTTGTATGTTGGGTGGATCTGCAAGCTCGGCCTGCCCCCCCTGCTGACCTCATGGATTCCAGGCCCTGCTCCCTGCCTCAGAGAGCTCTTCCCTGAGCTGCTGAGAGTCTGCTGCTTAGCAGTCCATTGCCTTTCTCCCTGACTGCCTCTTCCTCAGCCCCAGCTCCTCAGGGGCCTCCTGTGCTGATCACTCACCCATTTACAGGGGCACTATGACTAGGCACTATGACTTGCATCCTGTGCAAGAGGATGTCCTTTTTCCCCCCAAGTTATGTATTTTTCCCCTCTGCAATGCTGTAAGGACACTCCTCTGTGAAGATCTTCTACACATAAACTCAATTCAGCTAGTTATTATTTTTGGCAAAAGAGCATATGAGAAGAAAATAAAAATGAGTTGGCTGATCTGCAATTCTTATAATAGGAAATTCTTTGATGAAACTTTAGGAACCGATGCTGTCGCATATTCAAAGGTTTTTCTGATTTTATGTGATTCCTCTCACCTGTATTATATTCACTGGACATTGAATCAGGCTCTTTGTTATCAAGGAGTCATATGGAATAGAAATAATCAGTTCTGAAACTGCGGAGATCTTTACTGTAGTGGAGAAAAAAATGAAGTCATGATCAGCTAAAAGCCAAATCCTTGCTTTCCATGCAGAGTGGATGTGGTTTGGGACACACTTATTATCAAGGCACCACATCCAGTCCCAGACTTTCCTCTTTTCAGCAGATAACTTCTGAAGCAATCAATGTAATGATGGAGATTAATTTGCTTATTATGCAAAGATCATCTGCAAGATCCCCATTCATAACAAGACAGTGTAGAATACACCTCAGTTTATAGAGAAATTTGTAGCAGACTTGGTAAAAATTGCAATTTTTTTATGCTCATCACCACAGACTAACTTAGAACAAAGAAATGCAGACCTCCAGTTTTACTCATAACTATTCCACTTTAGTACATTAGCTTATAAAGATTTTATTTCAGCTGTGCTCTGAGTAGTATCATTGTCACTGGTATGATATAGTCTCTACTATAATTAATGTATACTCACACTGTAGAATTGTCAATAAAATATGCTGTAATTGCTCAAATATCTGTCAGTGATTGTCCATCATGCCTGCATGATAATATGCAGTGATAATATCAAAACATTGGAATATATTGTCAGATCTAGAGTCAGTCTTATAAACAACCATTACAGTCATGTCAATTACATCAGATAAGATACAGATATTAGGGTGCATATTTGGGGGCGGGGGGGCTGAAAATGAAATTATTCCCCCTAATGTCATCTGTGAAAAGAGAGCAATATCTCTCATAACAGCTGAAGAATCAGAAGTTCCTGATTGCTAGATGCTGAAATATTCCCTAGTGACAATTCTTTTTGGAATAATAAGAGACAGAAGTGCCACTTCCAATTCTGTGCTGTCAGCCTGTAAGGCCAAAAATCCTGTGGGTACCATAACAGTTCCATTTTGCTGAGAATTTCCTTAACCTGAGAGTTAAGGCACCCTGCACAAGATGATGGGATTTTGTCTTTGGCTCCAGAGGGACTGGGATTTCCTCTTTGGTGCGCTCCTTCTCAGATGTGCATTATAAAGAAAAATAAAACAAACAAGCAAATATTAAAACAAATTAAAAAAATTCTATCATGTCATGTTTGGGATTTCAGCTGGTTTTGATTTCTGCAGTTTGGAAAGACAATGTGATAATCCCTGATGACACAATATAGTAATGACATTTAAACTGTGATATATTGCTGAGGATGCTGTTATACAAATGTTTGACACACACGCACAAAACGTTTGTATAACATTCTGCAACACATATGAATACACATGTATATGCAGAAATAATATGCTGTGCTGCCTCTGTACTGCTAGAAATTAGAGAATTACTTTGATTCCAATTTCTTGCCTCCTGTCACTCACATGCCTCTAATTCCAGGGATCATTTTCTCTCAGAGGGACTTTGTGGGAAGTTGCATTCCCAGGGATGCCAGCAAATAAGTAACTATGCTGTACAGAAAATACATCTCAGCGTTTTTGAGGAAGCTGCATAAGTGGAATTGATTTAGATAAAAATGTGCCTGTAAATTGATAAGGGAATCCAGGAAAGCAGAAAAACCCCAAAGCTTTCAAAAGCTTTTTTGACACTGTCTTTCTACACGACCATATATAGAGTGGCAAAATTTTTTTGCTCTAATTTTTCAAAAGCCAAACGAAAAAAGGGGCTGTATTTATTAAAGGCCCCATAAAAACTATACTGAATTATAAAATGTATAATAATATAGAATTTGTAGTGATAGTGCGACTTACATTTGCAATAAAACATGGAATCCATCTTCAAAGAACAGAATGCTTGGCTTTACAATAAGAAATTATACAAGTAATAAAAAAATTTATTATTGGGGGATTTGTTAAAACCAGATCATGGGTCTCAGCTCTAAGTGAATTTATTTTGAACCTTCTGAAGCAGACATTGCAAATTTTTACATTTTAATGAGTGAACTAAAAACACATATTTCAAAGAAAACAGCGCTCATAAATTACATTTATGACACATGAGGTTGCTGACTGCTGTTCAGGGAGCACAGAGTAATGGTGCTAATATGCACTCTAGCTTGATTTTCTCAGTTTCCAACATGCTCTAATTCTACACTACAAATCTTTAAATGGCAGTTATATTTTAATTAATATGATTATGTGCTGCCATTAGCAAACCCTCCCCCAGCACATTTCTCCTGCCAAACCCATGAATGCCAGTAAACCATTAACATAAAAGGGCTGTTTGCTTATTAAATTCATCTACACAAATAGGCAAGGGTTGCAATTGTTGATTTGCCATTGAAAGAACAGAACATGAGCGAGTTGCACAGTAGCTGGCAGTTGCAATTATCTAGTGTAATTAAGTCTAATTTATAAGACCCCCTCAAATGAGAAAGTAACAATTTTTGTTAATTAACAAGAGCATTTGTAAAGCTCGTTAACTCCATCATTCACCATCTGCCTGGATAGATGGGAGCATGCAGTGATTATTGTGGGACATGTTGCATATGTGTATTTGTGTAGTAATCTGTTTGGAAAGTCTAATGATTGAGATGGGAGATAGAAATGGATGTTATATTACAATGAAAAGAAGATCTACTGTTTTCATTTATCTTTACGGCAATGCAAGTGCTTTGTCATTATCTTGTGCATACGGTTTCATTATTCTGATACAGCACTCTGTTACATTGCCTCATACCATCATCCCTACAAGCCTGCAGGGTACAAGAGCACTTATCTTTCCTGATGACTGTTGAATCATTTAAAACAAGTTATTAGTGAAACAATTAAAATGATATTGGTTCACAATTGTATTGATAGCTGCCAGGCATAATGAAACATTCTGAATAGCAGTTGGGGGTTCTCAGAATGGATAGAAAATGCTGTTAATCAGAGACAAGAAAAACCTCTAAAGAAAAACTAAATTGCAAGAACACATTAATTGTATTGGAACATTTCATTTAATTGAGAACAAAGGGAAGGTAAAAATCATATTATCAATGTTTTATGAACATGAAGGAATAAGAAAATTACTATGTCATTTGTCACATATCTTCTGTCGGAAGTGTAAATTGAAAAGGCTGTATTTAACTTTAACAGGAGCAGGCCAAATACATCACGTTGTTACACATTTAGTTTTTCACTGGGATTGCAAAAAATGAAAGGAATAAGGATTTTTTCCCTGCTAAAAAGTGACTGTGAGTGAGTAAGCAATAAACCAGTTACAGGCTGCTAGTCAGCCATGTAAGGGAACAGGATATCTGTCCTGCCCTGCCCGTTCACGGAAGCCTTGAGAAATTGCCGCTATAAAATCAGATATGAACAATGTGCAAATGGGACAGCACACACACTTCTTTTCCTTTTTCATTCTTTCTTAGGAAGAAGATCATGATTCATGTCTTGGAATTGTAATGCTCATAAGAGGAGGACCTTTAATACTTTTGGTTAATAATAGGCACATTTGCCTGATCCAATGCCCCATTGTAGCTACTGGAGAGGCTCAGATCAGATGATTCTCATTTATACAAAAGATCTTGATGTGGTTTCAAACGTATATAATTTAAAGCCTCTTACCCTACACAACATTATAAAGGGTTTTTAGATAAATGGAATTGGTCCTGCTGAGTTGACCGAACACTAGATAAATTTTCCTTAATCCCACCCTCCATCACTGCTGACCTCCAAATATTAGGCAGCAGGGAGAAAGGTTTGCCATTTGTCCCAGGTTGTTGGGCGGCTCTGTGATTTTTCCCTAGAATGACGAGGGGGGTGAACAAATGGTATAGAAGTTGGACATTATCTTTCTTTTTTTAAACAGTAATGACATGAAATCATATGAAAACAATTGACAAAGATGGAAATTCTTCCAACTTAAATATCATTGAGTTAAAGTTTTATACTTTCCTCTTATATTTCATTCAAAGATTCTTGGTATGGTGTGGAAAGAAGGAAGACTGCCTTTTCTCCACCTTCCAACCTGAACTCGGGAAGATAGCAAACAAATTCTGTGTATGACACTTTTATTGCTTGGGCTTGAAATATTTTAAAATAGGCATAGTTAAAACATGCATCAAACTATTTCAAAGAAATGCTAGTGAATCAAATCCTTTGGTTCACAAATTATTGCATTAACATGCATATTTTTAGTACCTAATATTATTGAATGGATAGTATTTACAAATGTATCTGAGCTGGGAGCATTTCTTGTATCCAGAAAATATTTTAGAAATTTTTCACACAGAACTAACTCACTCTTTCTCTTTACTTCCTTCCTTCCTTCCTTCCTTCCTTCCTTCCTTCCATCCTTCCCTGTAATATGGATGCTAAATTTTAATGTTGCCTAATCTTGGAATTTGTGGCATCAGTTCCATAGCCCCCTGGTTTACTACACATGTAACATCTCTTCTTTCCTCCACTGTTTTCAAGCTGTAATGCAAGACACTGAAACAATCAGAAATAGTGTTGGAAATGGAGTAAATAATGCAACTGCTATTTATTCCATGTCTTATCTATTTTTAAATTCTTATCTAGTCTTCAGCTACTGGCCAGGTTCAAAGATGCAACACTGGAGCGGTAAGCATTGTAAACTGTTAGCATGGCTATTCATATATTCGCTAACACAAATAAATTAAAAACACTACACATATTATGCCTAGCTATAATTAAAATCTATGGGCCTGGAAATAATGTATATTGTTAGAAATTAACAAAAGAAGGAGCTTTTTAAAGCTGTTTGTATCATGGAAAGCTTTAAGCTCAATTTTTTACCTTAATGATGAGAATCAAATTAGACCTACAAAATGGTTATTACTTAATAGAGAGATGGAAAATACAGAATTCATCGCAAACAGTTATTTTGACAATGTTTATGAAGTGTTTGTTCTCTCGGTCTCTCAAGAGTAGAAAGAAGAGAGACTCATTTTGGGAGAGACTTAAGGCCAAGCCCTGGTTAACAGAAGAGGAGAAGTAGCATTCGTAGGATGCATTGGCCCAGTGACAATGACAGGTGTGTGAGGTGAGCTTTGTGAACATTTGGAGAAAGGTGTGGACATTTTTGTGAATGATTCCTCAAAAGATCGGCCTGTGAAAAGTGCTGAGCACCAGCAGATTTTAATTGCCTTAACTGGAATTCAGTGCACTGAGCACTTGCAAAATTCATTCCTGAGGGGTGAAAAGGAGGGGGAAAGAATCTCACTCTATATGTGCTCTCCCGATGTTTTATTTTAAAGAAAAAGGGAAAGCTTGAGTTTTGCGTGCTAGAAAGGAAAGAAATATATGGGCCAGATTTATTGTCTGCCTAGGAGATTTTACATTCAATTTTATTTTTGCATTCAATTTTCTGCCATGTGCACATAGAGATCAGCTGGGCAAGCACTTTCAGCAGAAAAAACCCCCAAACTTGTTTGTGGATAAATATGTTGATTCACATGCAAATAGGCTCATTCATACATGAATACACATGTTTGCCTGGATAAAATATTCCAGACGTTTGTGATGAAAAAGTAAAAAGACCAGCAACAGCAGTACAGATGATCACAGCAAAGCGGAGGAAAAAAACCTAATCAAAATCCTGTCATGGACTGAGAAAAAGTATTCATAAAAATATAGTTCCATTAAATTTCTAATGTCTGCTTTTGCTTATTTACTTGTTAGGCAAGGAAGGTTGTTCTCATAGAACCAGGTTTTAAATGTGAAGATTGCATACTTGTGTGACAAAAGAGGTTGTGTGTATGGAGAAAACTTCCTAAGTGAGCTGCAGTGATGAAGAGCCATACTTTCACTAACTTTGAACTGAAAATATATAAAAATATTTCTAGAAAAAAGGGTGCATATTCCAGCAAAAGCCAGTCCCTGTTTTGCAGGCAACAGTTTATTCATTTCAAAATGATAGCTAGGATTTCTAACCCATGTTCTTAGGGTAATGAAAGTTTCTATGGCACTGGTTCATCACTCAGACAGCACCGGTATGGAGAACAAGAGAAAAAGAAACCACATTAATTTTACATCTTTTTTTTTTTTTTTTTTTTTTTTTAGCTTAGACGGGTATCTCAGCTTTTGCTAGTCATATTTTTTTCTCTAGGATATAAGTTCTTTTGTATTTTCTGGTCTTTGGAGTTATCAATAAAATATAAATTCTATATCAATCCTCTCTGGCATAGTAACATGAACAGATTCTCATTTAGGATGACACAGAATTAACCTCTCATCAGCAGAGACTTTCTGAATCATTGCCATGGTGGGAACATTTTTCCACGCAAGACCAGCTTGATCTTTTAACTTAGAAAGCTCTTCCCTTTCTGTGGTAGCTACTGGATCAAGCACTTCCCAGGTTTCTTGCTCTTATATTATATACCTTCTCTCTTTGAGGGCTCCCCCTGGCTCCTGGCCACTCAGTTCACACTATGTGCACCCCATACTCCATAAAACAGCTGTGATGATGGAAGACCAACTGGTATGAGTTATTCCCAGAGAGGTCTCATTTGTATTCAGGGGTACAAGTGCATCCTTGTCTTTAAATCCATGGATAACATTTCCTTTTCATGGCTTTGACACAACGGCAGCTTAACTAGTGGTTAGCTGTGGTTGTGTGATCAGGTAAGCACACATCATTCCCTATGCTCCCACGCCATGTCAGCTGATTTGCCTTTGTTCCTTCATTATTTCCCTGATGTTACTAAATATTATCTAACTTACAGCACTGCAGCTTTCAAAGACAGAGGGGTATTTCATTTCAGTATGATACTGCAATCCTTTTTCACTATTGACACTTTCCAACACCAGCAACATCCGATAGCATTAATATACTGCTATTTTATTTTTTTAATGAAAAGGTTTGTTAATGAAGTGTTAATTCAGTGTGGATCCTAAAACTGATCTATGAGGGCTTCCAAACAAGCTTTCCTCCAACACTCACAACACTCCTTCTTGTTAACTGACCTCAGGAAATTTCTCAAGAAATTTCTTTCCCTTCTTATTTTGAATATCATTCTAGAAGAAATGTTTTCCTCACATCCCTTCTCTAGCTATTGGTTGGATACATATCTCAGTTGTATTGATCTACTAATCTTCTTTTACTAAACTAAAAAAACCCTCCCTATTCATTAATCCACTTATTTCAATTTTTAATGTTTTTAAAAATTGAAATTTTGAATCTTAATTTTTGAAAATATAACCTCTTTAAAAAAAAAAAAAAATCCCTGCCCTGAAGTTCTAGATAGAGTCATTTGACCTCATATTAAAAAGTTTGAAATTCTACTTTCCTTTCCTTTCCTTGCCTTGCCTTGCCCTGCCCTGCCCTGCCCTGCCCTGCCCTGCCCTGCCCTGCCCTGCCCTGCCCTGCCCTGCCCTGCCCTGCCCTGCCCTGCCCTGCCCTGCCCTGCCCTGCCCTGCCCTGCCCTGCCCTGCCCTGCCCTGCCCTGCCCTGCCCTGCCCTGCCCTGCCCTGCCCTGCCCTGCCCTGCCCTGCCCTGCCCTGCCCTGCCCTGCCCTGCCCTGCCCTGCCCTGCCCTGCCCTGCCCTGCCCTGCCCTGCCCTGCCCTGCCCTGCCCTGCCCTGCCCTGCCCTGCCCTGCCCTGCCCTGCCCTGCCCTGCCCTGCCCTGCCCTGCCCTGCCCTGCCCTGCCCTGCCCTGCCCTGCCCTGCCCTGCCCTGCCCTGCCCTGCCCTGCCCTGCCCTGCCCTGCCCTGCCCTGCCCTGCCCTGCCCTGCCCTGCCCTGCCCTGCCCTGCCCTGCCCTGCCCTGCCCTGCCCTGCCCTGCCCTGCCCTGCCCTGCCCTGCCCTGCCCTGCCCTGCCCTGCCCTGCCCTGCCCTGCCCTGCCCTGCCCTGCCCTGCCCTGCCCTGCCCTGCCCTGCCCTGCCCTGCCCTGCCCTGCCCTGCCCTGCCCTGCCCTGCCCTGCCCTGCCCTGCCCTGCCCTGCCCTGCCCTGCCCTGCCCTGCCCTGCCCTGCCCTGCCCTGCCCTGCCCTGCCCTGCCCTGCCCTGCCCTGCCCTGCCCTGCCTTGCTTTGCTTTTCCTCTTAATTGAATAGAAATATTTTTTTGTCTTTTTGCATTGTCCATATACCTTTTGCAGTCATGTTAACATCAACTCATTATAGAAAAATGAAGAATTATGGGGTTTTTCCCTTCTATTTTGTTGTGGACTTTTGAAAATACCTTTTAATGTACCCCATGGTTATCACACTTTCCTTTTTTTTTCTTCTTCAAATTCATACAAATTGTTCTTTGAGTTAACATTCTTTATCAGTATGGGTTTAACTTGGCTCTTAGCAACTTTTTCATGTCTCTAGATAAAAACAGAGTCTTTTTACTATTCCTCATAGACTTTCTGGGATTGTGTATATTTCTTCATTGTGTGATTATTCCTTCAAATGTATTCAGGAGCTCCTTCCTAGAAGTTTTTTTTTCCCTGCTTTGGATAGCGGGAAAGATTGAAGGCTTCCCAAACTTTCTAAACAGCTAGGTCTCACTGCACTTAGATGTACTTGATGTCTCTAACTACTTCCCTTAATTTATTAAATTTTGCCACATGGAATCAAGATTCTTAGCAGCCTACCTTTTTTCCTTCTTTTTCCAGTTTTACTGAAGTGAAACCAGATCTGTCCTTGAGCCCTCACTATAATGACAAAATTGTGAAACAGCTTTCTCACCAATGGACAAAGCACAGTTTTCACTCTGCATTCTTCTCGGCAACATAACTTGCATTAGCTGACAGCAATTTTCAGTCTCAGTGGTTTATACAATGGACAATTCAGATATGCTCCTGATTCATCTTCTTTCAAAAGCTGAAGGTCAAGCCATCAGGTCAGGAAAACCTTGAGTACAAGTATTTGCTGTTGTAGTGTGATAGAGTTAATTTTCTTCATAGTAGCCTGTATGGTGTTTTGGATTAGTGATCAAATTAACGCTGAAAACCCATCAGTGTTTGGCTGTTGCTGACCAGGACTTGCACAGAATCAAGGCCTTCTCTGTTACTCTGTCTCGCCAGTGAATAGGCTGGGAATTGGCAAGAGTTTTGGGAGGGGGCAGAGCTGAAGCAGCTGAGCTGAGGTGGTTAAAGGAATAACCCATAATATATGCTATCAGTCTATGCAGTATAGGCTGGGAGCTTGGTCTTTGCTCAGAGACTGCCTGGGCACTGTCCTGTTTGGGAAAGAGGAGAGTGACTGATTTTGCATCACTTGCAGTGGGTGCAAGATTTTGCTAGGTTTTTTCTCTTCAGTTAAAAAACTGTTTTTGTCTCAACCCGTGAGTTTTGTAATTTTTCCTTCTCCTATCCTTTCCCCCATCCCACTGGGGGTGGTGAGTGAATGGTTGTGTGGATGCTTAGCTGCTGGACAGGATCAATTTACTACAGCTGTTTACTTAGGAGAGAGAAGAGCCTAACATTTACAAGAAACTTTCTTTGTCTCGTTTTCAGAAATATGCCAGTAACGTCTGAGCAACAGACAATAAGTTTCAATAGTTGTATTTTGAACAGATATAATTAGTCCACTACTGATGAGATTATACTATGATTGTCCTTTACCACAGTATTCTATTACCATAGCACCTACTTGGTTTATTTCTGGGACAGATAAATAAGATGAAACTTCCTCTACATCCTTAAATTGTAACACAATAGCTAAAGACATTTTTAAAGGTGTCTGATGTTGAAGTTTCACTGGGAGGAAGCCTTCTGTGTTCCAAAACCTCTGTGGATATCTTATATTTCTCTCTTCCAGAACGGTGTACCACAACAATTCGGTGCAACTGGAAAGAAATCTTGAACATAACCACTTCTTGGCAAAGCTAAGAAGTTGCAGCCAAGCTGAACTACCTTCCAGGCCTAAACAGGATGAGGTGATCCCTTAAATAACCTCTGGGCCACTCTAAATTTTCTACTGAAGTGGCTGGGTTGATGGGAACCTGAGTCCAAGCATTCTGTAGCTGGACTGTGTGCAGCTGGAGAAAGCTAGCACATAACAACTGCTGGGAGCAGTTTTTGCTTACATGGGACCTACTCCCAGCCACTGCTTTCACTCCAGTGATCTATTCTCCCACACTGAAAGCTAGAAAAGAACTTGGCAAGTCAGGGGAAAAAAAAAAGAGGTTTCTGAATTTTTGTTGGCAAGCGTGGGAGCTCAGTAGCTGCTGAGAGTATAAGAACCTCAGGGCAGGAGACCAGCAGCGACTCTTGAAGCACATCGTGTATTTCTGTAAATATCTTACTGTTGATGGCAAGTCTTCTCTGTAGAGAAATTTGTCCTGATGATACCTACAGCCACTCACAAACACTTCCTTTTGTTTCTCTGTCTGACATGGGACTGACAGGCGATGAGTATTTAGTGGTGCTTGTACTTCCATTAGAAGTGCTGGTCTCAGAACTTAACAAAGCTGTTCCTAACATCCTTGCTGAATCAAACCTTTTCTTTTGCAACTCCCATCCACTGTCAGGTAAGTTCAGCAGACGAGAAAAGCCTGCCTGTTTTCAGCAGAGAGAGCATTTCTTCAAAGCACTTCTTTCTGCATGTTGATCTATTACATGTATGCCCAGCTAACCCCGCTTTAAAAGAACATTCTTAACCTTTGACTGGGATTTTGAGGACAACAGCAGCCTCTGCTGTTTTGACAGACTGTCTTTGTTCAAGTGGCTTTTTGGAACTTGCATTTCGTATATTAACCATAGACGTGCTTGCTCTCATTTGTCTAATTCATACTGTGCTTGAGTCAGCCTGGCTAGCACATTATGCATCCCTTTGTACACTGCGGGGCTTTTTATTAGCATGATGGTTAGTAGCTCCGCCAAGATTTATCAAACAATAATTTGAAGTTGCAACATCTGGCTTTGGGAGTAATGTGCTGTCTACCTGGCGACTGATGTGACTCACACATATCAGAAATGAGGCAGAAGAATGACAAACTGTCATTCTCTGGGACTGGTGAACTGCAATAGGTTTGCCCCCTTCTAGACTGTGTTCACCATGTAAGGCTTTCACACATAACCACCCTGTTTATGTTACAATTTCTACTTGCATCAGGCAGAAATAGGATTCCCAGAACCAAATATAGCAATAAACACTGGTTAAAAAAGTGTAAAAAATAACTGACCAGGCATGCAATACGCTTCTTGCCTCTGTATAAATCCTGTGTGGATGTGGATGATTTGATTTACTTTCCATATCAAAAGCAATATCTTTCCTAAGGCAATATTAGAATAGTTTTTAATGATAACAGACTGTGTAGTGATGACTTTTTTTATATAAATTTAATGATTTTTTCCGTAGGCCCTCCTGTTTGAAAACCTATATGAAATCAAATGGATGCCACCCTAAATAGCACCCTCCCCATCCCAAATCTAGGTGAGTGTGATTTTGAAAAGATACTGTCTTAATTTGACTGATTGCTTCTGCTGAATGCAGCAGTGACAAGTTAAAGAAAGAATAACATTTAAGGATTATTGCCTTAAATTAACAATCCACAACTTTGTAGGCTCAATTGCAGTTTATCTTGTTAAAGATAGTCAAAGTTAGTATTCAGATATCCTTCTTACATTTTCCAGGGTCTCTTGGCCTTATTAATTCAAATCTTACTTTCAATGTATGCATGTAGCCAAGATAATTATTAGAAGGAGAGATCAAAGCAAGCATATTATAGTCCTATTCCATTTTCTGCTGATGTGAGTGATCTGCCTCTTCTTTGATGTTGTATGCTTCTACAGTGAAAGTACAGAGGATAAAAATACTACACCATGTAATCTGGCATTTATCCCATGAGAGCAGAATTCCAAATTGTGACACATGTCAAGAAGTTAAAAAAAAATAACTTAAAAGAGCCCTATGCTTTATACAGTGACATACTCTGCATTTAAACACCATCAAACATCATTTTCCATTACAAATTTAGTCCCCTATATAAAATTCAAAGAATTTCTGTAACTTTAGTCAAAGAAAATGACAGCAATACTTATAAAATAGCTGCTATATTTACTAGTAGTTACACTAAGATGGCAACTTCGCTTTATTCAAACCAAAGTCTTCTCTTTATTTTATCCTTAAAAAGGCAAAGGGAAGACAAAATTAATGTCTTTGTGCAAACACAGATGCATCTTCTGAACAATTTGGTTTAATCTCCAGCAGTCTGTTTATTCAAACTGTGTTTCTCATTCTTTGGAAAATGTTTGTGATTCCAGGTGCTGAATCCAGTACTGACACAGGCTCATAGCATTCTCCCTCAGTGTGAGGAAGCAGGATTTGTCCTTTATTATCGTATATTTAAGAGGTAATTGCCCCACATTTCTTGTCAGAATTCTGTCATATTGACACATATATTGGAAACTGAACTCATCATATTTCTGCCTTTGTAGCATAACACTTGATTATTTTAGATTGTAAAGAGCAGAAAGAATGTCAGTTACAACAGTGTAACATTTGGCCTTCTTGAGTTTGCTGGAAAATGTCAGAAGTCTTTGGACTGTTTGAGAATTTTTCCTTCACTACCAAAATCAGTGAGAGGTTTTTTTATTACCTCCAATGACTCTATAGATGTAAAACAGTAATGCCTATTTCTTTAAGTCTTGAGGATGAAACAGGCCAAAAAAGAGCATTCCATCTTCAATTTTCTTCATGCTCAACATTGTAATTAATTCCAAACAGATTCCATATGAATTTTCAAGAATTTCCTTAACTTTCTTTTCACAATTTATCTGCATTTTCTCATGTCTGAGTTCTATGAGGGGCAGAAACATAACTGTCAAAACACAGGATAAAAGAAAAGGGTGTCCACAAAAGAAAACTTAAATCAGGAAGACACAGAAATATCACCAAATTCCTAATTCCTAATTAACCCTTATAGTTATGAGATGTTTCTGTATAGTAGATAGAGAAGCTAGTACACGGGAACTTAACCTCAGATTATTCCTCTTGCAATTGTTGCTAAAAGTGTCCTAATACCTTCATTTTATCATTTAGGAAGGGTCTGTTTCATTGCTGTTGCTTTCTAGTGATGCTGCTGGATTTTTTTATCCCTAGAAAACAAGGAAATAGTCTTGCACGTTACTCTTTTTTTCAATTTGGAGCTTTTTCTATAGACTGAGGGCCAAAATCTCAGCCTCATGAAGCTGGCCTGTATTGGCAGTTCAAGATTTCCCTAAACAAGACATTCAAAGGCAAATGTTACTAGATTTATGGTCTGCGATCCTCTTAAACTTGAACCTAGGTAGACATGAGTTCAAGAAACATTCTCTTTCATCTGTGTCTGCCTTGAAGATTACCCCAGATTCTACCAGAATGTCATCTGGCACAGGGGTACATGTTCCTGCCATGTCCAGGCTTGGTTACTGCAAATCATAGGACTTGGGAATGAGGCTTGCTGAAGATAAAAAAAGAACCAGCAAAACACTCTAGGTGGTTTAGCATGCATCTGCTTGCCTGATCAGCAATATGGGTCATACTGTTCTTTCTGCACAGTGCTCCTACTAAATTCAGAATCCAGATGTGCTTCTCAAGAGCTGTGTGTAATTTTTTAGTAGAGCGATTGTCAGGTGGAAAGTAATTTTTCTCCAGAATCAAAACTCTCCCTGCAATGACCTCAGTCCTCCAGCTAATTTTCTCGCAGAAATTTATTTCCAGATCCTCCATGTGTTAGTAAGGTTCCAGTCTGATTACTCCAGCTGTGGGCCTTAAAAGCTTGATGCATAGAGATCTGCTGACAAATAGGTTGTTGTTCCATACAATACTCAGATATTTGCCCGGAGGAAAGTGGACAGAGTGCTCTAGACATCATGAGAGTATTTGGAAACATTTAGAAATATTTTGGAAAAGCTAACAGTGCAAATGTCTTGGAAATACATTCCAGAATTTTCCTTTCCAGAGAAATTTAAAATCCTGAGCTTTTTAATGATTCATATGGGAGTGGGGAGATTTTTTTTTGTTTGTTTGTATTGCTTTGTTTGGGGTTTTGGGTTTTTTTTCCCTTTGAAGATTTAGAGGTTCCATGTAACAGGCATTCCAATTCCTCAGTGGTTCTGTCTATGATTTTTCAAACTTTTTGTGGATTCAGATGTGGCTGTCCCAGGAATTTGCAGAGCGAGGGTTCCCGGAGCACAGTGCGAGGAGCACAGGCAGCACTTGTGTTTAGCTGCTGTGAACGGCCCAGCAGGGCTCTCTGCTCCCCCCGTCTTGAGTGCGGAGAAACCAGCCAAGCAAAAGTCAGAAGTTCTTGGCTGCGATTCCCAGACTGTTTTCAAAAGGGTGATGTTATACTGTGTTTTTCCTTTCATCTACAAAGAATGTCTTGCATTCGTGTGTGCGGCTGTTCCAGCAATCCACCTTGTACAAAATCATGCACTGCTGCACAAGGAAAGGTCTTCTCTAAAGAGTGGATGGAGTCAAACAGGAGAAGCAACAGAAAGACCTTTATTTGTCCCTCTTCAAATTTTCTCTTGGACAGAGAGGTGAATTTTTTTATCAATGGGATAAGAAACAGCTTTTTCTTTTTATTGAAGTACTGACTTTACGCTCAGAGCCAAAGCACAACAGAGCTCTCACAATGTTGCATTCCAGCAAGTGAAAGGTACTTGTAAATGTTGGACACCTACACATGAGTAGATAGCTTTCCTATGAGAGCTGAATAAAGGAGAAATGAACATGTTAAAAGTGGTCGACAGTTGTTTGGGGAACACTTTGTCTTGAGAAACCTGAGAGCAAGGAAGGTTGTGTAATGAATATAATGGACTGAGTGGCATTTAAACAATGAGTTGCCTAGTTGGATTGTTTAATTACGGAGAAACACCTCCCAAATTAGGGTGTATCTATACAGATACCTCATCCAGAGTGACCCCAGCTCTCTGGCAAGCACTCAAATTCTGTTGTCCTGTCAAGGCACTAGGTCATGATGAGTTGGTGGTGTTATATCTATATACATGTATACATACATACATACATACCTCCCTCTGAATGGCCAAAACAAGCCCAAAGTATTCACATGCAGGGTGTTGCACTTCTAGGGTATAACCACTAATTATTACATCTAAATTTCTGAGCAGCCCAGGTATTTAAAGTATCCTTGATATTCTTCCCTTTTTTGTCACTGAGACCTACAGCTGGGTGGCAGGAAGTGGATATGTAGAGGAATAAATTTTGCTATAAAAATATGTATTCCC
The DNA here is from genome assembly GCA_013396875.1 of Vireo altiloquus. Lineage (NCBI taxonomy): Eukaryota > Metazoa > Chordata > Aves > Passeriformes > Vireonidae > Vireo > Vireo altiloquus. The sequence continues at coordinate 173,832 of VZRF01012988.1, read as the reverse complement.
TACTTTTTCTGAGTAAACACTACAGATACCTACATAAATGGTGCATGAAGCTTTCATGAATCAGGCCTCAGGCTAGACATTTAAGTGGTCCCTACTGTATTCACATACAAACAGTTGCACAGTATATTAAGAATTGCAATAATAGAAAAATAGCTATAAAATATTTGCATGATTTTACTTTTATTTTTATAGCTCCTTGTCTTTCGTGACTTTTGGGTTTTTTTGAAATAATGCAAAATTCAGTAAAATATTACAAGCATGTATAGATTGAAGGGGTGCTCAACCAGAATCGGGAGGCGTTTTAGACTTTCCATATTCATTGATTACACTGGAAGAAAGCTTAAGAGAGAAAATATCTCAGTCTGTATTATGCTGAATACATTTCACATACAGTCCTCCTAGATATCAATTAATTCAACTTACTTCCTCATCAATTTTTTTCCCCCTTAGTCCTGATGGTTTTATGACCTAGACCCAGGCAATACCCTTAGGCAGTCCATCTGATAATTGACACATTTTCTAACACAGCATAGTGATGCCCAAGTCAGTGCTTTCAGGCCGTGACTTCAGCTTATTGGAGACTGCAGCAGGGACTCCTTTTATCCCTCATACATCAGAATACACTGACAGCTCTCCCAAGCAGGGACGAGGCAGGTCTCTCCCTCAGGAAAATGTATGCAAACACCTCCGGAACATTGTACTGGTTGCTAGGCATCACGCTGGTGACATCTTTATGATAAACATGGTATGCAGAAGAAGGCCTAATAAAAGAATAACAAATTATTACATCCAGAGGGCAATTTTACAAGATTAACTGGTGTAATAAATTACTGCTGTAGTCAAAATACTGTGTTACCTTTTAAGGTGTTTCACAGCAGAGTCTAAATGAACCAGCCTATAAAAACAGAGACTGTTTCACAGAAAATAATAAACCCATTCCTATATTTTTTTAATACTCTTCACGATATCTATGTGTAGTGTTTGGCTTGCTGCATGATACCTTCAGCAATTGCTTGCTAAAAAATAAGGCTGTACATGCAATTCATACCAAGATATCTCTGTTCATCATTATTTCTTCCCTGCTTCTGGACGTTCAGTACCACTGCAATCTACATAATATCAATTTGAATGAAAGCCCATAGCATTTTTATTTATAAAACTATTTTCATACATAAAACATTACAAAGAAAATGCCAGTAGACAAATACCTTTCATGCTAATTATCAAATATTTTTTTTCTTTCTCCTTTATAGAAAAAGACATCTCTTGTTCACCCTCTTTGTCTCTCTCTCATTGTGACTTGCTTTCTCTCTGGATTTTTTTAATTATCTGAATATCTTAAATTTGTCCATTAGTAATTTTGTCTTTTTAATTTTAAGGATTCATATTTTACATTTCAAATATCTTTTTGTATTAAAAACGGCTTTGTGGAGAAAAAGGATCCCTCATTTGAACCCTAACTGGCACAAGACCCTGATTATTGTCATGTACTACTTAATACTAATACAGAAGTGAATTTGTAAATGAATGAGACGTGTTTTCCTGTGGCTTTTTTCAGTCAAAATCCCAAGATTTCTCACAACCTATAAAAAGCAGAGCCTACATCTGGAGTTCAACTGCCACGGATGTACTACAATTTATCATAAACTCTTCTATGTTACTCTAACATAATACATTAACAGGATAGCACAGCTTCATTTTTGTAAGCTGCAGACCATTTGCAGCTGGTTATGAGATCAGATTCTTGCAGTTCTACTAATCTGATATAGAATGCTTTCATAACTTAAGCCATAATATCTTCACTTACAATAAGACATGCCCTAGATGGGATATTTGCCCTGGTTTTAGTCACAGGTGCTTCTGAGTGTTGGTCTGTCCCAGTCCTCTTGCAGAACTGGATGTGTTCATTATGCTTCCCTCTCCTGTGTTAAGGGTATGGAGTATGGGACTGCAGTCTGACATAAACCAGCACCTCCCAAAAGCCCTGTCACACAACTGGTCAAAATTACTTTCATTCCCTGTAGGGAAGAGAAATTTCCAGTAGGAGCACAGTGCCACAGGTTTCCTTGGTAGCTTTACATGTGTACAGAGTAGCATTACACTGAAACGATCAAAAAGGTTGCAGCATTATAAATAAAACCAGAGAAGATGAAGAAATATTTGTAAAACTGCCAAAAGGGCACCTTAGATATACTCAGAAGTACTCTGTCCGTGAATTAACAACTCATTTTCAAGATGCCCTCTTATCTATCTGCACAAGGGAAACAGAAACGTGTGTGGCTTTATTGTTGGGTTATCTGAGTTCACATAAAAACCCCCAAACTGTGCAGCCCTGCATGCTGAACACAGATCTCTTGAATCTCTGACAAAATGTGTGCAGCAATGCCACAGCAGAGGCAATAAGGGGTAGTGCAAGATGAAAAACAACAAAACCAAACAACAGAGGGAGGGGCTGAGCGTGGTAACCATCTTTCACGGCGCAGCCAAGAGGTGACACTCAGACATCATCATCGACTGGGATCAAGTGCAAGGTTCAAAGCAAGTTTTTTTACTTCAGTAAACAAAACGATGCTCTCAGTGGGTAGATGCCATGGAGGAAGGCCAGGAGACAGCGTGCTGGAGACAAAATGACACATAAGAGCTGAAATGAGGGACTGAGATGTGAGAAGAGACCAGTCAGGGGCAGTGCTGGGGGCAGGAAAGAAGGGAAGCACCAGAATCAGAAGACACGTGATCCAGAAAAGACCTTGAAGTGTAGGGGTTAATTTGAACCTGTGATTTTTCATCAGAAAATACTGTTTAGTTTACAGATGACTGAATGCATATATCTATTCATTCTGGTCAGAAAGATATCAGTTGAATCTGTAGAAAAATGCTGAGAAAATATAAATTACTGGTAGGTAAGAGTTAAACTCAACATATTAAGAGACAGAAAATCAAAGTACTTCCAACCAAATGGTACCAGCTTCTGTTTTAGCAAAACATAAGCAGTGACTCAGTCTTCCTGCATGAAAACAGAACTGTATCAAAACAATTAAATGTCATTAAAAAGCAAATGAATTATACAAATCCAAATAGATTTTTTCACCCAGAATTATTGAAAACTATTACGCTGTTTCCTACTTCATTGCAGATTTATACTATTACGATTTTGTTTTCATGTTTCAATCCAGGACCATGCAGTTGAAAGTAAAAATCTCTTTAAAGATGAGAAGAAACATCATTGCTTTTATTTTTTATTAAATTTTTAATTAATTGAGTGGAAGACTTGTTGCTTTTCTGTGTTAAATGTAAGTTACAATAAAAGAAATTCACAGAACATTTTCAGAGAGTTCTAATAAGACATCGATGTCACAAAAAGTTTACTCCCACTCGGTAAGATGTAATAACAAATACCTACCGGAGTGTTGAGTGGGCAAATGCAGAAATACTTGCATCAGAATTCAATACTGCTAAGCTTATCTGTTAAAGTTTCCAAATAAGTAAAACACCAACAAATTACTCTGGAAGAAATATTAAATATTTTATCCCTGTTCAAACATTGCCTCACTCTCAAAATCCAAACTATAATTCAAGATATAATAATTTTTTGGCTATAATTATTTTGGAGTATTCACCGTGAATATCTAATACTTAATTGAGCAACAAAACAGTGCTAGGTGATTTTTCATAGATTTATTGTATTTGCTTATTTAAAAACATAATAGTGAATAAGCCACTTTCAGGAGAGAAAAGTAACTGGATGAAGCAACAAAATCTGTTGTGCAAGGGGATGGGGTAAATGTAACTTTTTGCTAAATACACAGTACTTAGAAACTGGCTTTAAAGAGCTATTTGCACAAGACATTTATCTGAATGATGTAAGGGGGAGGATATGCTTCATAATCAACAACCATTCAAGGGAAAATTGCACTTGTGAAGAAAAGGTAGCTCATCAGCAGCTCACTTATCAACTCCACAGGCAGATCCTTGCATGCAGAAGCTCCTGTATCCCTGAACTCAGACATAATTTTGGGAAGAACTCAGTCCCTAACCCAAAACAGGTGCCTGTAGTGGTAAAGAATATCTATTAAATCAAACAAAGTTTGCAATTAAACACCATGCAAACAAGAAAGATGGTCAAAAACAACTTCTGATAAGGCAAGTGGAAGCATTGGATCAATGTTTTTTCAGGGTTTTCATATTCTATCATTTATACATTTGTTATTGCATCTCTAAGAAAAAGAAACAGCCGGGAACTTCTGACTGCAGTGTTCAATTGGAAAGTAGTCATACCTGCTATTTAGAATTGTCTTGCTGGGCATTATAAAAAGAAAAAGAGAAAATACAGCCGAGAGTCACTACAGCAGAAACCTCAAAGTAAAGCAATAATTATTTGTGAAAATGTTATCAAAAGAATCATATGGATCATAGAGATACATTGTAAATTGATCAAGCTTGACTGTGGCAATGTCTCCTAGTGTGCTTATAATACAGAAATTTTAGATATCTTACTTTGATTTTGTGTTTGGAGAAGTCATTTGAATGACAGTAACCATACATTACCAAGTCCACATCTATAATAGAAAACAGAGGAGTTCTCAGAGCATGAAGAAATAACATCAAAATCTTCATACTGTATGTAACTATGGAGCAGCTGCAGGTATAGTAACCAGTTATTAATATAAGATACTGGCTTTCTGAAAACATATTTAATCACAAATTATTTGAGCCTGATTTCCTGAGGGGGAGGCTAACACTCTTCAACATTGTATAAAGACCCATTTTGCAGATGCTTTCTTAAAGTGTCTGAAGTTCCTAAAATTCCATACAAAAGTGATTAAAAATGTAAGAGTATGTAAATCTGACAGTTGGAAATTTTCCTACTCCCATTGTGTATACTGACATCTGATCACTCCTATCTGAGACACAAGTCAGATGTTTTGAAATGGAAAGTTGTATGACTCCACAGATTGAGAAAATCCAAGTTAATGGAATTATTTGTAACTTTTCAATACTTCCATAATTTGGAAATTTCTAAAAAATGCTGAAATTAGACAAAATAATTTTCTGCCACCTATATTCAATGTATCTCACCTACCACTTAATATCTTGCAGAATCTTATGCATCTGCTGAGGGAGGAAAAGAGCCTGAGCACAGATGTTGTTTTGTCACCTGCAGAAAAAAAATCCAACTGTCATGTACTCTTGGAGCACTGTTGGGAATAATAATTGCTGCCCCTTTCTCCAGGGCAATCTAGAACCTCACTACTTGTATTCAGTCCTTCAGGGAAAACTAGAATCACTTTCCCAATAATCTGAGAGCAGTAAGGAAAGTCAGTGAGATAAGCATGAATAAAGTATATTTAAACAATTGCTACTTCTCGCCTGAAATACAACGGAGTAGGTTTTTTTGTTGATTTTTTTGTTGTCATTGTTTTGTTGGGTTCTTTTAGAACTGAGTCATAAATTGCAGTGCCCAGACTGAGATCTTTATGACAGACTAATGTCAGTCCAAAACAAATTCAAGCAATCAGGATAGCCTTTCCAAAGTTACTTAGGTTTATTTGAAAACAAGAGTTACAATGCCCAGGTGGGGGCAGGTGTGCAAGCAAGCTGCTCACCTCACCTCCTGGCCAACAGAGGTTATGAAGAGACATTTCTCTCTCAGAGGCTGCTGTGCTAAAAACCCATCCATGGTGGTTAGAGGAGGCGTACTTTTTTATCTTGTGACCCTTCTGCCCCCCTCACATCACCCCTAGAGAACCCAGAGTTTTGGGTTTTTTAATGAAACTAAAAGAAAAAAATTTCAGCATATCAACCACTTAGGTTAATTCTGTTTTCTTCACTTTTTTTACAGTTCAGTGTACATGCAGGCAGATACTTCAAAGCAAAGTCTTGTTAGGAACACACCCTGTTTTTACAGGTTCTGTTACAAGAGGAACATGCAAACTCAGGAGATCAAGAAATATCCATTTTTGAAGGTCAGTTAGATTCAAACATTCTCCTTCAATTAATATTCACTAAGCTGAAAAAGATCCAGTCCTTCCCACTTAACTGTTATTTGCCATTTACCACTTTGGAGATGATAATGGTCTAGGGGCATGTTCTGAAAAATTATCATATGCACGTGGAGATATTTGTGGTCAGAATCAGACCTAAACTGCAGAAACCTAGATGGGGTGTCTGCCTGTGAGATATGCATATGGGTTCCCTGTAGAAGCAATGGAGATCTAGTCAATACAGTTAAAGAAATCCGGATAGTAATTCAGATGTGTGGTTGTAAAAGCCCATTTTATTTCTGAATAGTTCTCCAAAACCAGCTCGACCTCTTTTAGGCACTTGTGAGTTCAATCCCTTCACTATTCCAGCTGCACACTGCTATTCCCGCTGTGTCAGGGCATTGTAGGCAGCTTGTAGCTGCTGTTCCAGAGTTGTGCAAGCCTCCTGTAGGAGGTCTAGGGGGATTCACTATCTGGTTGTAGATTTCTCAACTTGTGGCATCCAGGTACTCGTCTAAACACTGCTCTGTCTCCTAACATAGTCAGGCATATTCGAGGTGCATAAGAATTATAGTACATTATTGGATACCCAGATTTCCATTTTCGGCCAAGTCCTTAAATTAAGCCACTCTTCCTTTGTGAGATACAACACTCATTCCCACTCAAAACCCAGAGGGACACATGTTCCCCGAATCACAGAATGGTTTGGGTTGGAAGGGACCTTTAAGGTCATCCGGTTCCAGCTCCTCTTCTATGTGTAGGAACACTTTCCACTAGAGCAGGGTGCTCACAGCCCCATCCAGCCTGGCCTTGAACACTTCCAGGGATGTTTTCTGACACATGTGAATTATATTTCATTCACTCAGCTTAATGATAATGTTTTACACAGCAACATAACTGGAATTAATGACCCTCCACTAGACCTGGCTCACAGCTGCAATGGGCTATAACTGAGACCAATTCCAGAGTTTAAAGGCTTTGAAGAAAACCAGCAGCCTCTCTGGCCCTCCCTGGACTCCCTGGGTCCTTCCCAACTCGTGGCCATGGCCCAGGTTCCCATTTGAGCCCAGCCTGGGGCCTTCAGTCCTGTCCCTGGACTTCTCTGATTGACCCTGGCTCATGCCTCTGGCTTGCTGGTCTGTGGCCCCATGATGTTCTACACTGATGATGAATCTGCAGAGACTGTTTGGCCATTGCCATCTGAGGCACAGTGAGACAGTCACTTCCCAGCTGTCTAACACAAATGAGAACCCACTCTGAAATGGAGACCAGCATCAGACTAGCAGAATGAATCAGCCAACAACAAAAGATGAGTGAGGGGTGAGATGCCAAATACTCAGATAATCATGCGGTGTTTATTTTTTCCTATCATTCTCGCATATACTTTTGTCCTGAATGTTTTATAACTTTTTATCATAATGAGGCTTTGCACACTGTTAGTGTGCATTGTTATATGTATGTTACTGCTGTATTGTGGGAGACAACAGATCATGCCATTTTACATGGTAGTTGTGAGATAGCTGCGGCAAAAGATTTATAGGGTTTATTTGGGTATTTTTTTCCTTTTGGGTTAGACATTTACAAACAATTTTTCAGAGCCTGATTAAAACATCCAATTTTCCAACTGGCCTGAGGGTAATGCATGGATGAGTGTGTCTATGCTTAATGCTTCTTCCTCTAATAATTCTGACGATTGCCACAGATGCGAAATGAAGTCTATCTCAGAGTCAAGCCTTCACATTTCCATTGCAAGTAAAAATTTTTAACAAGAACTAGACTGCAGTTGTGGAAGCAAGACAGCAAATAAAGTTTGGTCGGGCTATTTGCTGATTAGTTACTGTGAGAATGTGAGGGTGGTTTATTAGAGCGATTTTGAAGTGGTCAAGGATATCTGTGGTTGTTTACTATGATGAAAGAAGGATCAATGCAGAATTCCATGCAAAACAATCACACAGTTACATAAAGTTTTACTTAGTTTGCAAAACAGCTAGAAAGAACTACAGAATTTTATAGACAATTTGTGGCTGTGTTATGGTGGTGGCATTAGAACTCTCAAAACCTTGCATGATTTTGACAGTATCACAATCACTTTGTTGAGGTTCAACAAAACAGGGAACTTGTAAAATGAGTTGGAGGGGATTCAGAAGAACACTTTTCCTTTACTGGCTCACTTTAAGCATTCTACAGGACATAAGCTGATTTGAAAGTCTTTCCTGCGTGTGTCTGGTTGGTTGGCTGGCTGGTGGGCTTGTCTTCCCTCCAGGAACCGAGCTCTTCAGAAGCCCTGTTGGTGTCGGGCACTCTTAGAGATGCCTTTTCCTCATTGTGAGCACAGGTAACTTCCCCAGCAACCATCTCCTTTGGAATGTTTTTAAAAATAAAACCTGGTACTGCAGGGGCAGTGCCTGCCATGGTCTCACCTTCATTACTCCTCATGATCTCGAGGTTTCTAGTGCCACATGGGACTGCCAGGCTTGCAGAACACTGTGCTTTCAAGTTGCATCAGCAAAAGAAAATATTTCCCTGAACTAGAAGAAAATATCTCTGAGAATTTAGAATATTACCATGCACTTGTGTTTCAATATACTCACCAGCTTTGTTAGAAAGTACTTATGATTCCTATGCATAATCTTAAAACTATGTTTATCCTGAGTTAACTTGCGTGATAAAGAAACCAAAACATTGGCTTTATGGATCATTTTTCATACTGTAGAATCAGACATATCTTCAGTTTTGTTTGACAAATTTTGTGAAACAAATGGTCTTACCAAAGTTCTTACCAAAATTACAATGTTTATCATTAAATGCATACATTATTTTCAGTTATCAGGAATTAGTTATCTTACAACAAGAACACTTATTATTAGTCTGGCACTAATAGGTCACAAGTGAAAACATCACACAGCACTTCCATAATTTTTGGAAGTTTGGGATAAGCTTGAGAGGTAAATCTTTGATTGCAAAAGATCACAGGCGGGACCACAAAAGCCACAGCTACTTGTTTGGATACTAGCATGTGGCCCAGGAAAGGAGTTTATGCTTCTCTTTGAGATCAGGCATCTTAAAACAATTTTATTCTGTTAAATTTCTGTATGGAAAAAAAGAAATCACTGTCCAACCAACTTCATATGTACAATACCATGCAGAAATTCTCTTCAGAATCTACTGGTGTATTCTTATACAAAATAAAATTATGAAGAAATATCAGACCCAAAAATAGCTCTGCAGAATCAGAAGCATCATTCTCTTGAAGCATTAAATAAAAGCATAAATCCAGAGTTATGGTGTGAAAGTACCTCTGTCTTCCTGTTAGTGAATTTTATAAAGTATGTAGTTGAAACATGAATGCTCTGCAAAATTTGTTCCACCAGGTAGAAAGAATATTCAAATTACATTATTAAAGACCTTAACAAGTATCTTGATGCAGAATAAGCTAACCTCTGACAAAAAAGGGAAGGTGGAAAAAAAAATTTTCTCTATAAGCCATTCTACCCAGCCATTTTATGGTGTGCTTCTAGAGTATCCCTCAGAGGCATCTGCTACTGGCCATGTTGGGGGAATCAGAAATTAAATAAACTGGATACTGGTCTAATTTGGGATAATATCATCTGTGCTACTTAGAAAGCCTTTGATAAAAAAATATTTTGCATATCACTGGCATTTAATGTCCTCTTGTCTGTAGGAGTGTGTGTCCCTCAAAATCATTTTATTCAGCTTGCATAGGTTCAGGTACATAAAACTGTCTCTTTTTTCCTTGTTGGCAAGAATTTGAAACTCCTGCTCTGGGAGGTAGTGTATTCTATGAAGCCATTCTTTTCCTGCTTTTGTAGCTCGTAGGACAGCTTTTTTCCCCAGACAAAGTCAAACATCTAAGTTCCCGTTGTATGGGAATCACTCCTTTTCTGATGCACCAGTGCCAGAGCACAGCCCAGCGTCGGACTCAGCAATGCCTGTCGCAATGGAGACAGAGGTTAAACAAGGAGGTTTATTCAGTTCTGTTGGGGAAGAAACACATCCATTAACAACTTAGAGGTTTAAAGCAGTCAAAAGGCCCATTTCAAGAATCAGGCTGTCGGTTTTCACAATATTGAACTCGGCAGGTACACAAAGAGTGTCATGTGTCACTGGTGCAATACGATAGCCAAGTGCAGGGGTTGCTCCCTTCAAGTCTCCTAAAGTAGTTCAGGCTTCAGACCCTTTGAAAATATTGCAGATGCAGGCAGAATTGACACAACTGAACCAGTGCCTGGTGAACTGAGAGTAGTTCAGTAAAGTGAGGCTGTCCTCCAGGGAACAAGTGTCCCAGGGTGCAAGTGCCATTGTAGAAACTTATTTCAGGAACAAAACAAGCTGAACTGCATTTATCTACATTCAATTCTAAGGCTGGGAGTGGAGGACTAGGAGGCAATCACAACCTTCTCAGTGCATCAAAAGCTGTATTTCAATGTTCCAGGCTCTTAAAAATGTTGAGGCAAATGAATTGTAGGCCAATGGCCAGTATTTTATCTTTTTTTTTTTTTTTTTGCTGGCCAGTCTTCGCGTACAAAGATCCGGGGGAGGCCTCTTTCCTTTCAGACCTCCCAGCCTGCGCACTGGATTTTTTAGGTGAGACACAGGGCGCGCAGATCTGAGCCCACCCTTTAATCCCGAGGTTCAATCTGCCGGGCCAAAGCAATTCTGGACAGTGGCAGTGAGGTCCTCCTCAGGACGTAGGCAGATTGCCCCCTTGCAGGGCTAACGAGCACTGCCTGCCCGGGGAGCAGCCTGGCCAGGATCGAACCTGGGCCCTGGCAATTGCTATGCCGTGTGCTTAACCACTACACCACCAGGGCTCCCAGTATTTTATCTAAGTTGAAATTAAATCCCTTTGAGGGCAGATATAGAAGTAAAACAGTAACCACCTTAGCAAATATCATCTGAAGTGTGGGAGAAACAAAGGAGATGAAAGGAAAATTAGGAGACTGGGGGAAAAGGGAAAGGAGAAACAGAAGGTTAGAATGAAGGCTACAGGGAGGGAACAGGTGGAAGGCGGTAGGATGGAAAAGGGAACTTTAGGACTAGGGGAATCCTCAACAATTCTGTACATGTTTCTCATTAAATTCTTGATTACCCATTTTGGCAGGCTGTCATGATAATCATACTAAGTATTGAATATTTTCTTCACTGATAGAGAAATAGTATCAGGAAGAATACAAGTCATATGTGTGTCTAGTACATTTTTTTTCATTTAAAAAAACCCCCAAAACCCCAAGACACCATTGTTTTAAAGCATATTTCACATTAGCATTAATAAGTCTGGAATTTATTGTAAAGAATCTCAATTTAAAAAGTAATCAGCATATCTCAAAAAATACTGAATATCAAGCCATTTTCCATGAAGTTATACAGCTATTCAAATTTGCTTGGGGGCAGCACCATATTTTTTTGGCAAGATCTTCCCTAGCCAGTTCTCACTTACCCTCTCTCTTAGACCTGCATTTTAAAATACTCTCGAAGAGCACAAAGCCTACCTCAAAAACTTCTTCACTTGTCCTTCTCTTTCTTTGGCTTACCTCCATGTGTTACTATCTCCCTTTCACCCCTCAGTCTTCTCACGTGATGGAAGGAATAATTTTTATTTTCTTGATTAATCCATCAGCTGAAAGTTCTTAGGAGTCTGTACAAATAAATGGCAAAGATACCCCATCAGCCTCAACAGATATGACTGCTGTGTTGCCCAAGTTTACTCCCCTCATGACTCAGGGCCAAGATAACCACGTTCCTGTGAATTACTAGGCTGGCATTTATTAAAACCAGAATAAAAATCAGAGGTTGTTTTATCTATATATTTATTTTATGAAAGCCTTGTAAATCTAGTATGTGTATTATCTTAGTCAGACTTTGAGAAGTCATTCCCACATTTAGGGTCAAATTGTCAAAACTCCCTCCCCTGTAACAGATTCAAATAAAATTGTCAGTGATGCTGACGATATAAAAATATAGTCATTTTCATTAAGCAGTTAAACTGGAACTGTTTGGTGCTGAGCTCTTTTGGAAAACCATTCCAAAATTATATCTGTGTTTCCACTGCTGCCCACCCTTGTTTTTATATGTTATCATACTGCCAGTGAATACCATCATTATCACTCTACTCATACCAGAGAATTTTCATATTTTTACATTTTGATTAGAATACCTTTGGCCTAATTAGAAATGTGAAATCAGGATGGATGATAGCAGCCCTAGAACCACACTTCAAACACTCTTACAGGCATTTCAGGAAGGGGTCAGAGAAAAAAACTACAGCTCATTAACCTGAGGCTATGAGTGATCTACCAACCATACAGAAAATTGGCAGCCCTTCTGTATTTTTTCCTCAAGGAGCTTGTGTATTAAACTAATTGTTAAATATAGCAAACAGACTGGCAGTCCAGTCAGACTATTTTTTGCACATGTAAAATAATGGGATTATTTGTATTTCATTGAAATGTTATACATTTCAGTTTTACAAATGTGCAAGCACTTACATGCTTCATAGAAAATTTTCAATACTGGGCTGAGATTTTGAAGGAGCCAGTCTACTATAAACTGTCTAGTTAGAGAAAAAATACAGATATCTTATTTACCATGGAGAAATAAATTAAAATTCATATTGAAAATGTTTTTGATGGCTAATTCTCAGTAAGTGTGGAGTTGTTTATTTATATGATAACATTCTTCAGATGCATACTTAAATGTTTGGAATAGGAATGAAAAATCTTATTGTGTTAATTATGTTACTTTTCCACGTACATATATGTATAAAGACAGGGACATTATTCTCTTTTCCTAAATTATATTTTTTGAAGTTAAAAGCTTTTGTGATGGTCAAAAATTGCTGAGTGAGATTTGTTCAATACTAACTGATATTATTCCTTACTATTCTCATTAAAAATTGGTGATGCAGCACAATGACTTTGTTGGCAACAATGAAGATGATTTCATTCTATTCCCTGATAGGAGTTTTTAGATTGTACCAATCCACTGTCCACATCCTTTTTGAGATATAATGTAAAATTACCATAACAAAGGAGAACACTATATGCACAGAGAACATTGCTATAAGAAGAAATTGAAAACAGAATATAAAATAATCTGTGACTGGAGAAGAATGGGAGGTGGGAGAACGACAGAAATAGAAGAATTAATTTTATCTAACTTCATTTATAGAACAGATAGGCCTATGTCCAATTTAGTTGTCTATTATCCTCCATCTTCTAACCAAAATAGTTACAGCAGTTCAAAATTTTTGCCTGAAATGGTTTACGTGAAGAATCATTTTGAACTCAGAGTGGAGTTTGTTGTCATTATCAAGTTTAATTATGTGCAGCATGCTAACATCAAAAGAATCTATGTGAAATAGAAACTGGTGGTAGCTTCTGTGCATAAAATTAAGAGCTAGCCTCTGCAGAAGACATGTCCAATTTCCTGGTCAGACTTAATCCCAAAATTCTAGCATCTTCTTACAGATATTTCTTATGCCAAAGAGTATTTTCAATGTTGTATAACTGAGGATGGGTAACTTGAATTATTTACTATTCTCTGAGACACTTATAACTTTTCTGAAAATTGAATCATGTATTGAGCACTAATTTTTACTTTTTCTCCCCCTCTCTAAGCTAAAGTTGCAGTAGATTTTATGTTTAAGAAACACTATCTGGCTTTGAGTAATGAAAAATGGAAGAATTACTAATGTTTAAAAAAAAAGTTTTAGGAATGCAAATTGAAAACAACACCCACAGTTCAAATGTTTGTCGCATGGGAAGAGAAGATTACAGGATTTAACAAGTATGCATTTATTTGCATCATACTTCTCAGAAAAAAAAAAAGTTGATTTTTCTAGGATTATTCATATACTTAAAGCCAAGCATATCTTTTTGTGCTTCACCAACCATGTGAATTTTAACAAGAGCAAATACTATATTTTGCACCTCAGATGGGGCAACCCTGGATGTACACACGGACGGGGGAAGGAGATGCTGGAGAGCAGTGCCTCGGAAAGGGACCTGGGGATCCTGGTGGACAGGAATCTGAGTCAGCAGCACCCTGGGAACCAGGGGCCTGGGGGCACCAGGCACAGCATTGCCAGGGCAAGGGAGGGGATTGTCCTGCTCTGTTCTGCACTGGGGTGGCCTCACCTTGAATTCTTGGGCACCACAAGTGCCTCAAGTTTGCTGAAGGGCCTTGAGGGGAAGCCTTACGAGGAGTGTCTGAGGTCACTCGGTTCGTTCAGCCTGGAGAAGGTCGACTGAAGAGAGACCTCGTTGTGGCCTGCAGCTTCCTCTCGGCAGAAAGCAGAGGGGCAGGCACTGATCACTTTTCTGCGGTGACCAGTGACCCGAGAGAATGGAAGCTGTGTCACGGGAGGTTTAGGTTGGGTATTAGAAAAATGTTCTTCACCACAGGGTGTTTGGGCGCTGGAAGAGGCTCCCCAGGGAAGTGGTCACTGCACCAGCCTGACAGAGTTCAAGAAGCATTTGGACAATACTCTCAGGTACATGGTGTGACTCTTGGGGATGATCCTGTGCAGGGCCAGGAGTTGGACTCAATAATCCTTGTGGGTCCTTTCCAATTCAAGGCATCCTATAATCTCTGATTCTAAGAATGCAGTGATGAGAGCTGGTAAGACTGAACTTTTGTTACTTAGTCATCTGTCCCGTCCCATGATAAAAATGTAAATTTAACACCTCTGTGGCTGTTTTCAGTTTTAGTCAAAGACTTACTTACATTCCAGGAGAATTCTTGCTGCTTCAGTGTATGCCATATCCAATGATCGAACACAGATAGGTGGTGCCATACATCTGATTTTATTCCAAACAGTTAAATCATGAGTGCAACCAAATCAAAGGAAAACTTTCACTGCCCTCAACAGCTGAAGAATTTGGATTTAAATAAAATCAGTTGGCAAATAGCAGCAAGAGAGGTTGCTGTCACATTCTCTTCCCTCCTTACTTGTGTTAGAAGTTTAATGTATTTTCCTTTTTATTTTTAACAGGAAAAACACATCCATATGATGGAGATGATGAGATACAGTCATGGTTTGAGTTGTGAATAATCTAATTCAAGTTATGAATTATCTTAATTTAAATCTTTCCAAGATTATTATACAAAGCAAACTGGATTATTGCTTCAAGGTCAGAATTCTTTTTAATTGATCTTAGAAAAATTCCATTGTAGCCATAAAAAAGAGTTCATTATGTTTTGGGGTGGGTTTTTTCCCCCAATATCCTGCATTCTTAACTGTAGCCCAGAATTAACAAATAGACAAACCAAATAACCTTTCATCTATGAACTGCTATCCTAAATATTTACCTGGAATTCTTGGTTCCTTCTAGTTTAGTATATGACAAGACAATTTAAGAAAACATATAAAGTGCCTGGTGAAAGAAAATCTATCAAATGTAGTGTAAATTATTTTCATCTTCATAATCTTTCTATACAATGTTGATAAAGATAAAGCAAGGCTTAATATCAGATGGATTTTAAAAAATCTCTTTACACATTACCTAACTATTATTTACACTTAAATAGTCAAACTGGGCACACAACAAATGGATTATAGAATGGCCTTTTTAGAGAGTAGAAACAGCCTTCCAATGTCAGTGTAGTTTTCCCTATAGCTGAAATAACATAGGCATTCTGCATTCCTTTTGTAATGCTGACAAGGTTGCTTCAGTCCAGAACCACCAAACTATTTAAAATCCCTTGATCAGCCAGGACCATCAAAAGGAAGAGATAACATAGCCAGATTTCTCGAACATGATGTTTTAACCCAAGCTAAGACTAGTGAGTGCTTGTAAAGTAATAGTAAGCAACTTAAGCTGTATTTAGTAAACCAAAAAGCCAAGAAAATTGCCCAGAAATATTACATTCAAGAGTACATCAAAGACCAAAATCTGCCACAGACTAAGTTGTAGCCTGCATTGTCTTCAACTGATTTTATACAGAAAAGACAGAAGCACTGTATAAAGTCAAAGACTCTGTCCATGTGCCCTGTAAAAGATTTTTATCCATGTGTGAACACTAAAATGCATTAAGAAATCTAAGTACCAGCTCTCTCCATAAGGTTAACTCTGCAAATTCAAGACAAAACAATATTTAATTTCTTTTTTTACTGAAGGAGGTATACAAGGACTCTGTATATGCAGAAACAAGTAGAGTAAAATAATGCCATTTCCATGATAATGTAAATGGAATCAACGTAACAAAAGGTCTCAACCTGTTACAATGGGCCATTTAATTTCCAAGACATTGGGATAGAATGCACACACAGGGTTATGTTTTCATTTATACCAATTTAAAAGCATAATAACAGCACTGTCATTTATCGAATAATTATTGAAACCAAAAGAAGTTTCAAGTGAGTCCTCCTCATCAATTATACCAAATAACTAAACCTGTTGCAAACTCTTAAATACTGAATACTTTTCCTCATATCACTTTAGACAGATGAAGAAAAGTTTTAACAAACCGTAATGCTATCAAGTAGTTTGCATCTCACTTTATCTATTTCCTTCCTTGGGAGTGCAATAGAAATAATTGCCTGGATTTTGATTAACTGCTTGAAAAATCAACAGCTGTTTTTTCTCAGTCACTTAAACCTTTCATTCTTGACCTAGATTTAGCAACCAACACAGACAATAGCAAGGTTTTTCCTCAGGAAAATTCAACCTGTAGTATATTTATGACAATGAGAAAAGAGTGTCTATGGCAATTTGGATTTAAAGAGATTGTCTGTTTTCCTAACCCACTTTTTTTCAACCGACAATATTAAGACCAATTATATTATCAACAAAAGAGCAAGCTAGTGTAGTTTGAATCAGCTGAGAAAAATACAGACTCTTCACAGATTTTTAAATTCATCTCAACTCTAGCCTCAAGCAAGCCTGTTTTTCCCAGCTTGTTCATTCTGTTGACAGCATCTGGCACTGGATTTTTAACTTCTGTGATGCTTAGTTGATGTATAGGGGTCAATGTATATGTATATGATGTGGAACTAGCCATTTTCCAGATTGCAGATCATGCTGGCAAAAAGTGACATCATATAACATGTGACTGGCAATGGACTTAGATGGAGGCTGAGATGGGGTCACCAATCTGATTTACACGTTATTACTGCAGTTTGAAATAAGGGCCAATACACAGTCCCTTCTCTTTTCTTTGTCATGTCCCTGCAGTATTTTATTTAAATCACATGAATATTTAATGCAAGCATCTCATCATTTACTGTTTATTATGCCTGAGGACAAGTCCATAGTTGAGATGCATTGTTCAGAGTCATTGATAGATACTTCCATGAGTTTTTTTTCAAAACATTTTAGTGAGTTTTAGTCTGAAATAGGCTGATATTGTGGGACCAGGGAGATTCTGCTGCACTGAATCAATGTACAAATGGCTGTTCTTGCACAAAGCAGAAGGCATAAAGGCCTACAGAGTTCAGTTAAAGAAAATCATCAAACATTCTCTCACACTTGTAAATCAAAAGACAGTCTTAATGCTGAAAAACTTTTGACAACATTCAGTCGTGGATGAAGTCAGATTTTTATATTTTATTTAGAAGAGAACATTTCCCATTGGCAAAAGGCAGAGAGAACAGAAAATTTCTGTGACTGATGGAACTGATCATTTGGAAAGTGCATATTTGGACAGATGCAATAGGTAATTTGGAGATGAAGCCAAATAAATGTACTCAGGGTGTTTTCTGAAGAAATCTAGCCACTTGGAAAAAAAAACCACCAGGAGGAATATGAGGTGGATAAAGCTGATCTTTAAATTCATTCTACTGTCTTTTTGAATCAGATAAATCCATGATTTTGAGTTCTGTCCAAAAGAGAAGAAGATTGACATTCTTTGAGTAGAGAATATTTTAAAAAAATCCACCTAGAAATCTTTTCAGGTATATGTTCAAGATGATATAAGAAGTTCAGTTTAGGTCATAGCAATTGAGAGAAAATTTTCAGAGCTGGCAATTCACCTCTTTACTGCTCAGTTTTCTCATCTTTAAAATGGGAGTAGGGAGTAGTATTTAGCTTGTGACAAACATAAAAATGGAGTTTTACATGTTTTCAATGAGAGCAGCCAGGTAAGTATGAATGATTGCCTCAGTTTTACAGATGCAGTAACTGAAGCTGAGAAATGTTTTGGTAAGTTGAAAATAGTGAAAAAGAACATGGTTTTGTCTCTTTGTGGTAAATTTTTGTAGCAATCATGGTAGTAAAATGGGACTGCCCTCTCCAACAATTCAATTTTTACCTTTCTTAAAGAAATGAAAAACTGTTTTGTTCCTTCTCTGGCTCTTGCTTCACATCTTAAGGCATTTTTCATGCTCATTGTACTGGTCTCTAAATTTGTTGTCTCTGGCAATTTATGATAATTTTTTCTGTTTATGCAGAGGAAATAATAAAACAGAGGAAATTTTTGATTTTTTTTTTTTGTAAGTTCCAGTGAATTTGAAATATTGAGGATAACACAAATATGTTTTTACTGGTAAAATGTGCAAACATTATGTGGAAATCTTAGAGGGTATGTGTGGAGTGCTAGTAACACCAATGTATCTTTTTCTCTCAAAGTATATTATATCACCAGAGGGACAATTTAAAATCAAACCTTTCAAAGTTTTCAGATATTTTAGTGGCATGCACATTTATGGCTAGCAATTAAACACAGAAATTATGGATAGAATGCAATTGGAAGTGAAAATCTAAAAAGTCTGTACTGATCTAAAAAGACAGCCTGATGCAAAGCATCATCTCCCAAAGGCCCTTATGTCTACGTAGTTTTGAAACATACACTAAACCAGCTGCCAAACCTAGCTTTTAAATAGAGGATACAAAAAAAGTGTTCTGCATTTTCAGTGCATGGCACTTTACAAAGGAGAGAAGAACAGTCTGGCTGCCGTAGAGCGCAGCAAAAGGGAGCCAGCTTGCAAGTGATTAGAATAATGAAACTGGAAAGGATTAGCTACATTATCCAAACATGAAGCAATAGGCTAGTCAAACAAATCCCTGAGGAATAGTTAAAGGAAACAAATGACATGATAGACATAAGGTTACTTCTCAGTAAGATAGCATTAGAGCATGAGGTACTGCTCACATATTTTCTGAAAGCATGTGCAAGATATGCACGCAGGGAGAAGGTAAGCCGATGTGTCTGTGTGACAATACTGAGCTACTTTTATTTCAGATTCTGCATCTTATCTGACTTTTAAAAATAATTAAAGTGTTATTAGACTGACTGATATCAATGGAACATCCACATCCTGTGGAGTCCTTAATTGCAGGAAAAGAAGGGTAATGATCCAGATTTTAATATGACTGTGTCTATTGTGCCCTGTTGGATGGATTCATTATGCAATGAGTGAATATTTTTTCCTCGTATTTAATTATTTTGAAACCGTAAGAAGTAATTCCAGTGCTAATTGCAACATTTCTATTTTCAAAGAACAAATCAGACCCAAATATTTTTTTCTCTCATAAAAACTCATCACATGTGCAAATGATGCCCCAGCTCTATTCATATATTTCCAGGTTTCTTTTCATACAGAAATTTGAGTTATAAATTGCTGTTAGACTTATTAACATCAAAACCCATAAAAATAAGGCATGTAGCTGGTATTTCTTAAGAACTAATTGAAATTCCACAAGGGTAAAAAGAGTCCTTACAAATTCATATATATGTCACAACTGGGAGTGCAAAGCAGGGGTAAGGGCTGCATTCCCATTGAAGTTTCCATGTGTACATGGAAGGCCTTAGACTTAGGGCAAAACAAAACTGAGTTGTGAGTAATCATCCTTTAGATGACATCAGGGTGCACTGCAGGTGTGGTCTTTAATCCAGGAGGGAGAAGGGCTCTGGCAGAGCTGTAGACCTCTACTCAAAGCACATCTTGCACGAACCAGCTAACTCACATTCATCTGGGTGGGCTCATCTCATGTAATGAGCCCAAATGGCCATCTTTCTTGCCCTTCAAGCCAAGCACAATAAATCACTCACCATACAGCTCTTGACTGCAGAAGGGAGTTTTAGGGAACATGGAATATCAAGTACTATGCTGTACCAGAGTCTTAAGTGGCTTACAGTATTTCTGACTGTATTTCTGATAGGATGAGATATTTCTGATAAGATAGGATATACTGAAAGGTATCAAAGTTCATCTATGGATGGTTATGAATTACTCTGCCTACAAAGTTTCTTAACCATGATCAATTAGTTGCTGGCTTCTGTGCTGTCACTTGAGGGTGCAAAATTTTACCACATTTTTCTCCAGTTTAATGAGGTGCTGAATATTCTCATTGTTCATATTCAAATCTCATCTTGTTAAAGATCCAATAATCAATTGACTTCAATAACCTTCTTTGACAATGATTTCCCCAGGTTAATTGTATGTGCTATCTAAAAAGTATTTCCTTTCACTTTTTATTAGCTGCTTTATAAAAGTATTTTTTGTAACCTTTTAAGAAGAGTTGAATTTGGGAAGAGCTTATCAGGTCCTGAAGGAGTGTAATCATCCATTCCTAACCAAGTGATATATTAGATCATTTATTTGTGGCAAGATAGACATTTCAATAGTGCTTATTGTTTCCCATAATGAAAGGTTTAAATCTTCCTTTAGGTTCCCCTGAAATTTAATTTTTGTGGATGGAGACAAGCCAGTTTGTATAAGATTTTTTTTTTTTGTCAGGGCTTCAGAAATCCCAAACTATTAATTATATTTTTCCACTCTCTAACTCTATGTTGTGAAAAAAAAAGAGGTGGAGGAAATCAAGTACAATAGAAGCTTTCATGCACCTCACCTTTAAAAACAATAAATTCCTTCCCTTTTGCAGTATTATTTATTGAGCTGTTTAGTCACTGAAAAGGGATTTTATTATACACTCTACACCACTCATGAAAACTGCATCCTATTGTATTTATGAATTTACATTTGGTAGAACTGCACAATACAAGTGAAACATTTCTGTCCTTGACCAAGTTAACCCCAGAAATGCCCTTTCTACAGGAGAACTAAGGTTCCCTGGATGTGTGTTAAAAGCCAGAGTGACTTCTGTGTGAATCCCTTCTACCTACATTTAAGAGGCTTTTTGCAGGGGAATATAGCTTACCTTAAATAAGAAGACCACTACGTTACTGAAATATTTTTAGTGTCAGTACAATATATTTATATTTAATTTAAATAGTTAATATCATTGGTATCGAGTGATAGAAGCCTTTATACTGCAGTCCTTAGATAGCATTTACACTATCAAACAGTAAAGCTTCCATGGCTGTAACACCATAGTTCCTTCCTGCTGTTGAGTTTTCAGTCCAGAAAAATATGTGCTTTCTGTTCTCATCTCCAATGCATTTGGAGGTCATGGACAAAGGCCTGAACAAAATTTTCTCTGAGAAAATCAATAATGATTTATGATATCTGACTTCAAAAAATGTTGTTTCATAAAAGTGATAGACAATAAAGCACTAATCTACTAAGACGACTCTGGGTTCCAGTTCACCTTTTATTTTATTTTCCTGCAGCCAAAGTGCTATATGGCGAAACAGCTATTGGGTTCTCTGGAGAAGTTGTCTCATTTTTCAAACACACAGAATTCATCAGCAAGCTGGCAATTTCACAACGTGTTATGAAATTATTCAGAAAATACTATTGGAATATTCAGAAAATTTTACTCATTCAGCTGCAATAATGGCTCAGATCCTGGAAGGCAAAGTAATTTGACTCCAAAACTTTAAAAAGAAATCTAATGATACATGAACTAATCTCAAGATTTGAAGGCACAAGCCATGATTTTTACACCGTTCAGTCTGACAGTGCTGCTATTAGTGGTGTATAGTGGGCAAGGGAGCAGGTGTTTAAGAAGATTGCAAACAGCAATATTTTTTCTTCTTCCACCTGAAAGGAGAGTGGTTTATTCAGAGAGGACTGCCTGGGTAGTTCCTCATAAAATTTCATAAAAGTTTTTATTCCCTAAAGAACTGGGTTTATTCACAATTCAGAACTGGACATGAATGAGTCATTGCTGCCCACAAACTGCAGAGGACCAGGAAATTCATTCATCAGTTACCTCTGCTAAAAAGCTTGCCAGGAGTACTTTGGCCCACAAATACGTACATCTGTGTCTGTCTGAATGTACATGACCCAGCCTGTGTCTTTGCAGCTGCTCTCCTCAGGACTGCATTCCACCCTCCCCACATCCTCTCCCAGTTGCTATTTCCCTCTGTTTTATGGTGGAATATATGCAGGGATGAAAAAGCCACCTCTGAACTAATAAGTGCAGGAGTAATTAGCCTAGGAGAAGCATTATTTTGTTAGAATTATATCACTTGCAGGATTCACATCTTCTTCCCAGTGCCAATTCATGCTTTGCAGAGATACTATTGGCACCTTAGTGTGACAAAACACAACATTGCTGCCATTCTTTCACACACCTGTGATAGACCTTACATAAAAGGAAACACTCACATGTTGCTGCAGTGGTTGGCCAAGTTCTGGCACAGTGCCTGACTCCTCTCACTCTCTCCCCCAGTAAGAAAAGAAATAAGCTGCATCCTACTTTCATATTGAAGGAAAACTGCATGACTAATTTTTTCTGGCTGTCTGACTGTAAGGTAGGTGCTTTCTACCAGCTGTTCAGCTGGCTCAGTGGCAACACTGAGCACATTTGTGTCACTCCATCCTCCTTGCATTTAAGTGTGGACTCTGAACTGGCAGGTTGTGCTAAGGGTAGCAAACTGTCCCTCTGTCCTCTTGAAGGCTGGGCCTTCAAGTGTGAAGGTGTTTCAACACTGACCACAGCTCACTTTGTCAGTTATTAAAGCAAATACTTTCCCATTTCATGTCAACTTTTCATGCTAATCAGCACAATGAATTTGAAGCAGTGAGGTTCCTCTGACACCGACAACAGACACATAAAATAGGATCCCTATTCATTACAAGGTAGTACTGATCTTCCTTGTTTCCCTAATTCTCTTTTTCACATATGCTGTTTAGGTGCCAGATAAAAACAAGTTTTAATTCCATAAACTATATATGTTGCAAGAGTGTTGCAACTCCACATTCAGAAACCATCAAAAAACTTTCTATGACTGTACCACATGATCTTATCAAAATTCTTCGCATGAAATATAAGTGGTGCTCATAGATGTGTGTATAATAAAACAAATTAGCATTACTGTTATTGCCTGTGCTCACACATTTAATTTTAGTTTTATAAACTAATTCTTTCCTGAGAACAAGGGAGAATAGCCTCCTTACCTTTCTCATAAAATCTGAAAGTCATGTGAGGCTCATGATCTACCTTTAAGTAATATATTCATTCACTGACTGAGACAGGCATTTTACATTTTCTTTCTGTATTATGCCGATGCAACATATTAAAACTTCCATGAAGACATGCTGTTTCTATGCAGAATTTTTAAGAGGTAAACACTGGGTGAATTTCTGGGGATATTGATAATGCTTCCCTGATGTAATGGCATTTGTTTATTTGTGTCATTAGCTATATCCCTCCAAACCAGATCCCTCCTGAAAGAGGTCTAAGTTTTTAATCTGATGCTGTCATTTATAAGCTATTTTTGACTACATTTATATCTAAGAGACTGATTCATGGTTCTTGGAACAGATGATGCTTTAACATATGCAATCTTTTTCTTCAGCAGCCTTTATTATTAACCTATTATTATAGGTTACACAGAAAATAATGCCTATACTTAAGACTGACTAACAATCTCCAGAGAAAAGCTCTTGCTTATTATATTGTTTGACTTAAACTGTTCAGGATGAACAGAAGTTTCTTATGCCAGACAGCTGTCTTAGGTTCTGTGTTTTGGGAAAATTTCATATGCAAAAGGTACAGTTCTTTCCAAGCAAGAAGTTAAGGAAAAAAATCTACTGTTTTGCACACCAGGAATCTTCACTGGAAAAAGATACCCTCTGACTACTCATAAATAGAGCAATGGGAAATCAGGAAAAAGTAAAGATTGTACATTAAATACAGTCATACTGGGCAATGCAGGCAATTTTGATGCCATAGCAGGTTTTTGGATATCTGGTATTTCAGTTGCCTGTCTATGGGATCTCTTTGGAGTGAAATGTGGCTCCTGTTTGGCTCACACACTTGGTTTCCTTCCCAGTGAGAGCAAAAGGTGTGAGACCAGGGTCAGCCATGCCCACTGGGGCAGAGAGGATTGCTCCATGAGGGCAGCCAGGATGGGTGCTACGGGTGACAGCCAGGCTGGCAGGTCAGTGCCACACCACAACCTGCCTGACAGAGCAGGGCAGGGCTGGCAGTGGGGTCTGAGGCCAGCCCAGGGATCACAGTCACCAGGGATCTGGAGGTACACGGCTGTGGTGTGGCTCAGGCAAGGACTTCCAGGCAGAGTGGGGAGCCTCTGACAAGGCCCTTGCAGCACTTCCTCCTCCCAGCTTTGACCAAGGCATGGGAGCTGATCTGAGCACAGGCAAGCAAAGCTCTTGGAGAAGCAGAGACCACTGACCCAGCAGGTACACTCAGAGACTTGCCAGCGTCCTGCCCAACCTCAGAGAGGAGGTGAATGTAACCACCAGGCTCCCAGCCACACCTGGGGGCTTGGACACCTCCCAGTGCCACCTGCAAGGGTCCCCTAGAAGTGCCATGCCTCAGTGAGCTCACTCTTGGACTTCTCTTGCCTTTGGAGATTCTGTGGCTCCGGGGTTTGCCCCTTGCCACCCCACTCACCCTTCTGCAAGCGCAGGCACAAGCACTACCAGCACACACCATTTCCTCCTGCAGTGTTTAGCTATCTACAGCTGTCTATTCTGCCTGCCCCACTATCCCAGGAACACGCTTGATTCTTAGTGAAAACCACGAATTCTGCTTAAAAAGTGGTTTTCTTTCATGTAGAGGTGAGGCAAGAAAATGAACTTGCTGACAAAACTTGGAGGCATGTAAGAAAGAGGCAAGGGTTTCAAGAAAGGAAAACACTGTTTTATTGATAAGGCACTTAGAAGACCCTTTGGAAAATTGCTTCCTATCAGAGTGCCTGTTTGGGGCTAGAGAAGTCACTTGAGCTTTTTACAGCTCACTGCTGAGTATACTCTTAATTTTGCATGTAATCTACTTGATAGCTTTCACATTTGTAGAAGTGTTTGGATTCACAAACATAACTGTTTCAGATTTTAAGGCCACAAGTAACATGGCATAATAGTATGCAAAGTGGTAGTAAATGTCCTGTGAAACTGGAATCTAAGCACCTCATTTTGGAAGCCAAAATTCACAAACAGTTGACACCTTAACCTAAATCTTCCGTTGTTTAGTTTAATTTTTTTTAAAAAGGATAAAAATAGTACCACTCTATGCAAGTATTTTTAAAGCTTAATTATATTAGATTTGTGGAACACTGGTGAACGTTTTGAGGAAAACATTTTAAAAGAAATGAATTTCATTGAGAAATTAATGTTTCACAGCAAAATTCATAATTCTCTACTCAATTCTGGTTTAGTGACAGGCTGCAGATAAGGGTGGTGTCACACACTCCTTGGATGTACAAAGACAACCCAAATGAACAAAAGACTAAGCTGATGCGGCAACTTAGTAAAGTGAGCTACACAACTTTGTATACTAATCCAGACCTGTCATGTTCTCTTCTCTCAGTCTATTAAATGCTTTTTACTTGGTCAGAGATGAAGAAGAAATTTTGTGAAAGGAAAATGACTGAGTTGGGCCCTACTAAATCCAAACCGTTGTATGATTCTCTGATTTTTTACTGGTATTTATTTTTGATTAGCCCACCAGCAGAATATCACAGAATAGTTTGTCTTCAATGAGACCTTTAAAGGGCTTCTAGATATGCAAAAGTACATTTCATCCAGCATCCTCCGAAAACAGACTCACCAGAAGTCATAGAAGAAGCTGGAGGTTACACTGCAGTTCTAGGACTAAAGGAGTGACAAGAAGTAAATTATTGGGAAGTGAAAGACAGGAGTTGTCTGGGTAAGTTTCATTCTCACTGTAAGAATCAAAATTTAGACAGGTCTAAATTTTTACACTAATTTTTACTCTAATTTACTCTAAATCTTCACTCTAATTTTCATCCATTCTGGATTTCCTCTTGTCACGCTGTTGACCACAGCTTTAGTTGAGTATTGGCAGTGGTGATAACAGTGCTACTTTAGTTTGCTAATATTACTCTGTTTATTAGCTTTATAGTTTGAAGTTCTAGGCCTTGATTTGTCAAACAATCAAAAGTTACTTTAACTTTTAGCATGTTTCACTTTCTCAAAGCTGGTTAATAAAGATTAAGCAAGCACTTAATGTTAGCTTAGATTTATCTTTAGATGCTCTACTGAATCAGGTCCTAAACAGTGATACCAAATGCCTATCTTAGGTTATCTAGGGTGTCATAAGTGTCTTTCTTATTGTTGCTTGCTAATCTTTCTAATGTTTTGTTTGCTTCTTTCTTTTCCCTTGCAAAGCTCTGTACCCTGGAGCTTACACTGTTTTTCTATATCATGATTGGTACATTGTTTATTTAGCTAGGCTATTGTCTAAGCTATATTAAAATTGTCCTTAGAGACAGGGTGACACCCATAATGCATGTACCCTTATTACAGCTAGAGGCACAGCACAAAAGCACTACTAATTTATTACAACAGACAGTGTAACCATTGAGCCCAGTTCAACCTTGACCAGAGGACCCAGGTGGCTTAGCCATGCAAAATATGGCTCATTTATATCTACCTATTTTGTATTCAGAGCTGATGTATAGCTATTGAGATTATATGGCTATAAGGGAATAATAGTTATAGGTAGAAATAGATGAAGTGTCTTTAAATAGATTAGCTTTGATAGTCAAAGCTTTTTCCTTTAGGATCAGGCTTTTACATGACGACTGTAGTCATTTAGCTGATGCTGAAGAAATCACAAAGGGGAACATGAGATGAGAAGGAGAGAATAGCTCTAAAGCAGTAAAATGAGGAAAGGTACAAATATTCTGACTGGGACAATTATTTACTTCTTGTTTATCGTCAGTGAGAGCTGTAAGCAAAAGACAGACCTCAGAAATCTGAGAAAAACAGAGTTTCGTCTCTGATTTATTTGGATGAGAATTTCACTTCATCAGAGCAATATGTGGAAGAAGAGCCTTAAATCTTACCTATACAGGGCTAATTATTTGCCCTGTTAACATTTTCAAAGTCAGTTACTACTTTTCTTCATGTCAGCTATATTCAAATATCTTCTGCTATCCAATCTAGCCCAGGGAAAGATAAACAAGATTGTTGTCATGGGGGGAATACAGCCTGGAACCAAGGGGTATAATTTCCAAGGAAAATGTAATGAGTTTCTATGTAACAAGCATAGAAACTCGCTGGTAGCAAAAGCAGGGAGAATCTGGAAGGGTGAGGAAGCTGCCTGATGCCAAATTACATGTTAAACCATTGCTCGGTTCTCAGCCACAGACTGTTGCCTTTTTTATTTTTAGAAGTCCTTTCTCCTTGCTCTGGATGGCAGCTTTAAACCCAGGGATGCTGGGAGATGAGAGGGCTAGAATCTGCATGTATAGTGAGTGCACCTGCAGATATTAACATATGGAAAGAAAAAAAAGGAAAAAAGGTGTTCCACCTTACTGCAAAAAATATTTTAGTTTCCTGTAAAAAGGAAAAAAGAAATATCCAAAAAGTATTAGATTTCCAGAGTTGGGAGTAATAGCAGCTTTCATGTTAAAGAGCCCATGACATATGGAGAGAGTTAACCAAAGTTTTATGCACTGAGCGTGAAATAGGAAACTGAGTGCTCACAGTCACTGGTTAAGATCCTCTTATCTCACTGTGGAAAGAAACTGAACTTTATATGTTTCTCTTGCTGGCAAGGCAGCCTTCTATGGTTATCAGAAATACAGAGGAAAGTCTAGTTAGAGATTTTTTTCTCCCCTTTGGCTTCTATGCAACGACTGTGGCTGATTAATCCAAGCCAACAGAAAAATCAGCCAGTATTATAGATTAAATGAGGGGAAATTGTTGTTTACCCTTCTACCTCCTCTCTTTTTATGGAGTTTGCTATTGCAGAAATATGCGATACTGTTGCATTTTCTTTTTTACTATACGTCACAGGTCTGTGCCGCTGTGGTTGCTGCAAAGCTGGGCATGCTCTTTTGATAGAATAGAACTATATTAAATCAATCTACCTACAGGCTGCTTTTGTTTTTACAAAAGAAGAATTGACAGCACTTTTAAGAAGAGATCAAACTTCACCCTTCCTAAATGCTTTAACCACAGCCGACTCATTTAAAATTGGGGCAGGTTAAAGCAGCAAATGGTTCACAATTTCAAGATGGCCTTTGTCTTAGCCTTCTTGGAAAGCCCTGGTAAACCTGTTCTCTCCCCGTGGCAAGGTCACAACAAGCTTGTTTCTCTTTCTTCCAGTAAGCTTGTTTCAAACTTATTTTTATCTTTGCTTTAAGCTTTTAATCCTCCTTTCCCTTCTCATCTTGAATAAGACCTAAGTCCTCAAATACAATGGAACCAAACTTTCAATGTTTGAATGCCCCTCTGCAATCCCTTACAAAGGGTTTGTCTTTAAAATTAAAGTCAGACAAGTTAGAAAGCTGCAGAGCAGGCTTACCTTCAGATTTTGGTCTTTTAACAAGAGATTGAATGATACAGACTATTTCAAATAATCCTTTGAATACAATTCCTAAAACAGCCAAGCAAATTGCAAACTTCAGGTAAATCCAAACAACAAATAAGTAGGTATCTAGACCAGCAGCAGCCATTGCTAATTCAGGAAGCTCTTTGACCTTTTGGTTCAAAGTGCTACTGCTATGCAGTATCTTTTACAGCTGAAAGAGAACATATTAGAACAAAGAGCAGAAGGAAGGCTTTTAATATGATCTAATACACCTGGGATGCAGTGTCTCGATGCAAGAAATCTAACTGAGACTGACAGAAGGTGAATGAAACAGCTAAATTAATTTCAAATTTGAGTACAAAAATGTTATTAAAAAAACTAAAGAAAGAAAACAGAAAAAAGAAGACAAACCAACAAGCAGACCAAGAAGACTGAAAGATAACATCAAAGTGCAGAAATTCTGTCATCACTCTTCCAGTTTAGATATTTCTTCATTCTATAAGTAATCGACCAGACACTTGTTCCAGCCTTGGAGAACAACATCAACAACACAAAAAATGAGTCTGCCTATGATGAAAGAGTCTGTTGATAGAATTTATAGACTAGACCTGATCTGTGCTACAATTCTAGCAAAAGACTATTTTGAACTACCCCACTAAAAAAAAAAAACCACCCAACAAAAAACCAAACTCAGATTTCAGAGAAAACAGGTTATCTAATTTCTCTGTCTTGATTTTTAAGTTGGAGCTAGATTATCATACAAGGATGAAAATGAGAAATGAGGCACATTTCTCCTGTTTATAGGTCAGGACTGGTGATCCCACTGTCCAGAATTGCATGACAGAATGGAAGGCAATAAACTGAAGATTAGCATTTCCACCTTGCACAATGAGAGTTGAGAAGCATTTCCAGACCCACGGGAATATGAGATGATTAATGCTAGGCTGACCAAAAGGTTTGGGATGGGTTCCTTCCCCACGTTTTTCTCATGCTCATGTCTTCTTCTACCTATCAGTCTCAGACATCTTGTTTAATTGTAGTTTCAATTAGCAAGTAAAATTGCTTTGTGCTGCATCCAAGCACAGCAGACTGTGTTGTTGCAATCTGTAGATAAGCATGTTTGTCAAAATGCTCCTATATTCTCTGTAATGGCCCACGACTACACACTATTCAAAATTAGGAGAAATTCATATTTCTTGTCTGTGGAAAGGGACTGGAAAAGAACCAAGACTGAGACAGAATCTTGTCCAGTTTACCATAGACATTTACAGTCTCTTGAAGCTGAGGAACATCTAAGTATCTAAAAA
>VZRF01012988.1:0-143892 GCA_013396875.1 Vireo altiloquus | reverse complement strand
GGGGCTGCAGTTCAGCTCTGTGTTAGGATCCGATTTTTAAGAGATGTTTCTGCCTGAATTAAGGTACAAACGAAACCATAAGCCAAAGTCAATAGCATGGATTTTGTTTAACAGTAAATATGAGATAGAGAGATAGAAATGGGGTGGGGGGGGGAGGGGAAGGGGGGGCAGAGAGAGAAAGAGAGAGAGAGATTAAACAGACATATCACCACTGTGTGGCATCCTGCACGTCCTGATAGTCCTTCTTCACCCCAGTCTGCTCAGTGGTGGGGGTCCTTAAGTGTTCTTCTGGAGACATCTCTCTTAAATAGTTCTACTCCCTGGTATCCATGGGGTGTATCCATGCTGTTCCCACAAGGTATGGCGTGTGTAAGAGCTGCTTCCCTTCTCACCATTTGCCACAGTGGGAATTTTATCCAGATGGGTTACCAAGATCTGCCTCACCAGGCTTGGCATCTTCCTGTTGTTACTGTCTACACTTCTCCCACAGTCTGCACAGTGGAATCTTGTCCAGTATGCCAATTCCAAACCTTACACCTTCCTGTAGGCCAGAAATTAACACCTTCCTGTGTGCCATCAGTGCTTATCTTAAGTTCCTCTTGTGGTAGCTTATCTTGTGAGAACTTCCTCCTTTGACAGTGTTTGAGACAATTCATTATGCTTCTCTTAATCCTCACGCTCCACTATTGGTACAACTACTGATAGATCTTCTGTTTATACAGATGTGAGAACTACTAAAATATGTTATTTCTCTGTAAAAATATGCTGGAAAAGTCTGCACATTTTTCATCATTTTAAGTTACATTTTGAAATGCTTTCAGTAGTTTTATGCTTCATAGCAGCCTGAAGAACTTTGTTAGTGGTTAGTAAGTTATCTCTTAAGTTAGTACGTTAGTCTGTTATCCCTTAGTGTCTATTTCTGTAAGAAATGCAAGAGATCTAGAAATCTCAGCATGTGTTTGTTGAGGCCAGAAAGTTCTCCTTATATGGACTGAAGAGGGACGTTGCTTGTTTGTTGTTTATACTGACTGTGGAGCTTTGCAAATTAAAATGATTTAATTGATTCCTCTTTTATTGTTTGATTTTTGAGGCACTTAAACTTCTGTAATTGCTGCTCTTCTACACCACAGAGGGGTTTTTATTGTCACATCACCTCCTCTTTTTTGAGGATTTTTTGGCTTTAATTCGCTCTAAAGTTGGAAATTTCAGCTATAAATTACAGTTATTGTTTGTTGTTGTTTTAGGNAAAAAAAAACCACCCAACAAAAAACCAAACTCAGATTTCAGAGAAAACAGGTTATCTAATTTCTCTGTCTTGATTTTTAAGTTGGAGCTAGATTATCATACAAGGATGAAAATGAGAAATGAGGCACATTTCTCCTGTTTATAGGTCAGGACTGGTGATCCCACTGTCCAGAATTGCATGACAGAATGGAAGGCAATAAACTGAAGATTAGCATTTCCACCTTGCACAATGAGAGTTGAGAAGCATTTCCAGACCCACGGGAATATGAGATGATTAATGCTAGGCTGACCAAAAGGTTTGGGATGGGTTCCTTCCCCACGTTTTTCTCATGCTCATGTCTTCTTCTACCTATCAGTCTCAGACATCTTGTTTAATTGTAGTTTCAATTAGCAAGTAAAATTGCTTTGTGCTGCATCCAAGCACAGCAGACTGTGTTGTTGCAATCTGTAGATAAGCATGTTTGTCAAAATGCTCCTATATTCTCTGTAATGGCCCACGACTACACACTATTCAAAATTAGGAGAAATTCATATTTCTTGTCTGTGGAAAGGGACTGGAAAAGAACCAAGACTGAGACAGAATCTTGTCCAGTTTACCATAGACATTTACAGTCTCTTGAAGCTGAGGAACATCTAAGTATCTAAAAATGGCATGTTTCTCATGCAGAAACCTGTCTTTGTTTTAAAAAAAATAAACCAAACCCCCAAAACACACAAGAAAATACCACCCCCCCACAAATATGTTTGCATAAAAGAAACCTGTAGACTATGCTCCAAAAGAAGTAATGGCAGAAATGCGAGATTAATCTAACGTGGCCAAATTACTCCTGTATATTTTTGAACTTGCACACAAAATCAAGAAGACATTTTTTCACATAGGGCTGATGTGGGGCTGCAGTTTAGCTCTATGTTAGGATCCGATTTTTAAGAGATGTTTCTGCCTGAATTAAGGTACAAACGAAACCATAAGCCAAAGTCAATAGCATGGATTTTGTTTAACAGTAAATATGAGATAGAGAGATAGAAATGGGGTGGGGGGGGGAGGGGAAGGGGGGGCAGAGAGAGAAAGAGAGAGAGAGATTAAACAGACATATCACCACTGTGTGGCATCCTGCACGTCCTGATAGTCCTTCTTCACCCCAGTCTGCTCAGTGGTGGGGGTCCTTAAGTGTTCTTCTGGAGACATCTCTCTTATATAGTTCTACTCCCTGGTATCCATGGGGTGTATCCATGCTGTTCCCACAAGGTATGGCGTGTGTAAGAGCTGCTTCCCTTCTCACCATTTGCCACAGTGGGAATTTTATCCAGATGGGTTACCAAGATCTGCCTCACCAGGCTTGGCATCTTCCTGTTGTTACTGTCTACACTTCTCCCACAGTCTGCACAGTGGAATCTTGTCCAGTATGCCAATTCCAAACCTTACACCTTCCTGTAGGCCAGAAATTAACACCTTCCTGTGTGCCATCAGTGCTTATCTTAAGTTCCTCTTGTGGTAGCTTATCTTGTGAGAACTTCCTCCTTTGACAGTGTTTGAGACAATTCATTATGCTTCTCTTAATCCTCACGCTCCACTATTGGTACAACTACTGATAGATCTTCTGTTTATACAGATGTGAGAACTACTAAAATATGTTATTTCTCTGTAAAAATATGCTGGAAAAGTCTGCACATTTTTCATCATTTTAAGTTACATTTTGAAATGCTTTCAGTAGTTTTATGCTTCATAGCAGCCTGAAGAACTTTGTTAGTGGTTAGTAAGTTATCTCTTAAGTTAGTACGTTAGTCTGTTATCCCTTAGTGTCTATTTCTGTAAGAAATGCAAGAGATCTAGAAATCTCAGCATGTGTTTGTTGAGGCCAGAAAGTTCTCCTTATATGGACTGAAGAGGGACGTTGCTTGTTTGTTGTTTATACTGACTGTGGAGCTTTGCAAATTAAAATGATTTAATTGATTCCTCTTTTATTGTTTGATTTTTGAGGCACTTAAACTTCTGTAATTGCTGCTCTTCTACACCACAGAGGGGTTTTTATTGTCACATCACCTCCTCTTTTTTGAGGATTTTTTGGCTTTAATTCGCTCTAAAGTTGGAAATTTCAGCTATAAATTACAGTTATTGTTTGTTGTTGTTTTAGGGGTTTATGCTGTCCTTAGCTGTGGTTTTTTTTTGTTTTGTTTTGGTTTTGGTTTTTTTTTTGTTTGTTTGGGGTTTTTTCGTTCTTTTTTTTATTGTGTTTTTTTTTTCTTTGGTGTGTTTTGGGGTGGTTTTTTTTTGTAACTTTATATATAGATTCACAGATCTCTTGTAAATTCTATTAGCTGTGGACCACATCCTGAGCTCCTGAAGTCTGTAAATCTTACACCCTGCAAAAACCCAGGGAAGACTCACTAATTACATCCTTTGTGTAGAAGATGACTAAAAAGAAACAGGAATCTGGGTCCTGCTGCTGTAGACGATGACTGAGAGAGTTCCAGAGGTTCAGAGAGAGTAGGAAAAGAAATGTGTTCTTGCATGGAGAGTTGTCCACAGTGCTGAGAGTAGAGCTATGACTGAGACAACTCTTTTTCTGCAGTTTCCCTTTGGTATTCTGAATGGGGCAAGCAGTGACAGACACAATTCACTAAATTTTTATTTAAATAAAAATTACTAAAGTGACTAAAGTTTTATTCCACACCTTACAGATTTTTGTGATCTTGCCTAATGCCTGCCAATTGCATTAATTCCCCATCCTGTCTATTGTCACAGTATGTGGAGACAAGAAAGATCAAGTCATGCCATTATTACTGAGTCTGAACAAGTGTTACAGGTTAATGGCACATGTGGCATTACAGTAATGGAAATTGTAATTTTAATCAATGGTGTTCAGTGTTTGTGAAACTTTCTGAAATATAGCCAGAAGACATATTAAATTGTTGTTTTCTTTAATTATGTTTCTTCCCACCAGTGAGGTCACAATACTCCTTTCTGTATCTTCCAACATCAAGGTCAGCAGATTCCCACATCTACCACTATTGCAGCAACTAAGCAGATTCCTGTTGGCTATTCTGTAAGGCAAGGCTAGTTGTTAGTTTTCTAGCTGCTGAGGTGCTCTCCACTAGAATGTCTTTCAATTCCTATTATATTTTTCAAAATCCTAGTAGTTTTATTGAGAAAAATCACAAAAATGATGGGGTACAGAATTAAGCTAAAACCCCATCAAGACTCCTCTATGACTGTCACAGAAGGAGGACTTGGTATCTCATTGATATCTTTTTTGTCTCCATTTCAGGAACGTTTCTCCCTATCTGTTTACTCTTAACAGATGAAGGTAAATAGCTGATGTAATTTGTGAACTGACTAAATCAACATCCTTAATAATGTGGAGATAGAGGAAATCATATCAGTGACCATTACATGACAGAATGTTCTTCTATTGAGCAGGACCAGCATGTTAAAACTTCTTTGTTTGCAAGTCCTTGCTGTTTGTCTTTGATTTGGTTATTTTTTTATTACTTGGGAAACAGAACATAAAACACTTTTAATAGTACTGTTGATTTCTTTTGTGTATATATACAAAGATTCAGTTTTTAATTGTATATCACATTTTTATTTTTCCAACAGATTTCTGGTTTAGGAGCTGCAAGACGCTCTTGAGAGCAATAAAATTTGTGTAGAAAGGTTGTGTACTGGACATACTGGGGATGATGAAGTGAATGAGGGAAGGGATAGGAAAAAGACAGGGGAGATCCTTATATCTTGAACAGCTGAGTGCTGACATGGGGATGTGGGCCTTGTGTCTGTCTCTGCCACAGGCTTCTTATATGTTGCTAAGGAAACTGCCTAAGCTACACTACTAACAATATTATGTGTCCTTTATATGTCCTATATGCATGTTCTTAGGACGCTGATTTGCACGTGTGATGGGTACTTAACGTTGCAACAGAAGTTACAGGAGCCATGCAAAAAAACATTAAGTTATCTAAAATCCCCAAAATTCTTTCAAAACTCAAGTGTCCAATTTCTTCACCTGGGGAATTAGCAGACATTTCTAATGCTAAATTTTTTTATCCTTAACTCTGAATCTGTATAACAGAATAGTGGAATTTCCTCACAGAAATGCTTTCCATAGAAAGAAAGCAGTTTTTCAAATATCTTGAGAGAGTATGCCCTCAGAAGTTACACTAGGAAATTAATACACCTGGTTCTACAGAAGAATTTGAAAAGTGTCATTTTGTTAAAATTATCAAGATACAATGTGAAAACATAAACGAGACAGACTTCCTGCAATAGTTAAATAATTTTATTGTGTAATTAAACCCCACATTGCCACAGATAGGCCTCAATGAGTGAATTAATTTTGCACAATGAACCCCAATTTCTGTCCCTTCTAATTTACCCGATTTGGATTTTGCTTTCCAGTAATAGCTTATGTGTGAGCAAATGTATGTGTAATATAGCATGAGCTCATCCTAATACAGATACTCTTTTACTTGAGGCCATCCTACTATACCCTGAAAGAGCATCAGAAATTGCAAATTAACCCTGTTTACTAAGCCACAATATGTTCATAGTCTGTATCACAGCAAGGAAATGTTTTACCTATATGGTGTAATAGTTTGCCTCTGCAGAAGTAATAACTCTTGTTTGGAGCTCTAGAGCCTGTAGCCCACATTTTGACATTGATATTTTTCCTAATGGAAAGTTACTTCTGTGGCTGTCTATGGATTTGCAAAGCTCATAGTATTTTTCTCCAGTCTTGAATATAACACTAGATTTCTCTTGCAAAAATACGGTGTTATTCAGCGTATTCACCCCAGGGGATGGGAAGGATTTTAAAGCATCTGCTGATAACACTACATATTGAAAAATACCTTTTTCACATACATGCTGGCAGACATTAATTTACATTTGGTGTCATGATAAAGTTAGCTTTGTGGATGTGAAGAAGGTATCCTGACAGAGATTTTTTGAATCGCTCCTTCCACATGGATGCAGCTGGAGTGGGGGAGTATTCACATAATTCTGCTTCTCTGGTACTGAGGCTTCTGGTTCCCTCATGGCTTCCAGCAGAAGCCATTGCTGTCTGTAGATCCAGTGCTGCTTGAAAGCAAAGCTTTGTTTGTTTCCAGACATTTGTTGCCATGGGCTTTCACCCAAAGCTAGTGAGTACCACGATCCCAGCTCCAGCGATGGGAAGTTAGACTTCCCAGAGTGTCAAGACCAGCGGCGGTTTCCTTTGCAGCACTACTACTATCATTAAGGGAGCTAGAAGTCCTCAAACGGCTTCTGTATACCATCAATTACATCATATGATTGCTAGAAAATCAAAAGCATATGAGAGACACAATTGTAATATCTGACCTCTCTCCAAAGGAGAGAGAACAAACAAAACCAAAGGGAAAGCAGTGAATATGAATCTTTGGGAAATGAGAAAGCAAACTTGACTTTTAATTTCAACAATATTTTTAAGGAGAAAGGGACATTTTGTCTTCAGAGCAAATCCTGTAACCTTCATTTAACCAGCAAAAAATGACTGAGGTGGGCAAGATTATGAAGGTGAAGTTCTGACAGATATTCTTCCATCCCTGCTAGGACAAAGGTTATGCTCTCGTCTTTTGTATTGCCTGCCATTTTCTTCCAGGCAGCTGAACCATTCCTTCTGAAAGGTCTCTTTGGTCTGGGACCCCTAAAAGCTCATATAACATCTTCAGCAGATTTGTGTTTCTTGTCTCTCTCTCTCTCTCTTCTTTTTTTTCCCCTTTTCGTTTTTTCCACTGAAACCCGTTTTGAGCTTCTTTGAGGGCTTGAGGTGCGTAAGCTTATAAAATTGTGGCAGCAGCAACAGCCTTGAAGAGGATACAATAACCGCTGTACATCTGCTACGATGTTCTTAAGTATTTGCGGCATGCTGGCTTAAGCCTGTCAGTTTTTGTAAGGGCTACCTGTTACAATGCACCTAATTAGCTTACTGGCTATTTGGAGACAGCTCTACTGGTTTTTCTATCATCCAGTCTTTATTAAGT
Organism: Vireo altiloquus; assembly: GCA_013396875.1. NCBI lineage: Eukaryota > Metazoa > Chordata > Aves > Passeriformes > Vireonidae > Vireo > Vireo altiloquus. The sequence goes on along the minus strand of VZRF01012988.1, from coordinate 136,647 downwards.
GAGCTGTTGCTGAGACGAATAGGTTCTTTATAATGATGAGGTCCTTTTTACGCTTATTAGTCCTTAAAGCAAGCCTCTTCTTATAGAACAAAGTTCTCCCTCTCTCTCTCCCCCTCTTCCTTCCCCTCTCTCTCATTTTTTTTTTCTTAAGACTTACAGTGGAAGAAGTAAAGCAGCTTTTTTTCTGCTGAAGTATTTTATTAAAAGTTTTAGTGGCTGCACTAAGAGCAAGGTGCCTGTGCCTTTAATCATTTTCATCTTTAAAACAGAACCTTATATTTTCACATCTTCAGCTGTCCCAGAGGGCAGCTAGGCCATCTTTAACAACATTAATTTCTCTTTATGACAGGACTAGTGCTGCCCCAGGTCTTCAGAACTGCCTAAAATGTCTGGAAAAGTAGATAATGAAGAGGATATTAGAATTGTAAACAAGAACAATTTGGTAATAAAAACCATATATTTTCTCCATAGGACTTTGGGCTTAATATTGCAGCAGCAAAAGTGTCACAAGTCGTAATTTGTTGATGGCTACTGTACATTAGTTACTGTAGGAGCATGTGCATAAAGGGCAAGAACTATTGGCTTTGCATTAAAGAACATCTAAGATGGGTAATACTAATTTGCTTGTTTTGATTAATCTCTTTTGTTTGCTTTTATTGCAGCATAATCCTACCAAAAAAAATCTCAGACATTCTACTTTGTAAATCCTGTGACTGTTTAGGAAAGGTTGCTTTCTGTATGTATGCTGGACAAGCAGCTCGGCCATGCTGTCGGCATGAGCTGGAGCAGCCCTCGGCCCTGGGAATTAGCCTCACCTCCATGAGACACGGATTCCTGAATAGAGAACCGACCGAAAGAATGAAATGCTGGTATCTTTTCTGGTGTGATTATGGAGTTTACCAGCTGTGCATCCCTGCCTCTGTCTACCCATACATCCTTTATTGCTGACAGGGTTTATGAGCGTAATATGATGGAGTAAGAAACAGTAGATTTTTCCCAAGAAGCCGAGCACAGCTCTTTGTCTGCAGAGAATGTAGGAGGGTTGTATAAAATGGTAAGCATTGTAGTCTGCAGATGTCATAAACAGGGCTATCTTTTCATCTTAAGGTGCACAGCCACTGAGAAAGTTCATACTATACTTAACCTTTGGCCTTCTGCTGATCTTTTGTTGCTCTGCATTAGTGTGCTGAAATCTGAAAACACAATCCTTACAATACCTGCCACCTTTCTTTCAGCACTGCAGTTTCCCTTCATAATTTGCATCTGCTGCTTTTAGCAGACTGAAATTAGTCCAGCTTCTTCTGCCCAGTCACCAGATTTTTGACTTCCTGGATATGTCCAAAAAACCAAAAAAAAAAAAACAAAACAAAACAAAAAGACAAAAAAGAACAAATCAAAAAACCCCAGACTGTATTGACGTATTTCATATTAGTTGACAGCAACATTGTGTGTTTCCTATTAAAAAGTTATAGGCTCCATCAGTCGTCTTGCTTACTCAGAGAATGCAGTATTTCAGCACTAAATGTTTTAAGCTAATTGGTCCAATACTGAGGTATCACATTATGCACTTTAGTGAAGAAAATAAATTGGCTGCATTTTCTAGGGTTCTTTTCTGAGTCTATGCACCCCCTGCTTCCTTTAGCCCCCCGCCCCCGCTCCAGTCAGGACAACAGCTTTTCTGTCATTAATTCTACATCAAATTATTTCCTTGGTGAATCAGTTCCGAGGCTAATGAGCTGCCTGTGCTTGCAGTTTGCCTCATTGTTTTTAGTGGAGTTTCAGACGAGGGCATATCACTTTAACACTCGTCGGTGATAGCGGGATCATTCCCCAGACAGGGCTCACTCAGCCTTGATACAAACTGAAAGGCTAAAATGAGCACTCTTCTATTATTTAGGTACCTGTCCAGAGGTTGGAAGAAATCCTACTTCTGCGGATTTAGCTAAAGAAAGCAGAGATAACCACCTTGCCTTCTGTGTCTAATAAGATGTGAAAGGGGAGAAATAATGAGTATTACACTGTATTCTCATGTAAAAAGCTGAGAAACAATACTCTCTGAACATTGGCAGCAATTCCAGTCATTTTCAAATGAAAAGGACTATTTGTTTCCAAATTACACCAGCCACTGGAATGCATACATATATGGCTCCAAAATCCTCATTTTGTGAAGTAAAATTACCTTTCAGTAATTTAGTCACTGCAGGCTTTCCCTGCTGCCTGGCCAGGAGCGATCAGATAGCTTGCAGCTGCAGCCTGAAACGGGACCATTTTTTTCCAGGACAGGCAGTTAGTTAGTAGAGCCATCAGTGTGGCATCTGTCATCCCGCTAGGCCCAAATTGTTTTCTATGATGGATGTCACAGTCTGTATGATCAAAATAGGAGCCCTGCTGCTTTTAATTGCAAAATCGGAGTACTTGCACATTTGTTATTATGCTGAGGTTATTACCTCACACAAAATGAATTAACAGGTGAAAATAATTGATGAGAGGAGTCTTGGGATTTTTAGCCTCTTCAAAGAGACTTTGTAATTATGGCATAATGAATGTTCTGAGACATATCTGTGGGGGGCAGCATGAGACCACCAAAGATCTCTTTAGATTGATGATAAATTCAGTGAAATCTACTGTAATACTGCTTAAATTTACTTAGCAATTAGTTTAATAGGCCTACATGATTCATGATAACGTAGTGAGAATTTTTAAATAAGTTTGTTCCATCCATTTATAAATTAAGCCGCTTACCTCAGCTTTCTTCCCAAGGTGATGGAATATGTTAACTAATCAGACTTTCTGAAACAAAGATGATGTTGGGCAGGGATTTTGGTTACTGGAATACATTTCTATTTAAATACTTCGCTGCTTTCATCTCACACATGGTGAATCTCTCTCCCCCCCACCACCATGCCACCACCACCCCTCTACCTCCTCTTATCAAATTTTGTCCAAAGATAGTATTGGTGGTCCTTTAGCACAAGGAGACTGTGCAGTTGTCTCGCGAAGTAAATCGTTCAAGCATTTTGTAATCTGGAGTAATTGTTCCTGGCTTTCTGACCACTGTTCCATTCAGACTTGGTCAGGTTTCAAATTCATCCAGCTCCCGAGTACAAGCAGACGGATGCACTCCAGTCCATCTCTCCTCTCACTCTGACACTCTTTAGTTTCACAAGGTGTCTGCAGCACAGCGCGCTTTCTCACCAGGCCGTCCTGCTGATGCTGAGGGGGAAAATGCTCTTTTATTTTATTTTTGAATTCTTGCATTAAACACGCAGGGCTGGCTCACTGAGGTGCAGGTTTGCATGTGATGTCCATCCAATTAAGCACATAAGCAGATTTTAAATATGAGATTTTAAAAGTGCCAAAAAGTAAAAATTGTCTGATTAATTCAATAACTAGTAAATAATTCACTGTATAAAACTCACAGGGGAAAGCCTCCACATGGTGTATGAGCAAAGTTCATCCTCTTTCTGTTGCACATTACGTTATTGACATACCAGATACATTCAAACACCTCAAGGTTACTCATTAATTTGCAAGGGTTTAAATCTAATTTAATTCCAACTACTACTGACATCCTGAAGATTCTACAATAGAGTTTGTAGCAGATATGCCTTCAGTTCAGACTGTGGGCTTAGGGAAAGATGCAACAGAGGAAGGGAGAAGTTGCTACTAATTAGAAAATAACGGAAAGAAACCTATCTTGGGAACTTAGCTGATAGGTCACATGGGGCTTTTCACTAATTTACTATACTTCTATAAGCTCTCTCCACACCTGCAATACATTATTTATTATCATTCCAGGTATCAGGCACACAAAGAATAGGTAATATTACATATAGACAGATATGCACAGGATTTACTTTCCTCACAAGACAATGACACTTTGTTTTCGGAGAATCCCATTTATTCTTGGGAGAATTTCTAACTGAAGCTTTGAACAGTTCTCTAAATAAAACATACATCACCCTAGTGAGCTAAAATGACATGTATCACTGGGACATGCAGTTGATGTTCAGTTAATTCCTTTTAAATTCTGATTCCCTTCCCTCATGCGCACATCATTAAAAAAAAAAAAGATAAATCTTTGTGGTTTCTTCTTTATTTTATTGTAGTTACATTTTACATCTGTAGTTTTGTCTCTCTTTCTACATCATGCATTCTTTTCAGATTTACTGTCAATGTTTGGTATTTAAAAGTATATAGTATCAAAGGGTCTCAGAAAAAGAAAGAGAAAATGCCTAGCAAGAAAATACAATAAATGCAAGACAAGTAGTAGATTGCCCCACATGTGAAGCGGACTGTGGTAACTCATATCAGGCTTCCTGTCACTTGCTGAGACATTTTTCATAAACCCTCACACGCTTGCATTTATCTTCAGTACAAACCCCAAGATGAATTCTCCAAAGACATTAACAATAGATAAATGCTTATTAAACAAAACAGTCTATTCAAGAGTAAGTATAGTGTCTGGATTAGGCGCAGCAAGATGTTTATAAAATCAAATATACATTATGTCTTTTGGCTTGATGCTTTTGGCTGTTCTATGAATTTTTTTCCAACATTTGGTTATAATCTTAATAAACAAGAAATAAAAGACAACCACAAGCTCTAGTTTAAGGGATATCACCTCTGCTGCCTGTTTAATTTGTAATACATAGATGGATCCTCTGGATAACTTATAATATACTAACAGTAAAATTAGGGAGAAATAGGGCCACGGGAAGATTACTCTGGATATATTTCACATCAGTGGACACTGCAATATTGTTATGGAAGTCTTTTTGCTAAAAGCATTTCAGAATCCAACTCATAACTTCACTTAAGAAACAGTAGAATGCATAATTTTTGTCCCTGTCAAATTCTGAAAAAAAGTCTCCAACAAAAAAGAACAGCAAAATCCCACCAAAAACAAAACAAAACAAAACAACCAAAAAACAAAAAAACACCACAAAGAAAATTACAAACTAAATCAAAACCACAAAAAAACCCCAAGCCCAGCAGAATTGTACATGCTTTATGATAGCTTTAAGACAAATGATACACAAAAATGTGGTGCATAATTGACTGTAAAAGCAAATATCAGTCTCTTTTTTTTGAATGCACTCTCCAAGTGCAAATATTTATATGGTGCCCAGCGACTACAAATAGTTCCAAGTACAGTGTAGTTTTCCCAAATCTGGTTTTATAGCTACACTTTTGATGTGTTTTTTAACTATCATGGAATGCAAGATGGACAGAATAAAAATAACTACATTATTCATGCATCACTATAAAACATTGGGGAGACTATGGTTTGTGAATTACATCAGCAGGCAAATCCAAACCCTAGAATTGATATCTAAAATTGCAAGTTTAATATGTAATGAGGTTGCAAATTAATCTCATGGATGATGTAAGAATGTTAGCATTACATGTAACCTTGCTCCTGATGGCCCTTTCATTCAGTAATTAAACTGAATTTGACTCTGGGTCTGTTTTCTTTAGATGGCCCCTGTTCCTGAGTAATACCCCATAGGAGCCCCACACTACTGATGTATTGCATTAATATATCATCAGAAGCAGTTGTCATTCCAATGATATATTAGTGTAATACACGAGAATGAGGCTCACTGATGATGTATTTAGTCCTTACAATATGGCATTGTCCAGGGAAGCAAGGGTCCAATAAGAGATTCATTACAATTACAGTATGAAGTCAGCTAATGCACTGCAGGTTGGGAAATGCATTTCTGGTACCAGGTAGGTAATTTTGATGCTAAATTCCAGGTCTTGTCATTGTTTCTACTGCTTCAGACTACAAAATTTGTGACAGCAGTAGAAAATAATCCCAAAAAATAAACAAGCATTCTCTTATCTCTATTTACTTCCCGCTTTTTTAGCTAAGATACTCTTTGTGAACTATATGTAAACTGTAAGCTATTGTTTCTTTTCCTCTTGGTGTATTTCTGTTCTCAAAATGTAAGCATCTTAGACCTGGGACCTATATTTCATGAATGATTGAAAAACATTTCTCACTTCCTGGAATCTCGCATAAACAAGTATTTATTAACAATACTGGCAAGATCTGCATCCTGTTTTGGGTGCTTCTTGATAGCTTTTCATCAGAGCTTTAATAGCTGCTGAAGCTGTCCTTCCTCTCTGAAAGATAAAGTTTTGGTATCACTGTGAGTCAGCGATACTGATGAAATAATAAGTCATATTTCTCACTTTTTACTTTAGTGAAGGCTGAAGGTGGATACATATTTCACCTGCTATAAGAAGTGGTCTTTATTGCCAGAGCTACAAAATAAGGAATATTTGAAGACGACCATTTTTTTTAAGGTCTACAAGTACATTTTCTGCTAGTAGACCTTGCAAAACATCCTCTAAATGTAGACGAATTAGAGACTTGCATTCTGCACATTCTATCTAGAATCTACTGCTTTTTCTGAGAGGACAAGAGATAAGAAGAGAAAGAAATAGAGATTTTCAAATGTTTATAATACAGGGCTGAAAGAAAGAGGTGTATTTTATGCATTGGGAAAGCAGTTACTGCTCACTCTCCTGCAGTCTTTGATTGCATCGTAAATAAAGCAGTAGTGTGAGTCATCCTGGACATACAATGTATTGAGATGCTGGATGGAAGGCCAGTTAGGAAGTTAAAATTATGGTGGAAGACCCTTAGGTTGGTGATGGCTGGACACAGAATGAAGTGATATGCTCATTTATTGAAGAGGAAAGGACAGGAAAACGTGCAGTGGTTTTATAGCATCTCCTGGCCAAAGCATGCTTCCAAAACCCCTCATGTTTTGAAGAGTCTTCTTCTCCCTCTTGTCTTAAGATGATTAACTTGGGCAGAACAAAGTAAAAAAAAGCAGAAAAAAATTGAAATATAAGATAGCCTGATGAACTTCAGTTGTCTGCAGCCTTTGAAACTTGATTCTACTTCTGCAAAAGGGAAAGTCAAGAGAAGATGTATGTGGCAGGTAATGGAAATGATACATGACAAGGGAATGAAGAGGGGTGCAAGTACCATCAGTGGATCTGAAATGATTCCTCTGTGTGGATACATTCCCTGACATCCTTTAGACATGTGTGGAATTTTAAACTAGTTAACAGTGTTTCTAGAGTAATTTGTAGAGTAATGCTAACTATAGCTTCAACATAGAATACCAAACTGTGTCCCCCGTATCCCAGGGCCCACACTATGTGCTTTTTCTACTGAGAATGTTCAGATTTAAAGCAATGAAACTATACCTTTTGGGGCTTCATTGTGATGACTGATCAGCTGGGCATCAGGTTGTACAGATGACACCCATCCAGGTGCTTGTGTTGTCTTCCTGGGAATGGAGTTCAGACTTTCCTCCAAATCATTTTCTCTTTACTTGGGGATTATATCTGTGCTTGGATTTGGCATCCATCAGACATGTAGAAGTCCCCTGGCTACCCTACAATTCTAACAACTCACAAACAAAGGTTTCAAACCCTTTGGAAATCTTAAAAGCCAGGAAGTCTGTGGCCTTGCCAAGTATGGAAGCTGGAGGAGCCTTTGGCCTCTTAGGTCTCTCTTTACCTGTTCTCATCCTAGTGGCTGGCATAGCTGAAGACTTTTTGCTGAAACTGTTTGAGATGATAGCTCTCACTCCCCAGAGCTGAAAAGGGGAGGTAGATAATTTCTGCTGTCACTTCCATGGGTCTAGTGAGATGATGGAAAGCAGCTAATCTTAACCAGGTACTCTCAACAGCTGGTAATCTAAGTGTGACAGCCCCAGACCAGACCTCATTTGCCCAGGTGCAACCTGCACAGACTTTGTGCAGCACTGTGTCTGCCTCCCGGACTGAGGGGATGCTGACTGCAACCCCTCATGCACTTCCAAATGCAAGGGTAAGGCTTGAGTGAGGTAAGGCTTGAGTACCTGGCATGATATGTCATAATGTGCATCTCTGGAATTCCTCCAGCCTATCTGACTGGGGAAACCAAGGCATGGAGCTACAAAGTGAATTGCTCTCTTCTTCTAACTGTTGTACTCCAGAAATACATGTATTAAATTTTATTTAACGCTTTATTTGATCTTATGTAATTTATCACAAGTATCTCCTTCTATTTCTCACTCTGCCTGCTTAAGAACCACCCTTTCTAGATTATTCACATGAATAACTTCCTGAGAATGCTTCAGCATTAGCTATTTTTATTTATAAGGGCCTATTCAACAACCTAATAGAAAGAATGCATTAAATCTGTTTTAATTTGTCTTAGAGCTTCTTTTTAAAAAACTCTGAGGCTCCTTGTATCTCCTACATTTATTAAGATTGATCATGATTGCATATAAATGTCCAATTTAGCAAGCCATTATACCCAATGTCCTTGAGTTTTCCAAAATATTATCCTAATTTCAAGCAGCATTTTTCCTAGACTTGCCATCAAGTAGTCTAATTCGTATCTACATAGGCTATCTACAGAAACATGAAGTATTATACTCAATTTCCCTGTATTTTGGCTGAATAAAGCTATTATCTAGATGCATGTGTGCCTAGAACAAGCTAGTAAAAAAAAACCAAAATGGAGGAACAGAAAAAACATATTTCAATGTCATCACAAAACAGGAGAGCAAAGGCAAATCATAATTAGTATTTAATGCTCCAGTGTTAGTGGACCAATTAGACCTTGAGTATTATATTAAATGTGTCTTTCAAACAGGAAAAAAATGTGCTTTTTTCATGTATAGTTATTACATAAACTTTTTGCTTTTCCCTGTAAGGTGTTTTCATATAAACACACTTAATTGTCTAGACAATTAAATAGTTTTTATATGACAAGTGTACTGTGCCAATTAAATACAATGTTGATTATATATTTCTAAATTACTACAGTTCTTATGATCAATTAATCAACAATATCTACACTAACTAAACTAAAGTTTCCTAATAGGTTTTCTTGTGTCTTTGTTTGTCAGTTACTTTGCAGGAGTAGAGCTCAGTGCTGACCAAATCTAAATGGTTCTTTTGTCAACAAAGAATAAGAAAGGAAGAAAAGGTTAAACGAGCACTAGGGGGTGGGGAAGAAGAGTAAGAAGGTACAATGTCACCTCCATGCTGTGACAGCCATGAATCAATTATTCACGTAGCAATTGGTAATATTTCTGAAATGCTGCAGACTGGCAAGAAAATGTAAAAAGCATTTTCCTGGAGACTTCATGGTTTTTCCAAGAAAAAACCATAAACAAAATCTGAAGGGGGCAAAATATGTGTGTGTGTTGGAGGGAATATGCTGAAGAGATCAACAATAGTAGAGGGATATATTATTTTGAAAAATACATTCAGAAAGCTGGCGACAGAAAAAGAAAGAATATACAGGATGAAAGGGTGAAAGTGCTGGGCTCAGCTAGTTATAGTGAGATTAATGTCATTTAAAAAAAACCTCACAACACATTACAATATCTAACAATACCAACATATATTGATTTCAAATTTATTTCCTGTACCAACACTGGTAGCATAACACACAGGGAAAAAGAAGAGAGAGAGAGAGATCTCTGCAGAAATACTTAACATCATGGTAAATGAAAGGAGAGGAACTGTCACAAAAGGAAAATGAATTCTGACCATCACTCAAGTCTCGTGCTCTGTATATTAGACCTTGCTGTAGATACAGAGATTTCAGAGTCAGATTGCTGTCAGATTTCAGAGTATCTGACAAAAAATCATGTTTTCTTAAGAAAAACAAAAACATGAAATCTATTATGCCCTGATAACAATGCGTAAAATGTATTTTAGAGCAAAATTTATTGAATCCTGACCTTAAAATAGTATTTCTACTTCCAGTGCTAGGTTTCCTTTAGGTTCAGAGAAGTGTAATAATTCCAAACAATGCACATTTTCTCTAAGCTAATGCAAAATCACAGTTCAACCTTACTATATTTTATTCAATTAGAAAATAACAAACTAAAGGCTGGAGTGAATCAGAGGAAAAAAATGCCATATGGGATGTTTTTCTCCACTTAATTTTGCAGACAAGAGACTCTAAGATGAAAGCACAAATCCCAGAAATGCAGGCGAAATTTCAGCCAGAGCAGTCTGTGTCTACACTAAAATAGAAGGGGTCCAATCTTTCTTTCACGGGATTATAAATGGCTTGTATGGGCTGTAATGAGAGATCCTTCAAGGGAAGAGCAGGGCCCCTAACTTTTTATTTTTAACTACTTAACCATCTGACTTTTTACTCTCTAATTTTCCGTGCTCCTTCAGATCTTTGTGTGACTCCCCAGTTTGTCATGCATTCCAAGCCACAGGATGTGTCAGCTTAGTGATATTCATTAGCTGGCCTGTGCACCTCCCAGATCCTACAGCCTCCCTCTTCTCAGCTCTGATTTACCTCTTTCTCATAGATGAGGTGTCCCCTTTTCTCCACTGTTTTTTTCCTCCCTCTCTTTTCTGGTTTGTCCAATCTCTTCCCTGAGAGTGAATGCTTCTTTTACACTTGGACTTACTTCCTTTTACCCTTTAGTCTCCATTAGAAGTCTTCACCTTCACACACACAAACCCCAAATTGCACATTGCGGTACAAATGAAATCCCCAAATTATCAAGTGCAAAATTAGCATTAAGAAATCATAAGACAACAAACAATAGAGCTTTTTATGTGGTTTTTGTAATTGCATGAAACTAGTTACTTTGGCAATTATTGTTTGTGTCTCATTAGCATGCAAAATGGGTTTTTATACTAACCGGCACACAAAAGAAACCATTTGTGATGAGAACTGTGCTTTGTTTAATGTTAGACACCATTGTATTTGCTTTCCTAATATAACAGTTCTAATTAGTACCTAGCACTCATCCTGAGTTTTTCAGCTTGAAAACGACGAAGGTGACAATTGAGTCACAATTCCATGGCACTCTTTGTCAGTACCTGTCAAAATATAGCTAAGTCTTTAGGAGTTGTGATCTAAATACTAAAAAAAGTTAATAGTCCAGAAAGAATCTCACCTTAACTAATTTAAAAAAAAAAACAAAATTGCAGATTAGCCTTTGGATAAGAGCATAACATTGTAAACACTTCATGGTTAAATATTGTCTGGAAAGACCATCCTCTGTCCTGCTACTGACTTTCCATTGTTTTTGTCATCTCACCTTTATCTGTTCACCTGCTTCTTTGATTTCCCGTGATTCATTAGAAGGGTATGGGTGGAAAAGCTAAAATCCATTCATCAGTAAATGCAAACTTCTTTAATGTGATTGCTCACTTGTCTTTGAGAATTATTTTTTTCTTTAGAAAATGCTTCACTCTAGAGCTGGAACAATCATCACTCCCTTTCACTTATATTTTCTTACTATACCTTAAATTCTTCATGGAGCAGCAAATATCATGGTAGGGGAAACATGAAAACTCCTGCTGAGGGGTTGTCTCCAACTTCATATTTGTGTTATGAATAAGTCAAGAAAGAGCCAGTCCAGTGACACTTTGTCAGTATTGCTTTGTGATTATCACAGTATGAAGTGATAACATTGTGTTTTCTTTACAGTAATAGATATTTATAGAGAACTTGACTGTTCACAGGCTTGACCAGTGTTTTGGCTCATAAACACCAGACTTCCATATTTTCTAGTTAGCTTAGGCCCACTGAGAAGCTGAGAATCAAAAGCAAAATTGCCCACTTGGTCCTCATAATTCAAAACTTGCCTCTCAACTGGCCTCTTTCTAGCTCATTAACTTCCAAGGAAGTACATTTTTGGTGTGTTTTATTCTATCCTGGTTTCAAAGGATGTTATGCAAAGAGCTCTGAACTCCTTTTCTTTGCTGACATCAAACCTTGGTGATGCTGCAATGAAATCAGTTGATTTATTTGTTGGCTTCAGTCAATAAAAACCAGGGCCATCAGCGTTTCTGGGCCTCAGACTCCATTCTGAACATGGAGAGAAATGGACTGGCTGGACTCACACAGCAATGGTCCTGACTTCAGAGGGGGTGCAGCCAGTAGACACTCAAAGTCTATTAATTGATCTTATAATCTCTTACTGTGGATCTTTAAGTGCAAACCAAAGTTGTTCATGCCATCAAGATTTTGCAAGTGGAAGTTATATTTTCACAAAAAAAAATAAGTCAGCTGAAGAGAAAGCAGATGGATCAGGAATGGAGATGGAGGGAAAGGAGGATTTGAGGAGTGGTCACAAGTTCTATAGTTTCGTCACTTCTCCAGGAAGATCATCCTATCCATTCTCATGATGCTGGAACATCTGCCAGATACAGTGCATGAACCTCAAGGTTTGCCTCTGTATGCATCCTGGTTAACTGAGTGGATGTACATGAAAAATATGCAATTTTGGAAGTCAGTTCTCACTCTCTACCTCTAAAATGATACTGCCATACAGTAAAAAATAGCATGTTCAGTTCTCTACATCTACTGTTAACTTGTTTTTTGCATTGACAAACCAGGTGTCTGTATGACAAATTTATCAAACAAACAAATTTTCATCATCAAGTAATAGCCTAACTAGGAATTGAGCAGGAACTGAGAAAATTAAAAAGAAGTTGAAAGTTAACTAAGCCCCTAGCTTCCAAACCAGACTTTATTTTTATCAGTCATGGTCAGGTTACAAAGTCTTCAAAGTTGTTTAGGCTATTAACAGCTGTTACAAAGTTTCCACTAGCAGTCTTGAAATCCAGTTTAAGAAAAAGCCCAGGACACTCCAAACTCAAATATTTGAGAACACTTTTTGCAGCTTAAGCCCAATTCTGCACATAGCTCTGCATAATTGCAGCCTCACAAATATCCCTGAAGGCATAGGCATACAGCTCACAGTTAAGGAACTGGAAACAGGCTCCAAAAGTCTCATATTCTAGCAGATGGAGGGATTTCATTGCAAATAAATGTCTCAGTCATACATTCTGAGACCACACTTTTCAGTGTCTTCTAAAAGGTTGCTCTACTTTAAGCAACTCAGAAAGCCATAATATATAGTTGAATAGTTTATCCATATAATAATCCATAAAATAATTAGTTAATAAATTAATAGGCTTAGTAAAATTATGTAATTAATGAGTTTAGGTAAGTTTACACAACAAAATCAAGCATGAATAGGGCCAGGAGCATGGTTCTACCTCCACTTAGTGCTTTACAGAGACTAGGTTAAACCCCAAGAGTGAAGAAGCTACAAGAGTGTTGTAGTGGGACTTGCACTAAGTCCAGCTACTCAACCAATTAGCTTGGACCCTGAGGTCTGTTGCCTGTTGCTTTATCCCCAGAAAAGCAGATAAGTACCACACAGCCACTTGTTCAACTACCCCTCAGTCCCCTCTACTCCGAGTGGGATGGGAAGGAGAATTGGACAAAAAAGCAAAACCCATAGGTTTAGATCATAGCAATTTAATAATTGAATTAAAATAATAATCATATTAACAATAATAATACTACAATTGTAATGAAAAGAGAGGCAACAAAAAGAGAGTGAGAAATGAAATGCAAGACAGAAAAGTGATGCACAACACCATCTCTCACCACCCACTGATGGATGCCCTGGTCCATTCCTGAGCAACAATAGGAATCTCTCAGCCAATTCCCCCCAGCTTATATACTGTGTGTGATGCTTTATGGTATGGAATATCCCTTTCATCAGTTCAGGTCAGCTCTCCTGACTCTGTTCCCTCCTGCCTTCTTTTGCAGAGCATGGGAAACTCAAAAGACCTTGCTTGGCTTAGAGTAAGCACTGCTCAGCAACAACTAACATTTGTATATTATCAACATTATTCTCACAATGAATCTCAAAACCGTATCACTATACTGGGAAGAAAACTAACTCTGCCCTAGCTGAAAACAAGATATTGACAAAGACATGGTTGCTGAGAAGACGACTCAACTACCAGACAGCATCTCTGAAATGTCAGGGTTTTGTTTTATTGTTGCTGTACTTCTGTTGGTTCCAGTGGAGGAAAAGGATGTGGAGTGAAAAGAATAACTTTTACATAAAAGAACCAAAATGGTGCTGCAGTAAACCTCCTTTAATCTTCCTAATGGAAGTCATCATCACATGTCCTTTCTTTGCTTATTTTCACCCTTTCACATGAATTTTGAGTTCTCAATAAGCTGTTATTAAACAGATTCCTGTTGCAGTTCCTATCTTCTGTCTTCCACTTTCTGTGATAATTTTCTGTTGGAATGATAAAATGCAGTGTTCCTTAAGATGGTGAGCAACTGAGCGTGCTGAGCACCCCACCACTCTTGGCCACACTGATTCAAAGTTACTGAGCTCTGGAGTCTATAGCCCCTCGGTACCTCTGCTAGTGTCTGGCATGGACAGCCAAAGTAACTCTTCTAATTAATGAATGATTCACTCTATATTTCTACATCTTTCTGTCCCATCCTGCTCTTTTTGCAAAAATGATTGCTTTCCACCTGCCTTACCATATAAATCTCAGTGCAGCGATGTGACAACACAACTCTGAGCAAGTGGAAGTAGAGCAAGATCCTAAATTCCTTGCTCCATCAGGACTAGAGCTGTGCTGTTTGCAGAACCCAGGTTAGATCAGGAGCCCATGAACAGTTTTGTGCTGTGTCCTCAGAAACCTTATGGTTACATCTATGCTAGTAGATACACTTGGCCAGAGACCATCCTTGGACAGCAGAATTTAGACCTTAAATCCAGGCAGCCAAGTCCTCTTGTCCCCAGAAAAAGATGACATGTCCAAATGACCTATTTGAAATGGTGTCTCGCCCTGGCATTAAGTGGAAGAGAGATGGTTAGCTGAGCCCAAAAACGATTCCAAGAACTGTGTTAGCAGTTTAATTGTATGGACAATCATGTCTCAGTAATTGAGCCCACAGAATAGATGTAGGCTGCGGATCACAGTTTATCCCTGTAGAGAATGGGCTTAGCTACACAGTATTGCATGCATTGCAGCCTGGTTGTGAAGTTTAACTGATATTTATAAAATATGCCAAATCCTTGCATACAAAATGCTACATAAGTAATAAGTATTAATAAACGTGATTATATTAAACCAGGTCTGTTTTCAGTCATGTTTTATAAGACCACAGTTGTAGCAGTAAGTGAGCTTTCATATGAAAGATCAAAAATTTTGCCTCCCATTGTAAGCCATTCTTTGTAAGCTTTTCCAATAAAAACAGCAGAATATCTCATACATATTGAAATTCAATGACATTCTTAAAGACTAAGTGTTCATTTGCAAATGGCAAGCAATAATACTGAATTTCTCTTTCCCAGACTTTTTGAACATGTATTTCAAGCTGAATGTTATCAATAAGTAACAAATTAGTAAGCTTAAATTTTACATTAAAACTAATATAATTTTTTATTAGTACAACAGCACATCAGGTGCTTTTGAACTTTAATTTAAACCTAAGTAAGCAAGGTTTCCTGCTTTGTAAAATTGTTTTTCAAGTTGAAGTCTGTCACATCTTCAAGCCTAACTAGATTTTAGCACTTAAAAAATGTTTTTCCCAATTTACGTTCAGCGAGAAGAGAGACACCACAGTTTGAGTGAAAGCTGGTTCTAAACCTCTGCAGCAGAATTTTCAGTTTTCAGTCCTCTGTTAAGAGAAACAAACCAGAGGCTTTCAGGAGGGGGGTACCAGTACTGATAATTCTCATGCTCTGACACGGGGCTTCACCTCTTTTTGATGCCAATCTAAACTTAAAAGTGATACTGACACAACCCTGACAAAGTATGAAAAAAGTGTAATTTCCCTAACTGACTCAGCTATGATGTTTTCCTTGCAATATTACCTCTTATTCTTTTTGGAAACTGGTATAGAAGTAACTGTTAAAAAGGAATCTTTTGATTATATAAAGTATCTCTCAATTCAAAGAATTTTCTACTGCAATTCAAATAACAACCTCTTTTTGGTGTAGACCAGGCCTGGGGCTCTGTCTTTGTGTTATGGACAAATCTTCACAGGTAAAATACTGGATTTTAACTCGAATACAGGAGTTGGAGCTTACAGTGCCTAAAGTGGGATTTCTAACTCATCTTCATTTCAAAACTCACTCCCTAAATGACCAATACTGTCATTCAGTACTGTCTCCTCTTTTTCTCAAAACACAGGGAAAAGCCTCATGACCCTGCACTGAATATGAGAGTCTGCATGAGGCACTCTTTGAAGAGCTTGTCACAGCTGCAATGTCAGAGGAAACCAAGTCTCTCTGCTAAGGAGAGGGCAACAGGTTTTATTTTAAAGTTATGGTTCTGTATTTGAGCAGGAGGACTCTGGCAGAAAGACAATGGAGCTCCTGGCTGAGTGCCCTGTGACTACACACTCCCTGCTGTGACTCGTAGGAACAGATCCTCAGCATCATGCTTGTCTTGATGGGTCCTTTCCAGGCACTGGGATCAGCCCACACCTGACTGCATCCCCTGATTTTGTGACTTTTTTTTTTTCTTTTTTATATGTGTTTGAAGTTTCAGAGCCCCTGAGGGTTCCCAAACCAGCCACATGGCCTGTTAGGCAGCTTACTTTCTTCTTCCCTATGAAAACCATAGAACTGGTCAGAAATTGTAGAAAACTGTAGAAACAGAAGGCTGTAGGGCTTTTTGCCCTATGCATTTCTGTGTAGGATGTATGTTCTTATACATCCCAAACACAGCTATATAGCTTTTTTATGGTTTTCTTCCATTCCAGACCTGTTTCATCTCAGCTGTCCTTCAAAAATACTTTCTGTGAACCAAAAAAAAGTGAGGGGGGATTTTTTTAAACAATTTCCGATGTTTTTATTGAATTTTTTCCCCTCAAAACAACTTAGGAACAGCTCTATTTCTTTTTCCTCAACCATTGAAATAAAACTATGTAAAGACAGTTGCACTCTTTCTACACATTCCAGTAAAGGAGCCTTGAATCTCACACAGCATATGCATGCACAGGAGGACCTAGAGCTTACTCCTTTCAGCAGCTTCAAAGCTAGAATGGACTCAGTCTTTGCGTGAAAAATTTCCAAGAAATATCAGAGCATTAAACATCCCTCTCTGGTGACTGTTATGTTCTCTTAGCTAGGGAGGAAATATTTCTCATATCCATGAGGACGTACATAGCTGATAACTGAGACAACTGGCAATTGAGCAGTGAGCTACCACGGGGCTTACTGGTGCCCATTTAAGCTGTACTTTGAGGTATGAGGTGAGGGGGCTGTGTGCTTTCAGTCGTCCAAGAAGTGAGGCTAATTACTGATGGCGCATATTTCAGTCATTGAAAGTTTAATTATTTGATCTGCTGAGGTCCTGTGCTCAATTCAGAGGCACCTCTGTATTTTTCTGTACTGTGCAAAATGGTTTTAATTTTGGAATATCATATCTCATTAATTTTAAGGGGTATTAAATGTAATAATCAATTAATTTAATGACAAACTGTAAACCCAGAAATAAAAGAAACAAAAGAAAAAGTTGAGGTGGCAGAGAGTGCTCATCTTTTGACCATAACAGTTTCAAGTATCTTTGCAGCTGAGGGTAGAACAGGTAACTGTCTGCTTTTTTGATTCTCTTTTAATTCTGATTCTGATTTCTCTGATCCTCCAAACAGACTTTAAACAGACTTTAACGTGGTTCCCTGGCCAGTAATGGTAACTCCTAAAGACGGGTTGTTGCACATGTGTTCTGGCACAAGAATGTGTGAACAAAGAGAGGTCTTTTCCAGGGAAAATGTGCACACATTAAAATTGTTTTAGAACTTTAGGCATGGTAATGGGTAGTGGAATGACAAGAAACTCTAATACAGAGTGTAGCTGGGAAAGATGTCAAGAATCTGTAGAAGAGGCTTATGATGTGGGCTGGAGAATGAGATGGAAGGAAAAGAAGAAAGTACTTGTCTTGTCACGAGAGGACAGCATGGAGCACTGGAGTGGTGGCAGTGGGGATGAATAAAACTCTGTGTGAAGTGTGAGCCCTGGGCGGATAGGGACAAAATAGTTTTGAGTTGCACAGGAGTATGAAATTTCCTTCAAAACAGGGAAATCATGAGGAAATATGGAAATTTTAGGTTTCAGTGAAAGAAAACAAATCACATGTGGACCTGTATTAAATTTGCAATAATTAGTCATCCTCAAAGTTACAAAGACTATTTAAAATCATTTCAGAATGTTTTTATGTATAATTTTTCACATGGGGACAAAGAGTGTATAGGTTTTATAAAGCCTATACATCTTCCTCCTCTGCTCCCTACCATATTAATAGTGTGTATAAACTCTTTCTAAATATGTTTCTAAATGTTCTCTTTCTGAAAATTATTTAAGAGACCAAGATGCTTTCATTAGATTCCAGAAGCATTAGAGTTCAGCAGCCCTATAAACAATTGCCTGGTTGCTGAGGCTATATCTAAGTAATGCACATAAAAGAGATCTCCAAGTTCATGGGCCTGTGGCATACAGCATCCCCCTTGGGGCCTGAATTCCCTGTAAAAGAAAGCTGTGCACCCATGCCAGCTGTGAGTTACAATCTTCAAGAAGTCCTTGCTCTGGACAATCAGAAGAAGAGGAGTGGCAGATGTGATCCTGCTCTGTCAGAAGCACAATCTAAATATAATCTGAGGACTTTTTTTTAATACATATAAGGCAAAACTGGAAAGAACACATTGTATGGGAAACCACCTTATTTTATAGTGTGAGAACTAGAGGAGAAATGGTGTTATCTGCCCCTTTCAGCCCCTGATGCATCTTAAGACAACAGAGACTTGATGCCCTTTCATGTCTTTCCCCAGTTCACAGTGTGCCCAAAGACTCCCCTGCACTTCTACTCCCCTCCTCCCTGGTGGCCTGTCTTGGCTGATGACAAGCCTTGAAGTGATTTTGTAGCTGACCATGCCTTCTTGATTAATTCCCAGCTGCTGAGGAGAAACCTGTTTGTTGTTCTTCCTTTTTCTTTGCTTTGCCATTGCTGTGTGGGAGCTGCATGTCCCTGCACACAAGACACACCATTTCTCTCAGTGCCATCTCTCTCACTATAGCTAGCAAAACACCAACACTAGTATGAAGAGTTTATGTCCTTAGAAAAGTGAGTGAAGTAGCCTAAATAAAGTAATTTCTGTCAAAATCACTCACCGAACCCTCACCAACGAAACACTCACCAAATATACCATTACGCTCTTGTGCTATTGGAGGCATTAAAGTAATTGTCAGTTTTAATATTTTATGGTCTTGATATATTTTTGTTTTAAGCTTTGGCTTAGAAATTATAATGATTATATTTTTATAGTTTTTAATATATATGTAATTTAAGATGCAAAATACACAATTAGTGTATGCCAGATCATCAGTTTTGTTCTATGTTGTAGCACTTGCTGAAATTTATTTTGATAAATGTGTAACAAGTTATGATCTTCACCTCATCTCAGACCACAAACATTCTTTTGAGACTTCCCTTCTCCTAAAATCTCTTAGAAATTAGTCAGAAAGAAGTACTTCTTAACTATGGTTAGCATTTGACTAATGAAGTAAAAAAGGGTTATTGCTTCACTAATCTAACTCAAATATTGCTATTAAATTAGGAAATCTAATTTTTTTTTTTTGAAACAAGACAAATGCTAGATGCAGGTATTTTTCCTGTGTGCAGTATGTTCTGTGCAGCTCTGCCAATACCTTGCTGGTGTCCAGGGCTGTGCAAGCAGAAACTGCCCTCCTCCTGAGGCCACTTAACTGCTTCTTTCTGGGGATCACATGTAGCAGGAGGTACAAGGGCTCCAGTTCAGGAGGAACTGGAACTGGAGGAACTGGAACTGCAGGAATGTGCCACTGAGCATCCGTATGTACTGGAAGTCGCTGTCTTGGTAGCAGGTTCAAAGCTACAAGTGTGCATCACCTTCCTTTGTGTGTAGAATTAAAGTTAGAGTACTGGGTGAACAGCTTTAAAAACTGGATGCACACTTCACTGGTTTGAGATTACACACATCTTTCCTTAAGTTTTTACAGTTTTTAATTTGCTAAATAATGGGGTATTCATAGTGGTCTGAAATACCTACTCTATCATTTATGTACTCTGCTTGATAATTTTCATGTCTTTAATGTCTTTCTGTTCACCATCACTACCTTAGATTGAAGATAGTCTTTGGAACACATTTTTTCATTTTTAACTTGTTGTTTGACAAGTAGTGATTGGAAAAATAGTTTCTAACCAAGAAAGCAATTTAAAATTAGATATTGCTTTTCTCCAAGCTCAATGAAGGCCCTATACACATTATGGCAGGTTGTGTTTTGAAAATTTTTTTCACAAAAAACAAGTTCTTCAATGATTAATTAATAGAATGTGAAGTCATAGAATCATAGAGTGGTTTGAGTTGGAAAAGACCTTAAAGATCATTGTGTTCCAACCCCTCTGTCACGGCCAGGGACAACTTCCATTAGGTCAGATTGCTCAGAGCCCCATCCATCCTGGCCTTGATCGCTCCCAGGGACTGGGCCCCCACAACTTCTCTGGGAAACCTTCTGCAGTGCCTCACTACTCTCACAGGAAATGTATCTTCCTAATATATAATCTAAATCTACCCTTTTTCAGTTTAAAATCATTACCCCTTTGTCCTTACACTACATGACCTTGCCTAAAGTCCTCCATCTTTCTTGTAGGCTCCCATTAGGTACTGGAAGGCTGCTCTAAAGTCTCCCTGGAGCCTTTTCTTCTCCAGGCTGATCAGTGCCAAGTCCTTCAGCCTGTCTTCATAGGAGAGGTACTCCAAGCCCCCTGAGCATCGTCATGGACACACTCTGGAATTGCTCCAACAGATCCATGTCCTTTATGTTGGGGGCACCAGAGCTGGATGCAGTGCCCCAAGTGGGGTGAGTAAAGGAACAGAATCACCTCCCTTGCTTCCTGACTGCCTCTTTTCCAGGATGCATTGCTCCTGAACATGGAAGATGAAAGCCTTGAATATTGATTGGGTTTCCTGGGCCCCTCTTCCCTCCACAGCTTTACCCCATGGTACTCTACCAAGTAGAACCCTGAAAGTCTGCTCTTCTGAAGTCCAGGTTAGAGATTACTGTGTACCCTTCCTCACTGCCCTAAGGATCTTGAGCTCCACTGCTTCATGGTTCCTGCAGCCAAGGCTGCCCTTGAGCTTCACATTCCCTACCAGCCCCTGTTGGCAAGGACAAGGACCAGCACAGCACATCTCCTCACTGGCTTCTCTATCACTTGGGGATGGAGGTTACTGCCAACACATTCCCGGAACCTCCCGGATTACCCTGCCCCTCCAACAGGTATCAGGCCAGTTGAAGTCCCCGTGAGGAGGACAAGGGCTTTTGAATATGAGATCCCTTCTATCTGTCTGTAGAGGGCTTCATCAGCTCAGTCTTTTTCGGGTGACCAGTACCAGAACCCCACTCTAATCTCACCCGTCCCTGCTCTCCCTTTAATCCTGACCCGTAAATTATCTGCTGCTTATCCATCCTCAGGTAGAGCTCCATGCTCTCCAGCTGGTCACTGACAGAGAGGGCCATGCCACCTCTTTTCCTGCTCTACCTTTCCTTTCTAAAGAGTCTATATCCTTCCATTCCAAGACTTGAGTCATAGGGGCCATCCCACCATGTCTCTGTGATGGCATCACAGCACTACAGGTCTGTGCACATCTTGTTCATTCCTTGGGTTATGTGCATTTTGCACAGAGTCATTTAAACTGGGCCCACCACTTACTGTCTGGAGGGGCTACAATTCCTTTGTGCAGTTTTTCCACTCGGGGATTTTAGTTCACACCCAGGTTATGTTGCCCACCTAGAGACCCAAGTACATGGTCAAATTACTGAATATCAGCTGAAGTCCAATTTTTGCTCATCCATACACTCCTCCCTGGCACACAGGTGAGATAATGTAACCCAAGCCTACAGCCTAAATAGCAGGCAAGGTTGAACTGGCAGCATGCTAAGAATTAACACATACATGTGTGAGCTAGTGTACTGCAACTCCTTGAGCCTCAGAAGCATGATCTGAGCCATAAATCACACACATTGTGTGTAATTTCAGTGTCAATTCAAGGTGACGGGAGCCCATGCCCTGGCACTAACCCTCAATTTCCTGGTGTCATTTGGAGGACTTCTGGCACAATGATCCATGCTGGTCTGCTTCATTATGTTTGTACTTATACTGTGACAAAAAGGGAGAAGCAACTAGGTTTATCTCCGTACTAACATTCCCTTTACACGAGAGCCTCTAATGCTCACATGCGTGGCTTTATGGTGTCCTGTGTCATACTCCTCTCAAACAGTAGAAAAATAGGACATTGGAAATGAAACAGATGAAATGCTGAGCTACTACTGTTTATTTTTTTTAAATTTCTACACTGATTTTTTTGGAAACCTTTGCGATGAAAGCCAACCAAAAATAAAAAAAAAAGAAAATTGAGCTAGAGAAGATAGGGGTTTGAGCACTTAATCAGAAAGTAGACTATTCTGTGAATTTGAGAATTTTTTCTATATATAGCTTGAGCAAATAAACCACAAGGAATAAACGTATGTTTTAAGTGAGGTTTCATTCCATAACTCCACAAAGAGCCATCACTGAAAACAGTGAAAATTATTTTGTGGTTATGCAAAATATATGACTCATATGTGGGTAGAAAGAGAAGCATGTAATAAAAAAAACCAAAAACCCCACAAAATAACTATATTTGTCTCATTTTCTTCGCTTTCACACAGTGTTTTTCTGCAAATACGGTGAACACTGTTTACTGTGCTATGTTCATAAAAATTATGTTTGCTTGAATGATGTAGTTTTGAGGCTAAATAGTTGCATTCAAACTTAATAACTAAGGAAATTAAGAACTCTATATAGAATTGCAACAAAACCACCCAGGGCACATCTTAATTTCGAAGGAGTTGAAATCCTTGTCTCTGGCCTTCTGATCTAGGGTAGTGGTCTGCAGAAGGTCCACCCCTGGTGATACAAGTCAATACTGTAATCTGCTTCTTCACATGGCACTTAGATCATCTTTTAATGCAATAATATTATTTGACACATGATTTTTGAGGAATCTGAAGGAGGTATAGAGAATAAATTTATTTTCTGCAGTTATGTTCAGGTTAATTTAATTTATGCTCAGCAGTTACTGCATTGTTTTATCCAACCCAGAATATCCAATTCTTAAAATTGTCTCATGAACATACAGGGTCAGAGAAGGTTTATGGGTGTAATGCTTAAAATCAGAAACCCCCTGACTATTTTCTCACTAGTATGGTTTAGGCATTAGTCAAGTGAGGAACATGGAGCTTCCTAGAAAAAAACCCTGCAAATGTGTAGAAAAAAGAACCTTCTTATCCATCCTTTTTTTTTCAAAATTAATACATTTATTATATCTTATCCTTCATGCTGTTTGATGTTGCAATGGCCTTCCAGTCTGTACTCTCCAGTAAATTCAAGTAATTAGAACTCTTTCTCCATATACCTCCCAGGACATGAACCCAAGTGTTTTTATTTGGGAATGCGATGATATACTACATTCTACTGCTGTGATTGAGAGGAACACAGGACCACTACCAACATGAATGCAAACAAGGCCACCTTAGAGAGCCTTATCTAGTATTTGCCATGGGTAGAGGCTCACTCTCCTCTGCCAACAAGGTAACTTCTCAGGCCACTGTAATTCAGCTGAAGGCCTAAATCTAACATTTCAGGTAAGCCTAATAATAACACAGTTCAGTCCCTCCAAGCAACTATCTGGGCTGTTAAAATGGCATAATCAGTAAAAATATAGCTCTTTAAGTAGCTTTACCTTTCCATCTCTATTTCCCCTGCTTTACAAAGAGAACAATTGCATCCTTGCAGTAGTGCTGTAAGGGCTTCCTTCATTAATGCATATATGGCACCTTGAAACGTATGAATAATAGGTTTTGGACTTTAATGAGAAATATCAAGGATTTCTTTAAAAATCCCTGATCCCATGCTAAAGAGAATTCTCAATCAACATCAACAAATCTGAGACTTCTTACTTTTTCAGATGGAAAAGTTGATCTCTTGCTTGTTTGTTTCTTCAAATGAATTCAAAGTTTTATCATAGTATTTCCATAGTAAGTGGTCTTTATCATGCAATAATAGTTTGATAAAACTCTCAAAAAATGGAGTAAAACTTGGAGGGAGGATAACTACTTTCATATTATAAATTATATGTAAAATGGATGGTTTTCATAATGATACATAATGCACTGCTTTAGCTGTCCACATTGTATTGTACAATGCTTTGTCTGTGTGGAATTGCACCAGCTGTACCTGCTGTGCCTTTGTAGAGTCCTATTCAGCACTCCTTATTCACTCCCTCCTTTGGCAAAGCCCCCTCTGAAGTCAGTGTGTGATATGCTACAGTAAGAAGTGCTGAATAGGACCCTTAAATCATAACTCCTTGGAGGAGGAAACTGCCACTTTTCTCACACTTCTCTTACAGTATAATGCAATTTGGACTGAAGATGCTATGAAAATACCACTAATAATAGATTGAGCAACTACATCAGGCAAATCATGGTTCTCAAGAAGCACCATCCTTTTCTCAGCATAAAGGGATCAAAGAAGGCTTCAGAATACCAGTAATGGTGTTAGATTTATACATGGTCAGCAGTAGCTTTTTACATTTTGCCTACAAAGTCCACAAATATTATATGAAATATTAATGTCACAAATAAATATTTTCAGAAAGGTATTATATATTCACAAGATTTATTAACAATTGGCACATTTTCAGCCTCTAGGCCATAACTATGTCTTAGACCTATATCTTGTACTAGTGAATAAGGTACAGCTATTTTTCTTTTGAGGTTAATCTAAGTGCTGTATTAATCTATGTTTAGGCTTTTCAAAAAGTTAAGCTCAACAGAATTTTTGTCTCTACAAACATTCAAGATTTTTTGGCCTTCTACAGTTTTACTCGTTCGCTTTGATAAATTCTCTGTGCCAACAAACCCTAGCCAATTTTATATCTTATAAAAAGAACACTTTAAACAATTTGACTAAATGCCTTTACAGCTTTGGTTTTAATTAGATGTTTTGCTTCTTCAGCTTACTGGAAAGAGCTAGATAGCTTCTAACCATGTCAGTCTATATAACAGCAGGTGTCAGCTTTAACTGCCTCTGAAAATTTTAAATGTATTCAATTAAAAGAATCCCTTAGAGAATGATACTTTTATGTTCATTTGTCTTATGCAAGGTTTGCAACATGTTTTCTTTCTATACACTACATTCTTGTTGATTCTGTGACCCAATTATGGCTAAAAATTTTAATGTCAGAGTACGTTCACTTAGTGCTTTCATCATAATATAATCCATCAGAAAAATGGATTGCTCCACAAGTGTCATTTGGGGAGGTAAGTCTCCCTCTCTCTCTCTTTTCTTCAGGAAACCAGAGTAATCTTGACACCAGAACAGTAAGTGGTTATCTGAGCGATGATAGGTGAGAAAATTGATAGCTTTGAGATTTGAAATGGATGGCTTCTCATATTCTGATCTCAGTACAGAAACCTACATGTGTAGCTAGATATCTTTGTGGGCCTTTCTGGAACAGGAGTAAAAGAACTGCAGAAGAGAGTAGATATATGTAAGATATATAAGCTGTACACACTAAACACACACACATATGCTTAAGTGCAATTAAAATAAGCACGTTTGTCCTTCAGCTACCAGCAGGCAGTTAGATTTTTCAATTTATGTTAACTCTGTTATTCTGCTACCTGAATTATCATATTAAAAACCCACTCCTGAAACGTGTTACAGCTCCAAGCATTTTTCTCACGGCAAAAATGGAACCAGTTATGAAGCTGTATCATGAGGGCTACCCAGCAAATAAAAAATACTTTGAAAAAAAGTTGTAAAGATTTAATTACTTACCCATTTTACTTGAAAATTGGTGCATGTCAGGATAAAAGTTGCATAAGACTATGTCCGATGTGTTTAGTACTAGTTGCTCTAAATTTCATTACATCAGGCATGATATGATAAACAAACTGCCTCTGATTGGGTCCTAGCAAGAATTCCCAGTGAGTACATGTCTAACTTTAACAAAATTGAAAGATATTTTTGCACTGTTATAGAATCAATCAAGCACTGGGGACTGGCAAACTATGACTAAGCCAGGCACTTACCATATGTGAACCCATCACATTTTCCTGAGTGCCAAGAGAAAGAACTGGGACTAAACCTGAAACTCTTGCAGATAAATTAGTGATCATATGCTCTAGTCATAGTATAGTTGATAATGTGATATTTAAATAGATATTCCAAACAAGATTTGATATATATTCTGAATACACTGCTATTCCCGACAACAAACTTCAAACTCAATATAGGTGAAAAATTTCATCTGCAATGTACAATGGTGTTGGATAGCCAGAATTTAAAAAAACTCCGTGTGAGCAGATTGTGGCTGCAGGAAATGATGTTTTAAAGTCAGAGAATGCTGACTTTAAAACATCACCTGCTTGAGTTGAAAGACACCTCATAATATCTCAAAACTGTTGTGTTCAGAAGCAGATCAGGAAGAGAGAGCTGATTCTGTGAAAATGTATCAGGAACACTGCATATATGAAAGAAGAAAAAAAATAGGGATGTTATGGAGAAGAATTTTTCTAAAAAGTGAAGATGCTGGAAGAGTGCACCAAAGCAAAAAAAATTTGAAGTTGTTGTTCATTGAAAAAGGTTTACTTGAAAGAAGATCTCAGCAAAGCAACAGAAGAAAGAAAAGAAAAAAAAAACAACAAACAACCAATCAACGAAAAAAAAAAAGTTACGGATCTACAGAAGAAAAGAATAAAGGAAGATGGTAAAATATGTAGGACTTAAACTGTAAAGGATGATCTAGCAGCAAATACATAAAGAAGCAAAAGATAAAATAGTTATTGGAATAAATCTGGATGTGCATCAGAAAAAGGGAAGAACTGAGTTTCAGTTTCTGTGTCATGAAGGGTCCCGGAAACTGCACCAGAAGGGACACCTGTAAATGCACCAAGAAAGTGTTTTGTAGAAGAAAATGTTTCCAGAAACTACCAAAAATTGAGGAAGTCTCTTACCATGTGACAATGGTAAAGAATTACAAAAAATATTGCTTCTCAGGATATTGAGAAGAAATCTTTATATTCAAATTAGGGAAATGAAGTTATAGTTGCAGATTTGACAGCTTTCTCTGTCAGCTTCCTGTAGACCTCTCTTGCTCCCTGATATGGATTTAAAGGAAGCAACATACATGCTGTCAGACCTACCACATCCATTTCTTATAAAGAGAAATTTTAAAAATATTACTAATGTTTACAAGTCCAGATGAGTGTATAACTTTATCACTTGTTCAGAGACAACCAGTTTGGGGTACTAAGGACTTAAAAGATTACCAAGTTGTTGTATTTAATGAACTTGAATTTGTTGTATATTAACATCTTATGTTAAATGTATTGACACAAGCTTGAATGTAAAGGAGAAATGAGTACCTTAGTCCAATAAAAAATATTGTTTGTGGTGAATGAATAACATTGCTGTTATAGTTTCAAAATAATTTACACTAGAGAAAACACATTTACATCTGAATTACTCTGTTTTCACTTATGTTCTTCACGCTCTTGAGCCAGTGTTCCCTTCTAACTTTTTGAATTTTAGAATCTGAGGAATTTTTCTCTTTGGTCTCATTAGTCTTGTTTTAAAAATTACTTTTAGTTTTATTGTGTCTGGGTGTGGCATTGATAAAGTCATACCTCTTTAAAATTATTCAATGAAGTCCTTGGTTATCTTCAACAATGGTTTCTGTCTTAAGTCCTTACTTATCTCCATGACAGTAGCCACATTAGCCTAAACTGATAATCTAGGGAACTGTACTGGTTAATAGGCTGTGGGTGGCTGCAGTTCTCTGGAAATCCAGAGCATGGTAGTTACATGAGTTATTGACCCAAAGACTAAGTGGAAAGGAAGGAGAGATATTAAATTTATTTAAAAAGTAAAGTATGCTAAACTTCGTTTGATTTGTTTTTTCCATTTGCTATGTATTTTCCACAGTTCTACATTCTGAGTCATAACCTGTTTCAAAAAAAGCATTATTTTTCTTGCTACTTGAATTAAAAGCTAATTTTCAATGTCTTTGACACTTTGTTGACTGTTTGGTTTTGATTTTTTGCACAGTGGCAAGAAACATAAAATTAAGAAAAACTTTAAAAAAAATCATAAGTATCTAGTCTTAATCACAGATAGAAATCAGGTTGCTACTTATCTGGAATACACAAAAAAGCTATTCATAATACATAAGACAAATTAGAAAGGAAATTTATTGCTTACATGAAGGGATAAGAAAAGCATATTGATACCATAAAATAGGATTTCAACTATACATATACCGTTACAGTATTTTACAACTTTTATTAACATTGCCTCTTTATATGTGTGTACTGTGTGTATACTTCAGCTATTTTTGCAGCCATTAGTTGTGAAGAGTTTAGCTATTTTTGGGTGTGTAAAAGCGTACATAAAAATCATCTACATTGTTATGAACTGCTATTGTCTTGTTTAACCCACAAGTAACAAGTGTAAGTTCTCATTTCAGCATTTTAAACTTATTAGGATAATTGAATAAAATGGGTCTGTACCAGGAAATTTTCAAAGTAATTCAAATGGAATTTATATTTCACAATATTAAACATGGTACCAAACAAGTGTAGCACAGTTCTGACTGGTGAAAGCTATTTTTTCCCTATGAGTACTTTGAGAGAAACAATGAAGATTTCTTGTAGAAGCTCAGAATGCCTTTCTCTCTGCCCTCTCTCCAGAGACTTGACTGTTCAATATGCTACCCACTGTACCTCATACTTTGTCTTGTTATCTCACTTGCAGTGGGTGATAGTTACTGGTCTGGGGAATGAAAATCAGATCATATCCTAGCATCCTAGTCATGGCTTTCCATGTGGCAAAGTATGTGTTAACCAAAGTCCAAATGGTTGTGCAGTATTTAGGTTTTGCTCCTTATATGGACATTTCTGAAACTAATGTCTGATGTGTCGGAAGCCAAGTTTGATCTGGGGGAAATGACCAACTGCATGTAACTGAATAGGATAGGATAGGATAGGATAGGATAGGATAGGATAGGATAGGATAGGATAGGATAGGATAGGATAGGATAGGATAGGGTAGGGTAGGGTAGGGTAGGGTAGGGTAGGGTAGGGTAGGGTAGGGTAGGGTAGGGTAGAATAGAATAGAATAGAATAGAATAGAATAGAATAGAATAGAATAGAATAGAATAGAATAGAATAGAATAGAATAGAATAGAATGCAACATCCTGAGTTGTGAGGGATCCACAAGGATCATTGAATCGAGCTCTTCAGACCTCCTGGTTGAATGGTTTCTGGATTATTGGCCCAGGAGTAGCATGTGTATGGTTGGAAGGAGAGGGGAAGGAAGCCAATATGCCTGTTGTGCTGAACTTGATTCTTCCAGCATAGAAATTTTATATCACATCGTCTCTCTTGGGAAGACATTATTAATTATGATTATTATTATAGTCTTGTAGTAACATATGAATGCTAATTTTTTTTTCTTTGAGGTAGGTTGACTTCTCTCTTCATTTCTTTCCCTAAATTATAACTCTCCAGTAGGTCGTGGTACTAATTAGCTGAATTGGAAGTTGCATAGAAAAAATTCTAGACATTATGATGTGAATATACCATTTAATGAGGGCTATGAAGCTAAAAATGACATTTTTCCCTATAATTAAAAGTAATTTTTATTCAGTCATATTTCTTACTTTTGAAGGACCTTCAAACAATCTGACTTACTAAAATATATTTGAAATATTTGGAATTTGTGCTTAAAATTCATCTGTAATTAAAACAATTTTTCTTCAAGTCAACTCAAAAAATTTCTGTATCCCACTGTATCTAGTAGTAGGTTCAAAGCAGTTCATATATAATATAGGATGTGGTGGGTATGCATGTAAAGTGGCTAAAATCCCTGATAAAGTCAAACTTTTCCAGACAGTGGTAGGGGGAAATGGTTCATTTTGCCCCACCTTCAATGAATCCTTAATTATTTCCTCCTTGCTGATACAAAATGTACTAAATATAATGTCAAAGGTCTCTGTGTATTGCTTATAAGACAATATGAGGCTGTTTCAAATTAAAAAACATGCCATGAAATAAATGGAAGTCACTGTGAACTCTTTAGCTATAGTGCCTAGTGCACTTCATATTTGTCTTTGTCACAAACCTTTTCCAGCTGAAGTACATCAGGTTCATACATGAAATATCATGATCTTTGCTTCTCTTTCTGTCTTAGAATAGCTGAGGTCTTATATGTATGGGTTTGTTTGTGGTTTTCTGGTTTGGTGCCATGCTCCCCTCCCCCCAGAAAATGTTAGGTCTCTGCAAGTTGTCAATAATATTGCAGCTCGTAAGTGATACAATCCATAGTGAAAAGTGAAAGGACATGAACTGGAAATAAAACTAAGGTTATTTTTAAAACCACTTCCTTACATGTTGATTCAGATTGTTTGTAAACACAAAAATGGTCTATTTATCTCAAAATGAAGCAAATAAACAGGAGAATAAATAGTAAGCATTCAGATGATTAGAAGATAAAGCATCTTTGAAGATATATATATCCATTTCCTAGAAGTAAGGCAGTAGTTCTGATTGGGTTTAGTACAAAAGAGACATTTTTATTTTTAACTGTGACCCTTTTAGCTTCTACTTTTGTTGTTAAAGTCTAAATGTTGCTTGCTCACAGTCAGCTTCCTTGTTAAGAACTTAAGACTGACCCTTCTGCTAAGAGACCAGTGGTGGGTACCCAGCTGAGCTGGGTACTGAGTTGAATGTGTCTTACAGAATGTTCTAAAATACTTGAAACCTGAGGAAACTGCGAGTTTTGTTTCAAATGTCTCTGTATCTCAGTGAATTGGCCCTCACTTCCTTTCAGCTTTATTTGTATTTAACTCCTCACTGTTTCACAAAGTGTTGGGATATGACCTCAGCATGCTGCCTTTCTGGGGGACCAAGTAATGTCCAGGGAGAAGGATGGGAGGAGTATCTGCAGCTTTTGCTTTGAATTTTTACCCCATCTTGGCTAAAGAGGGCTTTTAAAAATAATCTGAGGGGGTTTCATGGCTACATGTGGGACTAGGCCACAGCTATTTTCTTCTGATGTGCGTATGAGTTACATGCCAAAAACATAAGGCCCTGGTTTTGCAAATTTCACAGCTCCAGTATCCTCTTCTCCCAATATGAATTGCTTGAAATACAGAACCACCTTCTTGGTTCAAAATGTAGGAGAAGGGCCCCAGTTGTTAAGTTCTACAATTTAAATATTTTTTTTCTCTTGGATGGTTTTCAGGAACCTTTAACATCAAGCAGAACATTTTAAAGAGATTTTCTGCTTGTTTCACCTTGGAATCATAAGGAACAGTGCATTTTTGTGGCCTTTGTGAGCTATGCTAAAAATAATAATATGTAGCTCAAGCCTTAAAAACTGAATTCCAATAAAACTGAATGTTGACATTGGGATCCTCAAAAAAAAATAAACACAAAACTAACAAAAAACCCCACCCCTCTGTTTGGGGCTAGTATAAGGGGAAATTGCCATTAATGTCCCTGTCAAATACAACATACACAGTCAAACCTGTGAAGTTTCCCTGAGTTCAGACTGGTTATCCCACAAATCTGTGCAAAGCTCTGGTGAATAATTTATATCAGGCTTGAGGTGACAAGTTAAACACACCCATTTTGTCTAAAATGCTATGAAGGCATCAAGATGGAGCCAAGCTACAGGGTGAGTAGAGCTCGGCTGATGGGAATCTGAGCATGTCGAGAAGGGGGATGCTGCTGTAAAGAAAATGAAATGTAATGAGATACTTTTTCATGCATAATTCATGGGTGAAAACATGACTGCATAAAAAGCCATGGATTTTAACAAGGCAGGGCTGCAATCATACACATTATCTTCCCAGAGGAACTTTATATAATATTGGTGAAAAAGAGAGGATTCTGAATACCAGTACAAAATAAAGCTGACGTTTTCAAATGCAGTAGAATTTGCTTTAATGTACAATGGCTCTAAAGGAAACAATTTATATTTACACCTCAAAATAGTTCCTAGGAAAAAAAAAAAAACTTTAAAACATATGCCTGCATTTTCCAGCTTAAAGAAAAAAGTAAGATGAGGAATGAGAAAAATACCTCATCTGGATAAAAAAAATTTTAAATGCATAAGCAGTATTTTGTTGAGTGTGTTGTTAGGATTGTGCTTTGAAATCTTTTGCAAGCATTTTCACTTTTTAGAAGCAAAACTTTTGATAGGAATGACTGCTGTGAACAGGCTTTAAAAAAGATAAAATGTTAGCTATTGTCACCATAAAATTTAATTTGGTTGCATTTGCAAAAGCAAATACTGTAATTCAGCTTTCAAGAACAGTTTAGTGGCTAGCACATGACTGTTTGAAATGGTGTTTAACGCTTGGGGTATTTAGTTGAAGGGATTAAAAATGGAATGTTGATTAAAGCTTGGGATGTCTTAAATTTATCACCACAAAATCCTGATGACAGACTTAGCTGGAAGGAACAGGGGTGCCTCCTTTAGCTGTTCACTTAGTAGGAGCAGATCACAAACAGAAAAGGCACCAGAACAAGTCACAGGGAGCTTCAGAATCACAGAAGCTGAAGGAATCTGTGAAGTTATTTGTTTAATTTACACTGCACAATTTCAATATTTTTGAGGAAAGTAAAATAGCCATTTTGCATCCAGTTATGGTTTTATAGTCCTGACAGCTGGGTGAAGAAAACGTTAAGGGCTCAAAATGATTGATATTTCAAAGTGTTCACCTTCTGTGGGATTTTTTTCCACCTCTCAGTTGTACAGTGTAAGAAGCAGTGAAACACTACAAAGAGAAGCAGGTGGAGTTGTTATAGTCACTAAACAATCTAAGCCATTTAAATAAAATTATGTAATTAACCCCTGTACACAAGAAATACAGATGCCTTCAGGTTTTGATATTAAAAAAATAAATATAGTCTCTTTTTTGACCTTGGCAATAATTTAGTATCTCATTTAAAATTTTATCAGTTCACAGCTTTTATAGCAATTCAAGCTAAAAGGAACACATAGCTTCTCTTTGCTGCTGTAGGCCAGCAGTGTGTTTTCATTTATGATCTCTGACTGTGCCTCTTCACAAAAGCTTTCCTTCTTGTCTATTGTCTGCATTTTTAATTTTTCTTAATGTTGCCTCAATAGAAAACATTGCTCCTCTGCAGCTTCCCAGACATTGTTTAGCCTTTAAAGAGCAAGACAATGACCCATCTCACAGCCTGCCTTAGTGAAATCTGATTCTCTATTGGTTTAGTCCAGGAATGATTTGTCGTACTTGCTCATATCCCATGTAGAAGACTTTAGAACTTGAGCTCATCCTGGTCTTTGAACAGCTAATTTTCTGTAATGGTTTCCCTGCTTTTTTTTAAGGGGGACTAGTAAAGGAAGAAAAAGACATGAGGATCCCTCAGTTAACGCACAGACTATCCCACAGCTCCTGCTGTAGAATTTACAAAAGACTTATTTCCATCTACTCCTCTCTACTTCTTAGAGGATATGCCATCCTCCACATGTTCACACCAGCTTTCGCTGATTATTTAGCCTCACTCATACAGCCATTTCCAAGTATGGAAAAGGTTTGTTGGCTTAGCTACCTGTTCTCCATGTGATGAAGTTCTGTCTTCCAGCAGGCTGAATGGCTAGCTGAATACCTGGAAATGTAAAGAATCAGAAATGGGAATCAAACAACTATACTATTAAAATCTCCCTCAAGGCACCGTGTGACACAAGCTGTGCAGTTAGGAGGATGCAGCTATGCTGAGCTCACATAAATGGAGTCTGTTTTCTGTTTATTTTCTTCTTAGATTTAAAGAGAGCCCCTCAAACGTTATGCGATAGAATATTGCCAGATGTGTGCAGTGTCAGGGAGTCCATGGTGTTGTATCAATGAACTCTGCTTTTAGTCTTAGTGATTTGAGCCTGTCTGTGTCTTGATGTAAAGGGAAGTATTACTTGTTTGATTTTCTAAGGCACTGGAATACAGTGCCATAAATAAAGGCATCCCAAATTCTGACCAGAAATCTCAGAAAAAGAAGTCAAAGAAATCTTTAGAATAAAACTGCTAGAAAAATATTGGTATGGGCTCCAATACTATAGCATGGTTATGTGACATGCCTGACATCAAATGACTGTCAATAAGTGTAAAATTTTAGGCCAGGATCATTAATTAATGACCTCTGAAGCAGTTTAAATATTCCAGCCAGTTGGACAAGGTGTGGAAAAATCTGTAACCTGGGATACAAAAATCCTTAATTTTGATACTTGTTCTAAAACTGATTGCTCTGTGGGTTTTGGCAAAGTACTTAATTGCTTCTCTTCTGTCTCAGAAATAGCAGTGACAGCAATTGTGGGAATGGTAGTAAAATTCTAAATAAGGTTGAATATTAAATTGTTTCTAAAATATTTTACATATGCTATAAATTTTAAGGTTTATGGTATAGATATTAAGGTGCATCTAGTCCTTGGTGTTAGACCTTGCTAGGAATTCATGCTCAGCATTGTGTCTTCTGAAATAAATGTTATTCAAGCTTAGCCATTGACATTATACAACCAGAAAAATTGTACATTCAACAGCAAGAAGGTAGGCCTGTCAGAGGCTGGAGGCAATCAGAAGAAAAGAGAGTTTCTCTTAACACAAATCGTCACCAAGGTTACTAAGAATATCCACATCATACATATTCTACACTCTTGCTTTTTAAGATGTGAAAATGAGACATATGCAGTGGTGCTTTAATTTAGATAATAATTTTCTATCTTTGGCAGCAAAATAATAGAACTGAAGAAAAATACTTCCATCAATGCATTTTCCTGCTAAATGGCACTAAAAATGAAGTGAGAAAGATAAATGATACTATATTTACCCATACCTACCATGTTGTAAGGTCATAGGTGAAGTTCTATCAACACTAGGAAAGAAAAGGAATGAATAACAAAAGTGTAAGTGAGAATTATCATACCTTATGGGCTAGTCAGAGTTCAAAGCAGATGGTATGTGAGACTAGTCTGTCCTTTCTTGCTCTTTGGACTCCAAAAACCTAATGCAGAAACTACTTTGTTACAGTGCAGGACCCTCACAGTTACATAGCAGTTTTTTCCTTCCTGTCCTTCCTCCAACCTCAAAAAAACCTTTTCAGATATGTCTGGTTAATCTTATAAATTTATTTTTATATATTTTAAAAATTTTTTTGGACAGGCAGTAACTTCATGTCTTCTTATACACTGCAAGTGAGGTTTTCCTCCTGGAGGAGATGTTGCCAGGGCCCTACCTCTCCAATACTTTTGTGAATTGCATTCTATTTCTTTTTTTGACATGGTGAGAGAAACAAAAGCAATTACAGTAGAATTAATCAATTTATTCGATACAAGACTACCTTATTGTTTGATATTAGCAAGGGTTGCCATTTTAGCTATCAAGTCAAGTGGTGGAATACTGCTGCAGCCCAAATGATGCAGGTGTTGTGATTCCATGTCAAGAGTAGCAGGACTGACCAACTGGTCTTTCAGTGTTGCTTCCAGGCATACTTGCTTAGATTCTGTGTGATCCAGACCTCTGAAACATACATATGAGCCACCTTTAAAATGCCTAATTCATGTACTGGCATACATGGCTCTAAGAGCCATGTGTTCTAAGTTTGTGTTCTTCTGCAGTATAAGAAAACAGTTTTGCTGAGGCTAGTGCTGTGACAGTGATTGTACTATTAGCTGCAGTAGCAGGTATGAATTTAGATAAGGCAGTTGCTTATTCAATGGGCAACTATGTTCATGGTTTATGATTTAGATGTGATTCAACGTGTCTAGAATAATGTTTTAGGAATATTCTCAGTGGGACCCAACCATTCTCATTTAGCATTAGTCTCCGAAGGAAAGAATCCAAGTCACATTAAGCACCTCTACCAATCCCCTACAATAAATATAGACATTGGTGTGAGGCAAGATACTCTGAAGACCTTAAGATAGCAATTGAGTTTGTCTGATTTCAGTACTCCCATTCTGCACCAGCTTTCAAGGTAATATAGACACTTGCCTGAGAGAGAGACAGTTTAATGTCTCACTTTAAGAACCTTAACTTTCCCTTTGGTAAAAGAATTAATCAATATATAAAGTGAATGTTAGATCCACCCAGGATCCATTTTGCTTGAAGTCTTTATGGGATGGATATGAAATGATCCACTTACAGATTGTGTCTGGTACAGCAGAGAAAGAAAACAACTATAATTTCATTTGCTGTGATCTGCCACAGCTTCAGGATTGTATCCCTAGTGAAACCTACACCACTCCTAGCAAACACCTTATCTTTATCAACTTTGGTCATTGTATATTCATGAAACTGTTCAACCTTTCAACCTCAAGACACAGCAAAACAGCTTATTTACCAAAAGTTTTTTTTTTCTAATGTAATAGCTCCATGTAGTCCATAAAGAGATTTTGTGACAAAGTGTTAACTCCACAACAAAATAAATTAATCCTAGGGTTCAGGTCTCCTTGAGTTCATCTAAATCAAATGAAGCACATGAAACTGTGGTGGGCAGCTGTATGATTGCAGATGAGCAGACCAAGTGATTTCATCTTCACTGCACCTCTTGGACATGAAGACCTTGTTGCATAAGCCTATTCAGGAATATCATATGCATAATGACCCACAGTGTAGGCTGTATACACAGGTGTGTAGTAGTAACTTTAGCAAGGTCAGATCTTATTACTTTGACAGATCA
Organism: Vireo altiloquus; assembly: GCA_013396875.1. Lineage (NCBI taxonomy): Eukaryota > Metazoa > Chordata > Aves > Passeriformes > Vireonidae > Vireo > Vireo altiloquus. The sequence goes on along the minus strand of VZRF01012988.1, from coordinate 99,960 downwards.
TCTCTCTGAGATGGGTCCTTGAACTATGATCTATGTTTGGACCACATTTCTCCTATCAGATTGGGATTTCAATTTTGAACACAGTATTGAGTTTTACCATTGTGAGTTAAAGTTGATTGGTGTTTTCCCATCTGATTCAAATGAGAATACAGAACCTTGAACTTGTGCCAAAGCATGCCACTTCTGAAAAAGATATAACTCAATTTGGAATTCAACATTTCCCTACCGTTTGCAGAAAATCATCACATTTTATGTAATAAGAATGCATTGTGAACAGATGGACACTAATGAATCAGGGATTTAAGGATTAAGAAAAGATTTTTTTTTAAGGGCTGCTTGCTGAACAATATGTATACCCCTCAATGCTTATTCTGCTTGCCAAGAAGAGAGGGAGGATGCAAGGCCATTGATGAAGGGAAGAAATCTTGACTGAATATCCTGGGATTGGGCCGTGAAGTTAGGGCAAACCCACCACAAGGATTAGATCTGGACCAGGGGGTTTGGACCAGAAGCTCAGAGAGTATGCACAGAGAAGAGTTCAGCTGATGAAGACTACTTTTACTTCAACCCAGAGACCCCTGCCCACGACCACCAGGAGGCACTGCACATCCAGTATGACTTTTGAGCTCATTTTAATATGAAGTGGAGATAGGCTGTGAATATGTTTAGGCGTATTGGGAAATCTAACGTATATGTAACTTGTAACTCAATGTATACCAAGCTGACAATGCTCCTGGGTGCCCATGCCTTTTGAAGGAGTGATCCTACATGTGCATTTAAATAAAACATACCTACTTTTAAAACTTTAACAAGCTGTAAGGGTCTTTCCACACATCACTAACACACTATCATTGTCACAATATGTAGTGTGTCCATTATTGATTTTTAAGGTAGAGAGCAACAAGAATTCTGTGGATGATCAAGAGAGAATTCGGGGCCTTGGGATGAGTGGTTAAGGAATCGGGAGCCCAAGTAGAGTTCTCTGTCTTTGCAGTTGTAGAGAAAGATGACAGATGAAGCAGTAAGAGCAATTATATCAATACATGACTCCGAGCCCAGTGTCACCATCAGAATTTTGCAGTTTCGATCACAGTTCAGTTTATATGACACAGGCCTGCTGGCCACAGACAGGGTACACCTGTCTCAAAGAGGGAAAGGATCTTTGCACAGGAGTTAGCGGAGTGTTGTGCTTTAACCCCAGCCAGTAGCCCAGTACTACACAGCCAGTCCCTCATTCCCTCACCAGAAGGATTGGGGACAGAATCAGAAGGGCAAAAGGTAGGAAATTCATGGGTTGAGATAAAAATAGTTTGGTGGAGAAACCAAAATCCAAGCACACAAACTGAGCAAAACAAGGAGTTAATTCACTGCTTCCCATGGGCAGGGAGCTGTTCAGCTATCTTCAGGAGAGCAGGGCCCATCATGCATAACAGTTACTTGGGAAGACAAATGACACCACTCCAAATGTCTTCCTCTTCTTCCTTATCTCCCCAGATTTATATACTGAGCCTAAAGTCATACTGTATTTAATATCCCTTTGGTCAGTTTGGGTCACCTGTCCTGGTTGTGTCTCCTCCCAGCGTCTCAAGCAAACCCACCCTCCTTGCCAGTTTGGCAGTATGAAAAGCAGAAAAGGCCTTGGATCTATGTAAGCCCTGCTCAGCAACCAAAAATTCTCTATATTATCCTCACTGTGTTTAGCAACAATGCCGTGTTTTGTATTTGGAGGTCTATGAGGCAGTAAAGCTGCAAAATGTTACACAGAAGTGTCTGAGAGGGATCTCAAAGGAATCAGAATCTCTTCCCCCTGAAAAGTGGTGGGTTTAATAGCCCAACTGAAGTGCAGCTACACCAATGCATGCATCATGGGAAACAACCAAGAGCTAGAAGCCGTAGTGCAGCAGGAAAACTATGACATAGCTGACATCAGGGAAAGAGGGTGAGATATCATGGAAGCTGGAGAGTTGCAATGGGTGGCTATAAACTCTTCAGAAGGCATAGACAAGGAAGGACAGGTGGTGGGGTAGTCCTGTATATTAGGGAGAGTTTCAGTTTTCTAGAACTTAATGATGGCACCAAGAGGGTTGAATGTTTATGGGTGAGACATGGGGGAAGGCCAACAAAGTAGATATCATGGTGGGAGCTTTCTATAGGCCAACTAACTGTGATGAAGAGGCAGACAATATAATCTGTAAGCAGTTGAGGGAAGTCTCAAAATTGCTAGCACTTCTTCTCACGGGGAACTTCAATTTACCAGATATCTGCTGGGAATACACCAGGAAGGAAGATTTCTAGAAGGATCCTATAAATTCCTGGTACAGCTGGTGAGTTAGACAAGGAGGAAAGGTGCACTCCTGGACTTGTTGCTTGTGAACAGAGAAGGACATGTGGGTTATGTGATAGATGGAGGTCAGCCTGGGTACAGCAGTGATAGAATGACATAGTTTTAAATGATGGGAGAATTAAGGAGGGGGATCATCAGAACTGGCATAATGGACTACCACAGGGCAGATTTTAGCCTTTTTAGGAGTCTGGTTGACAGGCTCCCTTGGCAGGCAGCCTTTAATGGTTCGAAAGCTGTCTGACAGAAAAGGACCTAGGTGTACTGGTGAGCAATCAGTTGAACATGAGCCAGCAGTTTGCCCAGGTGGCCAAGAAGGCCAGTGACATCCTGGCTTATGGGGATCCCCATCCTTATGGGGATCAGAAATAATGTGGCCAGAAGGATCAGGGCTGTGACCATCCCCCCTGTACTTGGCACTGGAGATGTGCCTCGAATCCTGTGTTCACTTTTGGGCCCCTCACTATAACTGAAGCACATCCATAGAAGCTGGGGAAGAGTCTGTAAAACAAGTCTCATGGGGAACAGCTGAGGCAGCTGGGGTTGTTTAGCCTGGAGAAAAGCAAGATACGAGGAGACCTCATTTCTCTCTACCTGGAAGCAGATTCTAGCAGGGTGAGGGTTGGTTTCTTCTCCCCCATCGCAATCAAGACAAAGGGAAATGATCTCATATGTCACCAGGGGAGATTTAGATTGAATATTAGAAAATATCTATTCACCGAAAGGGTCATGAAAAATTGGAATAGGCTGCCCAGGAAAATGGTTGAGTCACGACCCCTGGAGGTATTTAAAAGATGTGTAGATGTGGCACTTAGACACTGTTTAGGGGTGGGCTTGGCAGTGTTTGGTTTACGATTGGAGTCGATGAGCTGAAAGGCCTTTTCCAATCTAAACTATTCTGATTCTATTCTATGACTCATTATGTATACACAAAATGACCTCTGCCAAATATAATCTTAATCAATACAACAATTTTTTACGTAAAAAATAAACAAGTCCTACATCAAACTGCAATGTTATCCATCTTGGATTTGATTGTATTCTCAAGCTATCAGCATAACTGTGGGTGATATCTGAAAATTTTCATGCAGCATAATCTTAGGAATTTAGAAAAAGAACTAGTTTACTGACTAGATCTCTTCCAATATAATGTAATCACGATTTTGGACTACAGATATTTTATAATTTTGAGTAAGGTCTTGATGTTCTTCTAAGCGACAGGCAAAGCAGAGTTAAGGAGTTTCATGAGAGGCTCTCACTCTTTAGGTATTATGAACTCTAGAGTCTGTAGAGGAAAAAAATGATTTCTGGTCAAAAACTGATATAATATAGTATTATTATGGTGATGTCCGTACTATAGGCATAGAGAATGCTACACATATGGTCTTCATAGGATTTCTTCTTGTTATGTCTGTGTAATATGGATAGTGACAGTAACTAGCTGACAATTTTAAGTGGCAAAGTATTTATATCAACCAACATGATTTTACCAAAAATATTCGTAATCAACCTAATTTAGTGTTTTTTCTAAAACAATGAATTTGTCTGATGAAGTAAACTACATTCATATAAATTTGTAAAATGTTTCCAAAAGCACTCTGCATTACTGAAAAAAAATCAGTTTGCATTTGTACTGCCTGTACTGGATGGACAAAAGTGGGTGGCTTACAAAAGAGAATTTTTTAAAAGAGATTAAATAATGGCTTAGCAGAATCCTACAGAGGTATACTTTTAGACTAATCTGTTAAACATAGTTACCAGAAGGGGAATACAAAATTAATAAAGACAAAATATGCAGATGGTTCAAAAAATATTTGAGTGAAAGCTAGTGACATTATCTGACAGGGTCAGATCTACAAGAAGGTGGGGTCCTTTTTACAATGTATTTTAGCAAACATGACACTCAGGAACAAGGCATATAGGTTTCACTTACAAGGTGACATTCTGGAAGTCATTGACTTGTAGGCCATCCTAATCTTCTTCCTTTGATGGGAAATGTGATCCCTGAACACATAAACCAAAGGACACAACATGAAGAAGAAGATATAATTACATTTTCAAATGGAATTAACAACATCATAATTAGGTTATTTTTTTATGATAATTTTAGAAAAGTTGAGTAAAAATTATTGGACTGATTCAAGTTGAACAGAAAAAGAACTTTCAAAGTTCTTTTTCAAAGATCAAAGAAAGCTGATTCCAGTTTTGATGACAATGTTCTAGTAAAGTAGAACTTTTTTTAATAATACTAAATTTAATTTAGAAGTAAAAAGCTTTTTTTTGTTGTTGCTCTCAGTGGAAGTAGTTTAAAGTTAGGCAAATTCAGCTGAGAAGTAAAGTGCACATTTTTAGCACTGAGAGTAATGAAGCATTAGAACAATTTACCTGTGAAAGTAATGGATTTTCTATCACCTCGAATCTCTAAATTAAGACTGCATGTCTTTTTGGAAGATGTACTATATCTCAAACAAAAGTTATGGGTTTGATTTTGAAATTACAGACTGACGTTTTTTGCCCTTTGCTATAGTGAGAGGTCAGGCTAGATGATAATAATGGCCTCTTCTGGCCCTGAAATCTATGAATCTAAGTTGTGGCTTAGCTTAATGAACATCACGGCAAAAAACAGGGTCTGTAATTCCTCACATCGTCGACACCCTGCCTTCACTGCCTAAAAGCACAGATGACCTAAATGATATAAAATGTTTCAACTTTAAGAAATCTAATATAAACATTTTCTCCTGTAAATACAAGAACTCTGTGGTTTTAAGGTAACTTGGTAAAAGGAAGGCAGAGAAGCCCAAAAACTGTAGTTTTGTAGGTTTGGAGCAAAATTAGTTGACCATTATTCTGTCTCTCTTTTCCTCACAATCTGTCTCAAACCCAAGAAAACCATTATTGATGCTCTTGCATTCAATTAGGTGTTGCTTTCTTATAGCATTAATGAAAATATTTTTAATAGTAGTGATGAAAATATTTTTAGTAGTGTTAATGTAAATAATATCAGGACAGTCACTGGAAATCTGTTTTTTAACAGGCTGCACTTAAGTTGTTTTTGTCCACTTGTTGACTGTTCCCGTATGTTATGGTACTGTGCTTTCCACTTACATGCTTGCTTGAACAAGTACCTTTCTGGGTATTTTCATAATACCTTTCTTTCTTCGATAATAATAAAGTTGAATGCACAAATTCATTTTCTGGAGACATCCAGGAAAGTTTTGATGCCTCTGCCTGAAAACTGTAGCCGAGTTTCCATTCATTTATTTTACTGCACTACTTATAACTTAGATTTAAAATCATGTACTGCTTTTGTATTTCTTCTCATTACTAGCATAATACAAGTTGCTTTTTCATATTATAATTGGTATGAATATAGATTTTCAGTTATAACGAGGTAATGGTGGTCCTTCTTTAATCCTACCTTTGCTGAAATTGTGATGATTACCATGGCCATGGTCTGTGCTCTGTGCTTCAGATACATGGACGTATTGCTATCTCTTTTCAAAAGAGTCATGTGTTCAGATATAGACATGTTAATTTGCTCCAGACATGAAATAATGATAAGACCTCACTAAAAATACAGCTATGATGTCACAAGCTTGTGGGGAAATGAAACTCCTCTACATACTCTTTTTATAGCCTTCTTTAGTCTTTTTATAGCTTCTTTAGTCTTTGCCACTTGACCGATCTATTGGTATCTACAAATGGAAGGATTACATCCTAGAGCAAAAGAGATTTTTTTTCTCTTAATCATTTCTTGGGCTTAAGGTCTACCGTACTAACCACACAGGGAAATTAGAATAAGCTATTAGAAAATGAAGGCTTTAATTCATACATAAAGACTGAACACATCATTTCCAGGGTATTCTTGCATATTTCATTTTAATCTGCTGAGTGCATTTTTTTTCCTCCTTTGTACAGTATTGGATACTGGATGAGATTCATTATCCTTTTTCTCTCCTGGGTGCATGTGGTCCTTTCTTTGTGACCCAGATAAAAAAATCTAAATCCAAAACATGGGGTGATACTTAGACAATTAGAAGGGGCATAGACGTTTTTAACTTTCTCAGTATCTATGTATCCATTGAGTACAACAGATATGAGAAAAAATATTCCCTAGAACAGAAAAAGGAATGTATCTTGGAGTTTAAAGAGCTATTTTTACATGTTCATTCAATTAAAGAATGTCTTCATTGTAAAAAGAAGTAAGTATATTCCTTTAGCTCTCTTGAAAAGTGTTGATGTGAATCCCTGAGAGAAAGGCAAAAGGAAAAATCTACTGGTTAGGAGAAGTTTGTCTCAGCAACTATCTGCTGACATTTCATTATGGTGGTGAAACAGACATATTCTGGAGAGCCTAGGAGCTCTAGGAGGCTTATGGTGCAAATTTTAAGAACCAAAGTGGTTCAGAGCAGAACTCAGACTTTTCTTCATTGGTATAGTAATACTGGACATAAGCAGAGCATTGATGAATTTCAGCACTCATTAACAAGTACCATATATTGACTTTTTAGTTAGAGTAAGCATGTGTAAACAGCAAATCTAGGAACGAGGTAGTAAAGGTTTCATCATTATTACTTTTTTATTGGTTTTTTTTTTAAGAAGGAATAGAAAGATTACTTTTTCTGAAAGAAAAAATCAAATATTTTGAAACATAAATGGAAAGTATCCTTATATAAAATTCAGCCAAAAGCCAGTCACCATTCTTCTTAACAGTTTATAAAATGAGGCAAGCAAAAGTTAGAAGCTACGAGAAAGTAGCATAAATGCAATAAAAGATCAGGATAAAAATGAGACATCCTGGAGATCCATTTTCCCATATTATTGACTTCCCCCCACATTAAAAAAAAAAAAAAAAAGTTTTACATTAGGCCAAATATTGATAGTATATACGTGGCAACTTTCTACTTTAGATTGTAGAAAATGGTGCTTTTTTATAGCCTAATGTGTCTGTCTTTTTGTGGCCTGTGAGGTATTTCTGTAAGTACCTAAAAGTTGCCAGGTTGTTGAAATTAATCGCTTTTCAAATTTGGTAAGGACTTCAGGTCATAATTTGCCTTTGCTGTTAATAGTCAGTGTTGTCATATAACATTTTGTTACAATTCAACCAGAAATAAAATACAGAGAGAAGACCTCATTTGTAGGTACCTGTAACACTAAAGTAGCACTAACATAGCAATAGCTACAATTAGCCAGGTGAAATGGCAGATCATCTTGAAGAAAATGCAGTAGAACCTTTTATAATTCTTTAAGAACCAGTAGTTCTTTTACTTCTGTTGCCAATTCATCACTTCTTTGTGCCATGAAGAAGCATAATAAGAAATTATTTTCTACTGAGAACAATAACTTCTGCCTAAAAATGTTTAATATTTTCTTCTTTATTTGAAAATCTGAAAAAAATCTGAAAAATTAAGGAATTCCTTATCATTAACTTTTGATTTATTTATGGTATTGTTATAAAAAAACAAAAAAGGAAGACAATGATATGGATAACACTACATGCAAAACCTCAAAGTATTCTGACAAGAAACTGAAGAAAAAATTTCATTCTCTGAAGTACCACTCTTGTGTTGAATTTTCCAGTGAACCTGGAAACACACAAGATGTTGGACTTGAGATTTTTAAAAGTTTATCATATCATACACAGGTCTACATGGTCTCCATGTGGTTTAAATCAGACTATAAGCTTGCAGCTAAACCTAAGAACTTTTTTCAACTCGCCCATCATAGGTTTTACAATGCTTCACCAATGCTTCACCAGCTTGGCAGAGCATTTCTTTGCTACTTTGTGAGCCTTTAGGCAGGCAAGAGATAACAGCAGCACCGAAGTTCTGCCAGGTGTTTCTAAGACTGCGTAGGGTTGTGGCAACCTGTTCCTGGCCAAACCTGAACTGCTGCAATGTCTACCTGTGAGGAAATGCCAGGCGTTTTGCTAATGGTGTGCATATCTAAGTCAGTTCAACACACTGCCATCTGAATTCCCCTCCAGCATTATGTTTAGTCCCAATTACAGCAGGAACGATAGCATGGGAGTATGTACTAGAGTGTGTCTTCAGCATTTCTAAATAGTTTATATCTGAGTCCCAGACCACCTTAGTGAAAAGTTGAAGAGGGCACTTAGACCTTCACTTGTAAGGCCTTACTTTTATGGGATTCATGGATCTCTGTTGAGAAGAAACCATTTTGGGTTTTCTTGCTAACTTTATTAGGAAATACCTGAGCAATATTTTCAATATTTTTAACATTTTCAACAATGTTGCTACTGACACTGACACATTTTTGTTCAGTTAATACTGTATCTGAAGTGTAGTATTAACTCTTGCTAGATCTTTTTCAATTAACTTTTTGCTATGTATTTATGCAAAAGGAACCAAAAGCAAACATTTTCTATAATTTTTTGTACTTGATACAGAATGTGGTGGGGTCTGTAAAAATGTTTTGGTCCTTGAGTGATTTTTTCCACAGCCTGGGTCTAAATCCTGTGAAAGATCTCTTCTTCAACCCAGAGAATGTTATTTGGCCACTCTCAGCCATCCTGAGCTTTAAGAAGTCTTCACTACATCATATCCCAAGATAACAAGAGTGAGGCCTTATCCTTGTCTCAGCAATCTGGGACATTGATGTAGATAGTAGAGACCAGTTTTAGAGGTGTTTGCAACATGTACTGCAATATTTTGCACTGGTTAAAGTTCCTAAACGCACATGGCTTCATGCCAAGAAGTATTAGAGAATCACAGAATATACTGAGTTGGAAGGGACTGACAAGGATCATCGAGTCCAACCCCTGGCCTAGCACAGGACCATCCCCACGAGTCACAACATATGACTGAGATTGTTGTCCAAACACTTCTTGAACTCTGTCAGACTTTGTGTTGTGACCCCTGGAGAGCTTGTTCCAGCACCAACAACTCTCTGGGTGAAGAACCTTTTTCTAATATCCAACCTAAACCTCTCCTGACACAATTTCAGGCCATTCCCTTGGGTCCTGTCTCTGGTCACCAGGGAGAAGAGATCAGTGCCTGCCCATCCTGTTGTCCTCACAAGGAAGTTATAGACTGCAATGGGGTTTCCCCTCAGTGTCCTGTTCTCCAGACTAAACAAACCCAGTGGTCTCAGTTGCACCTCATATGGGTTCTCCTTGAGGCCTTTCACCATATCTATTGCCTTTGGATGCTCTCTAGCTGCTCTTTATATCTTTCTTGTATTGTGGTGCCCAATACTGCACACAGAAGTCAAAGTGAGCAACCCCAGTTGCAGAGAAGAGCAGGACAATCCCCTCCCTTGCCCGGCTGGTGATGCTGTGCCTGATGCACCCCAGGACGCAGCTGGCTCCTGGCTGCCAGGGCACTGCTCTGCTGACTCAAATTCAGTGTTCATCAGTGTCCAGGCAGTGGGGACCCCTCTGGATTCCCAAGACAGCTCAAAAATCATAAAAAGAGGTTTTGCTATGACATCAGCCAGATCTTTGAGGATTATTGGATGAATCCCATCAGCCCTCATAGATTTGTAGGGATTCAACTGGAACAGCAGAGCCTGTACAGTTTTAGGGTTGACTGGGAATTGATCATTCTTGCAGTCATGGTCTTTCAGCTCAGGACACTGAGACTGTGCAGACAAGCTGGCCTTTTGCCTCACCTGCTTGACTTCCCACTTTGGGAATTACTTGCTCCTGTGCACTAAGGAGGTGATGTTTAAAAACTGATCAACGCTGATGGACCTCAGCATCTGTAAAAACATTTTCTCAAGGGATGTTACCTACTAATTTCCTGAGCAGTCTGAAGTATGCTCTCCTCATGTGCAGAGCTGAGGTTTTGCAGGCACTTTTACTTCTGTCAACACAGATTTTGAACTCAATCACTTCAGGGTTGCTGTGGCCAAGACGGCTGCCAATCTCAACTTTGGTCACAAGATCCACTCTGTTGAGAAGCTGGAGGTCAAGGAGCACATCTTTCTGAGTTGGCTCCCTTATGACCTGTTCTATAAAGTTGTCATCTAGGTTTTTAGGAATCTTCTGGCTCAGGTTTTACCAGCTGTATGATGCTCCCAGTTAATTTCTGGCAAGTTCAAGTCCCCATAAGGAAAAGGGCAGTTGACTTGAAAGTATCCTTCAGTTCCTCAAAGAAATGGCATCATTGTCCTGGGCAGGAGGTCTGTAGTAGACTCCCACAATGACATCCACATAATTTATTTGCCTCTTGATTCTTATCCAGAGGCTCTCAATCGTGCCATTGTCAGCTGTGAACTCCAAACATTTTAACCGTATTTTTACATAAAATGCTGTTGTATATACAATCATTGTAATATGAACTGTTGTATGTACAATCATTGTACATAAAATCCCTGTTTCTGCCTTGTCTATCCCTCCTGAAGAGCCTATAACCATCCAGCAGAGCGCTCCAGATTTCCAGACTGAGGCTGTAATATCTTTGAAAACAGCCCCTTAATCTCTTGCTTATTTTCTCATATACTATTTAGCCTGTTCACTTCTTCCTGTAGCTCCTTCACGTGGCAACACAGCTCTTCCACCACAGCACACCCACAAAACAGCTGTCTGTTGAGCCAGCCTCGCAAACAGGCATCAGGCACTCCTGGCAACCCATGACCTGGAGAGATACATCCACCAGCAGCAGATCTGGCTGGCTGGAAGCCTCTGACTTGGCTGGTTCAGTGACTGCCTCAGCTACAGGGGATTGAGCTTGACTGCATGTCAGCACCATAGCCTAGTACGTGAACAAGGTCCCTTTACTCTTCCTTACCAGCTCCCAAGTCTGCTGCCTCTTTTGTCTTTTCCTGGGTTTGTAAAGAGGAGCCCTTCCTGCGTGCCCTGCTCTGTGAACTGCTGTGCAAACTGAGGTGCCAATCCCCCACTGACATGCCACCCTCTGGGGCACTTGTGGTCCCTGAAGACATTTAAACCTCCTTCAGCTGCTCCCAGCACCACCTGGTTGGTTCCAAGGGCTTCTGGGTCCTGACCTGCTGCACAGGTTCCTGAACAAAGGCCTGAGATCATGGGGTTTTTTTTCTTCAATGGCATGAAGCCTCTAAGGCCTTCTATCAGAAAGAGTAGAAATGCTCAATAATACATGCTACTATTGAGATTTAAATATTAATGTTTCTATACGTGCATATTCTCAGACTGTTTTGTATAAAAATATTGTCCTTTATTAGCTCACTGGGCTTTTGTAGGAAGTAAGTACTCTTATTTTGAAGTAAGATGTTTACGGATCCCTGTTACTGTTTATCCTTTTTTATGCAAATAGTTCTATCCATCCTTACTCAGGTTATTCCTCTGTCATTAGAAACCCATTTTTCCTTTAGAATTAAAAAAGAAAAACCATGCTAAAATGATTTTTTTATGAGACAAGTATATGTAAGAACATTTTAAAATAGGTTTATCTTGTTAGACAACCTGATTTTCTCCAAATTATTATTTTTTGCAACAGAATAGTGTTGTTATGTTTGGTTGTTATGCTCAATATAGCTTGAGATCTGGAATCTCAGATTCTCTACAAAACTAAATGTTGTAAAGTGCTTTGACTAATGTAATTGTTAGATGTTCCCTGACTAGCTAATGACTACATACTCGTATTGATATTATGGGATGCTTCCTTCGGGGAAAGCCTCATATTGTTTCCTGTCAGCGTGAGTCAGTTTGCCTGCTGAAATCGAGTGCTACAGGCAATTCAGAGTGTTCAGGAATAAAGTCTGATTAGTTGATGCTGAGGTGTACATGGCAAATAAAACACTAAGTGTGAGCTAATAATCCAAATGGTTCCCTAAAAAGAAGCATTAAGACACCACAAAGTCATTTTTCATAAATAACAGTTAAGTGGGTGATTTTTTTTCACATTTCCATGTGGGGTCTTAAAATATACATAGATAAAATTTTATTTGCTCTCTACTTGCAAAGGTCTAGTTGTCAGAGAAGAAAATACAGTAGAGAATGAAGAAAAAATTTCCTGGTTTATTCTAGTTTGAAATTGTGCAGAAAGAGATTTCCTCATATATTCTTCATATTCCCTGCCTTACCAGGCAAAACAAGTTTATTTTTCTGATAAATTATCTATTTAAGGAGCAGTATCTAAGAATTTCTTTGAGATGCAGATTGAGAAAATGATGCCTCTAGAGTTGAAGGCCTTAGTGAACTTCAACAGATGTAGAAATCAATCTGAAACACTATGATGAGTTTCACTCACTTGGTCTCTGGTCAAAGTCATACATATGTCCAGAGCCTAAGCCGAATACTTAGTCTTGATAGTGTATGAAAAAATACGCATAGCATACTGTCCCATTTGGAAGACAGGTGTCTGCTAAAGAAGGTGGGAACTTTTTTTGGAATGAAAAAAATTACCCTCTCCCTCCAAATTATTATAACTTTGAAATTATGGGGCTTTCAGGAAAAGATGTGAGAATATATATATATAAAACAAGCCAAACAAACAACTACAACAAGGGCAATAACAACAAAAAAAAAATTAAAAAAGGAAAAAACCAACAACAGCCTTTTCTCGCCTACCAAACAATTTCCCCTTTGGTGTAGTTATGACCACAAGCGGCAGAGGCACTGATGGCTCGTGTTGAGGCAGAGGAGATGCAGTGACACCCCCGTGGCTGCAGGGGCTCTGGCGGCTCTGGTGGCTTCAGAGGGTGGCTGAAGCAAGCCCTGACATCCTCAGAGAGTGGGTGTGGGGAGTTGGTTTTTCCCTGGCTCCCACAGGCCTGGTGTGGCATCCTGGTGATGGCAGCAGCAGCAGAGGTTCCATTCCACAGCTGGCAGGTGCTCCCTCCGGAGAGAGGAGGGAGATGGGGGCCCAGTTTTCCCCTGAAACAGCCATGCAGATGGTGAGGGTCTCCCGGCGAGGGCGGGTGCTGAAAATGTCCCAGGCCACAAGCTGCTCCCGTGAGCAGCTAGCCTGGCAGTGGTAAGAAAGGCAAATCAGCACCAAACACCACAACCATCTCCCCTCCAAGCCAGGCAAAGACTGACCACTGCCCCATCTAAGAATGTGCCAAAATCAGATGTTTACACTCTGCTTTCCCCCCTCTCCCAGAACCATTCCAATGGTATGCTGAGGCACTTGGCCACTCTTTTGTGGCCATCTTTTGTTAACTCAATTACCTCCTGCTCATCCCCCCCGGGCGTCACCCCCTTCTTCTCCCAGCATCTTTTGCAGATGACTGATGGGAAGAAATCCCCCTGAAAAACCCAACCCTGAACACACACCCTGCTTTATTGATGTCTGTTTGGGGAATTAAATCCTACAAGTGAAAAGGTGGTGACTGCTTGCTACTGCTTTCCCTACATAACTTTCCAGTCAAATATCAGAGAGTTATCAAAAGCTTATCCAGTCCATGTCTCAGGTCTGAGCTCAGCAGCAGTACTGCAAATATCCCAGCCTGAGAATTCAGCATAACATCACCTTTTAGCCTAGCAACCACCCACAAACACACAAAGAGGAAGAAAAAGCTCAGTGGTAGGAAGCAGTGGCAGCTCCTGCTAGTCTCAAGGAAGCAAAAGAAGACAAATCCATTTTTTATTTTCTTTGTAAGGTAGTCAGATGTATTCAGAATGCAAACATACATAACACCATAGAGAACTCCTACAGTGCATTAATACCCTATCACACATATTAGGAAAAGTTTCATTGTATAAGGAGCAACAGAGTAAAGAAAGACTATCCAAAGTGCTTTAATGAATAAAAAAATGGCTATAGATGTGATAATTCCTGCAATATCATTGTCGATCATTTCTGTGCTTTGAGTTGTTTAATCCATTGAGATGCAGATTAAATTATGCTAAATTGTTTAACTGCTGGTGCAATTGTCAGAAGCCTATTTTTCAGTTTGAGTGTCTTCCCAGAGAGGGCATGAACACACTCCAACAAAACACCTGTCCCAAGGACCTCAGCTGTGGGGAAGGGCAACCAAAACCTTCAAGGAGGGGGAGAGGAAACAATATGTAATACAAACACCTTGTTGAGGCTCAGGCCAATCTGCACTCATTGAAAAAACCTCTTTCTACTACAGGCACAGGAAAAGTGGTCTGACATTTAGAGTGTGGTTGGAATAGTTGAAAGAGATAGTACAGGATCTGTCAAACTGATAGCGAAGGAAAAACCTGCCATTAAAGGTTGCAGTTTTCACTTAGCTAGAACTTTGCCAAACTAAGTCTGCAGGATAATTTATTTAGTGAAAAACATCAGTTTTGCATTCAAATTCTATTAAACATTCAGCACAATCAATTTGATTAATGTTCAGAATAAAATTGGAGAAAACATGTTAGATTCATGTAGTAAAAGCTGCAATTTTTCCACTAAGGCTATCCAGAATATATGTGTAGTACATGTATTTCTGAGAAAAGAACTTAAATTTATCGTAGGAGGATTTGCTGTCCATAATATGTCCTTTCTGAAGGCGTGTAAAACTCACTTTACACATGGTCAGGAGGACTTTTTAGACTTTATCTGCAAAATTCTCTGAAAATATGGTTTGTAATGGTCAGTCTCTACCTTTTGATTGCTAGATTGAATAAATGTCCTAGCAACTTGTTTTAGACTGCTGCAAGCCACTATGTCACTGAGACTCTGAAGTAAGAGTAGATGCAACATCTTTTCTACATCCACCTTACTAGCTTTCCAGAGATCTGAAAAAGGGAAGATTCTCACTAAGAGGCGGAAAGAAATAAAAAAACCAGAAATCACAGTTTGTTGAAGAATAAGGAAAAGAAGGAAATGAGGTGAGGGGATTTTAGGATGACAATGACCATAACAAAAGGCAAAGGTTGGAACAACACAAGGTTGGAAGTGCCAAGAGAGGACAACAGTCCTGGAAAGAGAAAACCATGGAGCACTGTCACTAGTGTTTGGGATAACAAGCTGATGTCGCTGCTGGAGCCAGGAACTTGCAATGGTAACTGAACCTGAAATGGGCACTGGTTGCTGGGGAAGGTGGCCAAGACAAGAAAGTGGACAGGCTGAAAAGAAACAAGGAGCTACTGAGTCAGTTCTGATCTGAAAAATGGAAGAAAGAAATTGCTCATTGAACCACAAATTGCAATGTCCATATTGTGAAACGTGGTAAGTACCAGTTCTCTGCATTAATTGCTTTATGAAGTAGGGGTTGATAATATACTGCTGGTGGTTGATAATATGCTGCTGGTGGTTATGTACTTTAGGTCAAATGGCAGATAACGGTGCTCATGTCATCTGAAACCTCTCTGTGCTGATGAACTCTGTGCACACTAACACAACATAAATTCCTGTTTGGAAATGTAGCAGGAAATTATATTTCTTTACCAAAAATTATGAATAAGTCTTTTCCACTCACAGTATTACCAGGAATGCTAGAGTTAGATTAGCCTATGAAATGACATTTCCAATATTTCCAGTCTTTCATGAGTGTCCATTTCCAACCTCAAAGTTGGTTAACAGAGGGGAGTGTTGTATGAGAGTTTGGAGGTGTTTGCAGACAATGTAAACTGCAGAAGAAGAAACAGGTTTCATGCTTCTGCAGCCTTCCCATTGCTGACAAAGAAATCTAATAACCCAGGAGCTACATTCAGTTGCCTTCACCAAAGACTATTAACTTCCTTCTGTAGATCTGCTAGGTTGCTAAATACTTGCTTACAACATAATCTTGATTCATCCCTAAAGCCTGGTCAATCCTGATCTCTCAATGAGTTAATGACTGAGAAAAGAAAGTACATGATTGTGAGGCTAATTAAAGTCTTTAACTTCAATATTGGATAGCTATTGATTCTCTGATTGTCCTATTTTCTTAATGCAGGGGCTTTGTTATGATTATCTTAGAGGGTTCTTTTAGGAAGGAGAATATGTGTGAGTGTTGCTTGGTGATAGATGTTTTTATAACAAACTGCCTGATTTTGGGTTAACTAAGCCTTTTTTGAAAATTACAATGCAGATTGATTTTATGAAGACAGAAACACTGATCTTTGGAATTCCTTGGTGTATCATTTTTGGCCTACTAAATGAAAGGAAGAAACTGTAATTCCATTTTTTTGTGTTTTTCCAAAGACTCACAATCTTTTCACACATAGACTGGGTGTCAATCCATATGCACATGTCTCAAGAGTTACCTATAAATTATTTTCTTGCATTATTAATCACATCTGTTTTATCATACAATGATTGTTACAACTGGTTTCACCTACATCTGTAGAAATGCATGAAAGATTTTAGTAATGCAGATTTTTGCTGTCTCCTTTAGCAACCTATATTTAATGCTTTAAGGATTAGTAGCATGATATGACAAGTGCTTTCCACTGTTTCTTTGTTAAAGTATGCCTGCCTCTAGGTCCATAGCTTTCAGATGCAACTCCCCTTCCCACCTTCTTGTCAAACCAAAGAGGGATCGTCACTGGGCAGCATAATTTTCTCTCTTTTCCAGTTTCTTGTATACATATTTTTTCTTGAACTGTGTCCAGGTGCAATCAGGTCCAGTAAGCAGCAAGAAATTAGAACAAGTAAATATTAGGGGTGAGTCATTTTATTAGCAATTTTTTAGTCAGTAATTTTATCTCCTCGTATGCTGCATTGTTGGTAGCTTGCCTCTGAAATGAAATGGTTTCCTCCAAGGAAATAATTCCTTGGAGTGCACTTACACCCTAACTTTGTTAAAAAGAATAAGAATAAGGGAAAGATGGGAGCATAAAATCCTCCATAGCTTCTTCATATGCTTAACATGGAAAGATGTTTATCTCCTGCCAGAACTTCATAAAAAACCACAAGAAATCAAATGGGCCCTTCCACTAATCATTGACTTCTTTGGATTTTGGACCAAATCCTCTATGCACAGCTAGCAAAGTAAATCTGATTCTTCACATAAACAAATATGAAGAAACAGTCATTACATTTAATTTTTTGTGCTATGTTTGACTACAGAGTTATATTCAAATACAGGATCCATTGAAAGTATCATTGGTTTTGGTTGGTTTGGCACTGTCCGTGATGTCAGTTTAGTAGAGAAGTAAGAGAAACTCATACTTTTCTAATCACAGAAAATATTTCCCACAAACTGACTTTGTTCTCAAAGAAGGGAAAGAAGGGTAGAGTAGACAGAGAAAAGAGATGTGATGCCTCAACAGCAGGGGTTTCACTACCTTCAGGTTTATATATGCTTCAGGACTAGATTA
Organism: Vireo altiloquus; assembly: GCA_013396875.1. Lineage (NCBI taxonomy): Eukaryota > Metazoa > Chordata > Aves > Passeriformes > Vireonidae > Vireo > Vireo altiloquus. Next base: position 82,471 of record VZRF01012988.1, on the reverse strand, counting down.
ATATGCACCAGTTTTAAAGATTAAAGTGACAGTATGTGTTCAGTGTGACTTGCGTGATGTAAGAGTTAGACAGAATCTTCACCAAGTTTTAGAATGAAGGCAGGTGTATTCAGCCAGTGATTAACTAATAATTCAATCCAGTATACATATATATATATTATTTTTTTAATGGATCTTGGTTAAGTATCTTGCTGGTAAGAAATTACAGAATGCATTGTGCTGATGTTGCTATATGCTTGTCTCAAATATATTTTCTTAAAGAGCAATTCCTGATACATAGTTATAGAAAAACCACTGAGCTCAGCTATAAACACCACTCCACCCACATATCTGTTCTTAATTTTTTTATATGTAATATGAAGTTCTGTGGAACTTATAGTAAAACCTAATTAAAGATACTTTATACAATAGTTTTACAGTTGTGCAGGTTGAAGCTACCACTCAACTCCCTTGCACCCTGCAAATAAACATTTAGGTTTTTAAATTTGATATTAATTTATATATTTGAAATGTCCAGCTGCTGTTTCCTCTGGGCAAATATTCTCAGCAGAAAATCTGAGAAGAGAAGAGAAGAGAAGAGAAGAGAAGAGAAGAGAAGAGAAGAGAAGAGAAGAGAAGAGAAGAGAAGAGAAGAGAAGAACTAGTAAAAAGTAATTCTTGAAAAATACAAGCTTATAAAAGAGCAATAGACTTAGAAGCACTTTTTATACCATCTGTTACATTTGTGAAGGACTAGGTTTATCACAGAACCATTCAACAGTATGGGACTGGTTTGATGCTATGTCATTCAAAGGGATACAAGACTTTTTTATCAAGGCTGTGAATGATATGAAATCTCTCTTTTAAAATCTGCAGCTCATTCTGCTATATCAACTACAGTTGTAGCAGAAGTTAAAGTAACTATAAACAGTAATGTTTTCTACTAATAATATCTTGAATAGTTTTTCTTTTTTTTTTTTTATCTTGTAATAGGTAAGTTCAGATCACCCCATAACCAGAGTGTAATGAAATTGTCAACATTTTCTTCATTTCTTCTTTTCCTGACAAATGGTGTGAACATATCACCTTTTTCTCTTAATGGAAAACCTAACTGGAATACATCAAAATGCTATTAGGTTTTTCATTTTCTACCACAATTTAATGCTGGGGAATGCATGCAACCTTCATCTGCACACGACTGTAAAATATTCCCTGTCCCTGATAAAATGACTGCAATGGAAAATCAAGCAGAATTGTTCTCTGTTTTGTATTGCTATTCCTTTGTTACAGTCTCTCCCTGACTGTGTGTAGGAGGATTATCAGGGCTGCACAAATACACATGGGTTATATTGCCTAAATTGTGCTAAAAATGACTTAAATAAAATGTTAATGTGTAAGCATGTTTAATTAAAGGGTCTTCATCTTCGGCACTACCTTGCTACATACTGCATTTCTTCAAAAATAAAAATACTGAAGAAAACAATGCATTTATCATGTTTCAGGAGATGTTGATTTTAATATTATTTGGAAAATAGAGAAAAAGATCAAATACCCTCATCCCGAGGGAAATATCTGTAACCTATTCGTTGTTTAATTCATTTTGTCATGAGCTAAACCAATAGTGAGGTATAAAATAAATCTAGGCTTGCATACATAATATAAGTCAACACAGATCCTAAAAATGAAATCCTTCATCTATAATATTACATCTTACAAGATCAAATCATGTTCCTTTTTGAGGCAATTTCTTTAAATGGAAGCAGAATTGGGCCCTTGCATCAGATTCCTCAAAGAGAAAATCCATGCCACAGTGCATAAAAAAATCGCAAGCGTAACACAAGTACAAAATGAATAATTGTTGTTGCAAATTTCTTTAGTAATATGCTAGGTTAAATATCCTAGACTCTCTTATTTATTTTAAAATTAAAATGCAAATAAATTTTTTTGGTTACGTGGCAATTATTTTTGTGTCAAAAGCAGTCATAGTAAGTAAAATGGAACTTCTTCACCAATTCTTATGAATAGGCACATTATTGAAAGTCCATCAACATTATTAACTTGCCTTTGTCTAAAAACATGACTTGTTTTCTGATAATTATCTCTGGTAATTTAATAATTTATATATATGTATGTGTGTATAGTCAAATATACATACCAGAGTAAATCTTCCTATTAACAGAAGGAATCAAATAAGAAATAATGCAAAACATTTTATTTCACATAGAAAACTTTGTCCAGAGGATTTTACAAAGAATGAAGAAATAAAATAAGAAATATTTTCACTTTTTCTTCCTTAATAGATACATTATGTGCAGAAGAAATCAAAGTTCTGGAATGGTTGATTCAATGTAAAATTATGTAAATGATTTGAATCAGTTTGTTAATTTAAAATCAAAGCAACAAAACTAAATAAGTGTTGAGGTTTTTTTCTCCAAACATCCTATGCATTTTCATATGCATTCTGAAAATTAAATGTTGCTAGGAAGAGAATATAAATTTTTGAATAATTTTAAGCCAATTTAAAAGAATAAAAATAATAATAATAATAGTAATAATAACAATAAATGCCATTTTGGTTAAGATGGTGTTGATTCAAGGGATGACTTGGTAGCAGTGATTCCCATTGTCAGTTATCAGCACCTAGATCTGGTCCACTGAGGCAGCAAAGGCAGCTGTAGACAGGTGTCCTACCCTTCTCCATGCTCATCAGCGAACTGCAGCTATTGTCTCAGCCAGAGACATTGTCAGCCCCTAGGAAAACCAGAGATCAAATGTAGAGGTCATTAGCTAGCACCTTTTGGTCTTGCTATAATAACATCCCAATTGCATACATGGCAATTTACATAGCATTACCCATTATGCTTTCTGCTGCAATTTTGCTTTTGGAGGTCACTCTAACTTGATTAACTCTCTCTTAAGAGTGCCTTTCCAAAGCATCAAAGCCCTGCATTTACACATTTTACTCTATTCCTTGTTGGCAGTTTCTTTGAAACTAAGGTGCTGTGTTGAATTGTACTGGGAGTCCTGAAAATATAACCATAAAAAAAAATCCATAAGGCAAGACCCAAACCCTTCAATAACAAAATGTCCAATTAAAGCCAGCTAGGTGGCCTTGGTAGGCTTACAGTCTTTCTGAATTTGCAAACCTCAGTAGATATTTTTAATTGCTTTTTCTCTATTATTTATTTGTTTTATCTGTAATTAGATACACAGACTATCTGCCTCTCTTGTTCATTTTCTTCAGCATTAGCTGTTCACAGTGGATGTTCCTTCCACTAGGTACCTGTCAGAATTTTGGATTCCATACCCATTATCAAGATTGATAGCAGTTATCAAACCTCAAAATACGCATGTGTTTTTTAAATATTAGCTGTCACAGCGTGATAAGTTGTGTTGGATTGTACGTTGCATAGTGTAGCACAGAGCCCAGTGGGGCTCAGTTTTAAAGAACAACGTACTGCACTCGATGGCAAGAGCACAGAAGCAGCATAAACACGTAGACAGAGACACACAGGCACACATTCACGACCGGTTTTCAATATTTGATGGAAATCTATAAAAAGTGTCCAACATCCTTATCTTTTGTTTTCCAACATAGTTATATGAGCAAAATGGAAATTTTGGGTTTACATCTGATAGATTAGATATAATTTGTCGTAAATTTAAAATAGTTGGTTAAAGAGAACATGCATAAAGGTTAAAATATTGTAGAGAAATCCAAAATACAGGAAAGAACAAGTGCAAATTGACTGGTATTATGTAGGAGGGCGTGTTATGCATTTTACTGGGTAGCAGTATACCAAAGCATTAGGAGATGTCTGGAAAATGTGATCCATAACACATCTCCTGAATCACTGTGAAATCCTTATTATTTTGGAATTTTAAAATCATTCCTTTTTTTCTCAGGATAACTTATTATCCTTTAAAAAAAGCAATCATGATATTTTTATTACTCTTTTTTTTTTTTCAATATAGCAGCAAAATTGAGTGTTGTTAGTGCTTTGGAGGCAACATGCATATGTGCATCTGTATGTTCATAATAGCATCTTTGTAGCCCATGAGTCCAGTCCATCTTTTACACTCCTAAATAATCTCAAAACACTTTACACATTCTTTTCTGTGGAAATTTGCATATTAATACTGTCTAATTGGCTACTTTTGTAGCCTTCAATGCTACCTGTAGTATTCAGATATCTTTAATAAAGAAGCTGTAGAACAGTTTTTGGCTCTTTAATGGGGACTTAAAAAGTATATAATTATCCCTTTGTGCATAGAAACTAACAGAAACACTCTTATACTGACAGAGGATTGCCACTATTATTTATTTTTTAATTTCTCTAAAAGGTAGTGGTGAAGACTTCCCTTCTAGTGAGCTAAAATGTGGTATTTTAATTAAGTGGAAAACTTGAAAAGGGAAGCTTTTTGCAGAGGGGGCTCAATTGCTTCTTACAACCTTTCTGAAAAGGGCAGAGTGTTAAAACAAACCTCCCACTTTTATTTTCAAAAGGAAAAAAAATCAGAAGCTAAAGATAATCTCTCCATTAGTATTATTAAAAGTGTTCGGCTTTCTTCACATGCTTTAGAAGCAGACAGACTTGTCATGAGCATCACATTTGCAAGCACTGTCACAGCTACTGAAGGCTCTGGTAAAAGCACAGAAGTGCGTTAACAGTAACTGCAAGCAGCCTTTGGGGAACAATAGGCTTACCTATACTGTGCCCAGCTATTCAAAAAAACAAGTTGCTTTATTATACTCCATACTCGCTTTAGTGCTCATATAGTGCTTGACCCAGCCTCATTTTTTGAAGTACTGTCACTAGTTCTAAACACCTTTTTCATTCCCTTTGGGTTAGCTAATTTGGCTGTTACAGAATTCACCAAAATAACACTCTGTAACATCCAATATGTTTACTGCTAGAGAGAAAAATCTTCCTTCAAAGTTTCATATTTTTTCTGTGCACACACACATTTGATCATTTATCTTCTAAAAGAAAGAAAGAAAGGAGGAAAGAATGATCTAAAAATTATTTAATTATCTTGACAGATACATGTTGAAAATAATTATATATAAAAAGTCTTTGCTGTTAAGACAATAGGAAAAAAGTAACTCAAAATTTGCAGAACAACAGTAATAGCATCATTAGTGCCATAAAACTACTCAAGCATGTCAGAATCTCCCAGCAAGAACAATGTGGGCCACTGTTTCAAAGCCTTATCTAACTGGGGAGTAATTTCTATTTGGATTTCACTGTGTTGTTCTGGCAATTAATCTGCTGTATGTTCGTTGCATTGTTGAATAAAAGTACATTTTAACTTGCTGGGTGGATGCCATAGGGTGATGGAAAGTGGGCTGAATTTGCATGACCATACTTTGTCTGCTGTAATAAAGGCGTGGCTGCAGTATAATCAAGCTGAACCAGTAACCAGCTAGGATTGTGTTTTCAGATCTTTTTTTTTCTGTAGGTCAAGCAAGTCCCTAACTGACATACTTTTATAGGATTAGGCAAGATCTAACTAGGTTTGGCATCTAATCTGTTTTAGACAGTGGTTTATATTTTCCATCATTTCTATCCATAGGGAGGCAAGGTCACACAATATGTAGACAGAATAGACTGTATTTCTGCATGAAAAATAAAATCAGGGTAAATATGGGCCATTTTGAAAGAGTCTGAAACTGTATTCCATTTCAAGCATTGTGAAAAAAGTTCACTCTATTGCCAAATGGTGAGATGGACTTCCTAACAGTAAAATGTTATGTGCAGGTCTTGGTAGGTGGCATTACAACCCAGAAATGCCATAGTATTTTAAACATTTTTGGCATGCTGAAGCACAGGAATGACAGTCATTGCTTCTTTTTCTTCTCATAAAATCTATTTCCTGGTCTTTAAAAAGCAAGACACTAAAACCACCTGAGCTCATATGTATTTCAGGTGACCAAATAGCCAAACCAATGTGTTTCAGGTGACCAACAAACAAAAGGTGAAAACATCACCTATTGATAAAAATGCATCTCTGAACATGCTTCCTAATTCTTCTTTCTCAGCTGTAAAAGTAGATGCAGAAGTATCTAGACCAGTAACAGAAGTAAAATGCATTCAATAATTTTATTTTCTGGAAGATATTCTGTTAAATGAGTTCTTATCCAGAAACAAACAAACAAACAAGGAAAAAAGATGGACATCTTCAGGATCCCCATCAACATTTCAATTACAATTAAAGTAATTATTGTGCAAGGCAGGTTTTCTATAACACAGAAGAATAAATATTTCCTCGCTACTTATCCACAACTGAATCTTCCTTAAAGGAAAACTGAATGTCTGTCTTGGCAGGAATATTGAAAAAGTCACAACATTTTTCTGTTCATTATAGTAATTTCCACTTATAAAGAAACGCAGACACACATCTAAGCATCCAGGGCACTGATCAAAACCAGCTTTTTACCCAAAGAAGATATTTCTTTAGATGTGCAGCAGAACAGAAGTGAAACAAAATGCCAATCCAATTTCTGCCTCCCCTGGAAAACAAGCCATATAAATTATATGGAATAAAATCGCTGATATAGTGTGATCAAGTATTTTTATATGAAAAAAGTCAGAGGTTTAATATGCTGGAATTTTGTATTTCCTCTTGCCATGGCCACTGGAGAATGTGGCTCCCTCCAGCTCTCTGCTGTGAGTTACTTATGGAAAATAAAGTGCAAAGGATGCAATTCTCCCTCTCACATGCTACACCTGGCTTGTGGATAAAGATAACAGGCTCAATGTCCCTGTTGCTTCTAGTTCTTCTTTTCTTCAGATGGCTTAATTCATCACAAGCAAGAAAAGCAATAAAATATATGGGAGAAGCAAGTGCAGCAGCATGAACATAAAATGTGCCTTTTATATATTCAAATTCATATCCAGTTGTAGGAAATATTCATGACTAATATTAAACTAAGCCCAGAATTAGGCAAAATGCAACAGACATATATTGAAGTGAGCATTTTATTATGTGCTATGTCAGTCAGATTAAAGAAAAGAGTGCATGACACCGACAGGATATTGCATGTATATCAAGCAATCTATTTATATATGACAGGGAGGGTTTGATTTCTGGAAGGAGTGACAACCCAATGAAATAACTGCTCGCCTTCAAAATTACTATAGTCTAAATGTATACCGTTTAGAATACAATTTTAAATTACAATTAACAAAATGTAGATAAATATATTTGAGAATCAATTCTGACATACATAATCAAGAAAGAAGAAACAATTTGTAAAGATAGCAAGAGGTTTCTGAGTGCCATCAGCACCCTGACTCTGAAAAACTGTATAAAGGAAGAACAAGATATTTCTCTGAGAATCCCAGAGAAGGTAATTTAATAAAAGGGCTGACTCGTTTGAAGCCAAAAAGGCCTTGAAGTGGGAGTAGGAAGTTAAACTGCACTTTTTTTTGTTCTGACAAACCAACATGTAAATTGCAGAAGTGAATCTACTGTGACTAACAGTATCTGATCAAGGTATGAGCCTTTTTGTAATAATAAATGAAGTGTCTCATGTGCTTCGAGACAAGTTAAAGCTTTTGTTTATTGCTTCAGTGTTGTTGGTCAGTTGCTTCCTGCTCTGGTGTAACATTGAGTAAATATCTGCAGAGACGGAAACTTTGATGCTAGAAAAGAGATTATCACTGCACCATTTTTAAATAGCCCTTCCTGGGAGAAAAAAAATAAATCAAAACAACACAAAACCCCATAAAGAATAAAGCTGAACCCACTAACTTCATTGCCTGCAAAGATAAAGTGCATTGAAACAGAAATTCTTTGAGTTCACAATCATTACACTTGGATGCTTATACAAGAGAGCAGGGTAAAGGAATAAAAAGAACTATCAATGGTCAATTTACTTTATTTCTTTTTCTAGAATTATAATTTGCATGACTGTTACATGTTTCCAGGGTTATCTGAGCAGAACACATACAGCCCATCTGACACACAGTCTATAAAGTAGGCTTGCGTGAGAAAAGCAGATATTCTGTTTGAGACACATCAACCAGCATTCTAAGCAGTAATGACAATCACTGTAGTCAAATCTCTTGCACTTGTTTCCATGAGGTTTCAGCAATATCCATTCGGTGCATTTGGGGGAGCTATAGGACAGATGCAATCACGTATGGCTTTACACATCAATAATTTCAAACTGTATTTTCTCATAACCTTTCCTTCTTTGTTCAAAAGGGGACTTCCATTTTAAATTGTAATCTATGACTTTTGAAACGGATGTTAAAGTGTCTTGCCGACAAATTCTTCTGGTTGATTTTCTTCTCTCTTTCTTCTTCTCCTTCTTGCTGTTTTGAAAAGCCATCATGGTAGCATTATGTGAAGGTGAAAGGTACTAGACTGTAAGGCGACAATTAAGCTCCCATTTTTAGTAGGATTGCTATGGGGATTATGTATTTAGGAGATTCTAATCGAAGTTGCACACTGATGTTAAAATTCAGCATATATTAGCTACTTATAACCAGAGATTAAACCATTTCCATAACACACTGCTAACATCTTAGTCTGAATATTTTCTACTTCCAAATCTCACTCTACATTAAGCTTGATTACTTGTGGCTTCATAATGCATTTGCTAATATCATCTTAATCCTTCAGTGGCATTATGCTGTACAACAATGAATAACGACCCAGATACAGGGGCTGCCGTATCACAAGATCCAAGGAAGATTTACTGCAAGGAAGCAAAATTATCTGAGGTTGTCATGCTTGAATAATAATTATTAACATGGGCTAAGAAAAGCCTGGTCTATGATTGGATAAAAGCTGCCAGAAGCCAGAGTGATCTTTACCTTCTCATCTCCAGCTTGAACTTCTGCTAAAAGCAGGTGCTTCCTGTACCAGATCTCGCCCTGAGCAGCACCATGGCTGCAGATTTATGCATTCTTGCACCCTAAACTAAAATGAAAGCAGTTTCTTACAAACACATAAAAGATGCAAGTGCTTTAACAACAAAGTGCATGATTGAGCAACATTTTTGCGATACAAAATGTGCATTTTGAAGATGTCAATGCTTTCTTATTTTTTGTTGAAAAAATAAAGTGCGTTTCTGATTGAAACTAAAGTGCCTTTGTGATTCAAAGTGAAGGCAGAGTTTCATTATCATGTACCAGCAGCTTGGGTAGGGAAACCAAGGCCCCACAAAACGAACACAACTTAACTATATTCATGAATCTGAGAACACTTTTTCAGCTGGGCATAATATCCTTCCTTACTGTCTATCCTCAGCTATTGTGTAGAGTTCCACATTTGTTTCACTCTATTGTAGAAGTAGCTGTATTTCATTTCATTTAACTAATTCTTCTCTCTCTACAGAAAAATGGTTCTTTTGGAATGAACAGCTTGATATGGGTATAAATGTTCACTATCACATTTTCCTTCTTATCAGATCTTTGAAATTTTCTGAATGCAGTATAAGAATTTTGGATTTGAAGGAACCAAATTTTTTTCCTAATTCTGTTAGGCATTCAAGCTTGATGTCCTCTTACACATGCATAGGTGATAACAGAATCACAGAATTGTTAGGGTTGGAAGGGACCTCTGGAGATCTAGTCCGAGCCCCCTGCCGGGTCATATGGAGCAGGTGACACAGGAACTCATCCAGGTGGGTTTTGAATGTCTCCAGAGAGGGAGACTCCACAACCTTACTGGGCAGCCTGCTCCAGTGCTCCATCCTCTTGTTGAGGTGGAACTTCTGGTGTTTTAATTTACAGCCATTGCTCCTCTTCCTGTCTCTGGGCACCACTTAAAACAGTCTGGCACCATCCTCTTGACACCTGCCCTCATCAAACCTCCTTAAGTTTCTCTCTGCCCAATTCTCCAGCCTGTCAAGGACCTGCTGAATGTCAGCAAAGCCTTCAGGTGGATCAGCCACTCCCCCAGTTTCATTCCATACCTTCATCCAGGTCATCGATAAACAAGTTGAGTAAGGCTGGACCCAGTACTGATCCCTGAGGAACACCACTGACTGCAGACCTCCAAGGTGATTCTGCTTTTCTGATCACGACCCTCTGAGCTCTGCCATTCAGCCAGTTCTTGACCCACCTCATTGTCCATCTGACACACATTTCCTGAGCTTACCTAGAAGGATGTTATGGGACAGTGTCAAAAGCCTTGCTGGAGTTGAAGGAGACAACATCCACTGCTTCCCCCTTGTCAATCCAACCAGCCATGTCATCCTAGAAGGCCATCAGATTGTTTCCCCTTGGTAAATCAATCAAGATGACTCCTTTTTTCATGCTTGGGGACGACCTCCTGAATGATCTGTTCCATCGCCTTTCCAGGGATGGATGTGAGGCTGACTGGCCAATAGTTTCCTGGGTCCTCCTTCTTGCCCTGTTTGAAGATGGAAGTAACATTTTCTTTCCTCCAGTCACTGGACATCTCTCCCATTCTTCATGATTTTTCAAAGATGATGGAGTGTGGCTTAGCAACAGTATCTGCCAGCTCACTCAGAAGTTATGGGTGCACCCCATCAGGGCTCATGGATTTATAAGTATTAAATCTATCTAGCTGATCTCTAACCCAATCCTCTATGATCAAAACGAAGTCTTTCTTTCTTAAGCTGTCTTCTCTTGCCTCAGAGGTCTCAGACTCCTGAAAGTCATCCTCAGCAGGACAGACTGAGGCAAAGAAGGCATTCAGTAATTCCATCTTCTCTGTGTCTTCTGTCACCNATTACTTGTGGCTTCATAATGCATTTGCTAATATCATCTTAATCCTTCAGTGGCATTATGCTGTACAACAATGAATAACGACCCAGATACAGGGGCTGCCGTATCACAAGATCCAAGGAAGATTTACTGCAAGGAAGCAAAATTATCTGAGGTTGTCATGCTTGAATAATAATTATTAACATGGGCTAAGAAAAGCCTGGTCTATGATTGGATAAAAGCTGCCAGAAGCCAGAGTGATCTTTACCTTCTCATCTCCAGCTTGAACTTCTGCTAAAAGCAGGTGCTTCCTGTACCAGATCTCACCCTGAGCAGCACCATGGCTGCAGATTTATGCATTCTTGCACCCTAAACTAAAATGAAAGCAGTTTCTTACAAACACATAAAAGATGCAAGTGCTTTAACAACAAAGTGCATGATTAAGCAACATTTTTGTGATACAAAATGTGCATTTTGAAAATGTCAATGTTTTCTTATTTTTTGTTGAAAAAATAAACTGCATTTCTGATTGAAACTAAAGTGCTTTTGTGATTAAAAGTGAAGGCAGAGTTTCACTATCGTGTACCAGCGGCTTGGGCATGGAAACCAAGGCCCCACAAAACGAACAAAACTTAACTATATTCATGAATCTGAGAACACTTTTTCAGCTGGGCATAATATCCTTCCTTACTGTCTATCCTCAGCTATTGTGTAGAGTTCCACATTTGTTTCACTCTATTGTAGAAGTAGCTGTATTTCATTTCATTTAACTAATTCTTCTCTCTCTACAGAAAAATGGTTCTTTTGGAATGAACAGCTTGATATGGGTATAAATGTTCACTATCACATTTTCCTTCTTATCAGATCTTTGAAATTTTCTGAATGCAGTATAAGAATTTTGGATTCGAAGGAACCAAATTTTTTTCCTAATTCTGTTAGGAATTCAAGCTTGATGTCCTCTCACACATGCATAGGTGATAACAGAATCACAGAATTGTTAGGGGTAGGAAGGGACCTCTGGAGATCTAGTCCGAGTCCCCTACCAAGGCAGGGTCATATGGAGCAGGTGACACTGGAATGTATCCAGGTGGGTTTTGAATGTCTCCAGAGAGGGAGACTCCACAACCTTACTGGGCAGCCTGCTCCAGTGCTCCATCCTCTTGTTGAGGTGGAACTTCTGGTGTTTTAATTTACAGCCATTGCTCCTCTTCCTGTCTCTGGGCACCACTTAAAACAGTCTGGCACCATCCTCTTGACACCTGCCCTCATCAAACCTCCTTAAGTTTCTCTCTGCCCAATTCTCCAGCCTGTCAAGGACCTGCTGAATGTCAGCAAAGCCTTCAGGTGGATCAGCCACTCCTCCAGTTTCATTCCATACCTTCATCCAGGTCATTGATAAACAAGTTGAGTAAGGCTGGACCCAGTACTGATCCCTGAGAAACACCACTGACTACAGACCACCAAGGTGATTCTGCTTTTCTGATCATGACCCTCTGAGCTCTGCCATTCAGCCAGTTCTTGACCCACCTCATTGTCCATCTGACACACATTTCCTGAGCTTACCTAGAAGGATGTTATGGGACAGTGTCAAAAGCCTTGCTGGAGCTGAAGGAGACAACATCCACTGCTTCCCCCTTGTCAATCCAACCGGCCATGTCATCCTAGAAGGCCATCAGATTGTTTCCCCTTGGTAAATCAATCAAGATGACTCCTTTTTTCATGCTTGGGGACGACCTCCTGAATGATCTGTTCCATCGCCTTTCCAGGGATGGATGTGAGGCTGACTGGACAATAGTTTCCTGGGTCCTCCTTCTTGCCCTGTTTGAAGATGGAAGTAACATTTTCTTTCCTCCAGTCACTGGACATCTCTCCCATTCTTCATGATTTTTCAAAGATGATGGAGTGTGGCTTAGCAACAGTATCTGCCAGCTCACTCAGAAGTTATGGGTGCACCCCATCAGGGCTCATGGATTTATAAGTATTAAATCTATCTAGCTGATCTCTAACCCAATCCTCTATGATCAAAACGAAGTCTTTCTTTCTTAAGCTGTCTTCTCTTGCCTCAGAGGTCTCAAACTCCTGAAAGTCATCCTCAGCAGGACAGACTGAGGCAAAGAAGGCATTCAGTAATTCCATCTTCTCTGTGTCTTCTGTCACCCCGAAACCCATCTGATTCAACAGAATTCAGCCCTACATTTTTCCTAATCTTACTTTTGCTGCTGAAGTACTTGTAGAAGCCCTTGTTGTCCTTGATATCCCTTGACAGACTCAATTCCAAGTGGGCCCTGGCCTTCCTATTCCTCTTCCGTTATGCTCTGATGATGTTCCCACAGCCCTTCTATATGGTTTGTCCCTTTTTCCTTTCCTCCATTTGAGATTTATTCAAAGCTCCCTGCTCACCCATGCAGGTGTCCTGTCCCTTTTGCCTGATTTCTTGATCATGGAGATACACTGGCCTTGAGTTTGAAGGAAATGGTTTTTGAATATTGACCAGGTACCTTGGGTCCCCTTCTTTTCTAGAGCTGTAAGCCATGGGATTCCCCTAAGCAGATCTTTGGAGAGGCCAAAGTTAGCTCTCCTGAAGTTTAGGGTTCTAGTTCTGTTCGCTGCTTTGCTTTGCCCATCCAGGATCTGGAGTTCCACCATCTCATGGTCACTATAGCCAAGGCTGTCCCCAACCCTCATGTCTTCAACCAGTCCCTCCTGGTTTGTTAATATGAGGTCCAGCAACACATCTCTCCTTGTTGGTTCCTCCACCACTCACATCAAAAAGTCTTCAGGAACTTTCCAGACTGTGTGTGCCAAGCTGTGTTGTCTCTCCAACAAATACCAGAGCGGTTGAAGTCCTCCAGGAGAACCATGGCCTGTGACCATGAGGCTATTATCAGCTGCCCAGAGAAAGTCTCATCAACTTCCTCCTCCTGATCAGGTGGCCTCCAGTAAACACTAACAGCAGCGCCACATATATAAGCCTGTCCCTTAATTCTTACCCTTAAGCACTCAACACATTCCTTGAGAGAAGATATATTCTCTCTGGGTAGAGCTTGATACATTCCTGTTGCTCTCACAACACCCTCCCTGCACTGCCATTTTTAGGACATCTCTGGATGTTTTCAGCATCTTATCAATTTCCTCTCTGACCATGAAGGCAAGCATTGGTGTTCTGAGGCACAGCTGGTGCTCTGTGAAGAAAGACCGTCACAGGCTTCAGCAAGAACAAGCAGGACACTCAGAAGTTTAATATTAAGTCAAATAAAATGGGCAAAATTATGTACAGACTGTGTCTTCAGCAAGTTAATATCGTGGAAGCAATAGTGTAGATGGACTCTCAGAGGGACAGTAGAACTCCAGTCCATTCCACAACAGCTCTGCCCTCCCTTAAGGTGCTTGGTACACCACACCTAACAAGCTTTCTTTCTCCTCTCAAAATTATGATGCATAGGTATTGTGCATATGATGCTGACCCCCTAACGTAGAAGCAAACTCTGTTGCAGTCCACACTCTCATGAGGTAGCTTATGACTACAGAGCAAATTACAGTCTTAGTCATTCCCTCCCTCAGTTTATCTGTTCATGTAATTTGTAAAAGAGAAGCGGACTGTGATTGTTCCACAGACCAAGTAGTTATTTTCCTTGATGGTACTTTGACCAAGAAGAGGTCAGGGACAACAAAGGACACAGGGGAATTTTATCTAGTTCACCTTTTAAAAATTTTAAAAAGGAAATTATTTCAGGTTCCTTTGTGCCTCTGATTGCCTGACTGTGCACAGGGAGAGGAATTAGCCTCATCTGCTTTGTTTCTACGGAGGGACTCTGGCTACTTACAACTGAATCCAACTTCTCTCTGCTTCCTAGCAGAGGACCTTCTCTGCTTTTGTGCCTCCCTTTCCTCCCCTTCTCCCACATGATTTTTCCATTATTACTGGATTCTTTGATTTCCCTGTCTGTGGAAAATGACCTTGTGCAAAGAGTGCACTGTATGAGTCTGATAGTACTTCTAAGTCAGTGATAGAATTTTAATGTCTTGTTTTTACTGGCTATTGAGGTTGGCAGCCTTAGACAATAAAGAGGGAGGAAAGAGGACTCTAGACAGCCTGCTATCCTTCTGGATTCCTGCCACATGCTGTTCTGTCTGATGATGTATCTATTCCCAGTTTCTTGATAAGTAACATTTTACTTGAACAGTAGAAAAGGAGGTACACTTAAGAGTTCTCATTTGAATTCTCCAGATGAGAAACTAATGTCCAACTCTGATTCCGTTGAAATTAGAGTCAGCAAATGCATAAATGAACGGATGAATAAATAAATGCAGATAGTAGTGGATACAAGATTGATCTCTGAAGTATGAAACAGCATCATCTCACAGGAGGAGAAGATCTGTCAGGTCTCATGCTGTAGACTTCTGACAACTGAGACATTCCCAGGGCCATGCCATGGCCCGGGGCCAGGCACAGCTGATGGGCTCACCAGCTGGTTGCATCTGACACCCAGATCTCTGCTAGTGCCGCAGCTCTCAGAGCTCTCTGCATCTGAACTCTTCCTGATACAGCCTGGTACTGTAGCTTTGTCTTTGTTCCCAAGCCTGCCTCGCATCATACAGCCCCTCTCCCACAGCTTCTTCCCTTCTCACGTCACATGTCCAAAATGTGGAGACTTAAAGACTGGGTTAAGAAATAAAAAAGCATGGAAGTGCAACTAAAGTCTCAAAGCTTTGCTATTACATTTTGAGAGGATTTCATGGGAAGAATGGTAGGAAAAGTCATAGGCTCCATCTTTGCCTATGAGCTAATTCTAAAGACTTTATTAAGACTTTCTTGAAAGATACTCTCCCTGTATGCCTAAGCTTTTCGGTCAATATACTTTCTTTTATACGTTAGACGTCCATTTATAAAATCCATTTAACGTTTTCATTATTGAGTTCTTATATTACTGTGTAGGTCAGTGAAAAAGAGTCCTCTAGTGTAATTTATAGGAAAAGTATACAGTATGCTGACTCTAATCAGTGTTTTACGTGTTGACTAGAGCAGGGTAATGGTGAACATTGACTGGAATATATAGGCCATGTACATTAAAAAGTAAATTATATTTATAATAAATTGTCTTATTCTCTGCATTGCACGTAAGGAAATCTAGATTGTGAGAGCAGTGAAATTTGCTTTACATTTAGCTATTTTATCTGTTTAGTTGTGATGAAAACTGAAGAACATTAGACTGTATGCTGAAATTAATTAATACCTGGAAACCACAAATTTCTTGTTGTAGACAAATCTGTTAGTTCATGCAAAACAGAAAGTGCCTGGATTCTGCAACTGTGGAAAAATTAACCCGTCTATGAGATCACTATGTAAGAGAGATCAGGCTCTCTCTTATATAGTGACAATAAAAATGACAAAATAGTGAGAGTAAGAAATTAAGAGAGGAAAATAGCAGCTAAGGTCTGAATCCAGAATTAATAGGAAAACAGTATTTTTTTCAGAGAAAGAGGATGTGATCAATGAGTTAATATATGATACTGTAAAAATCTGGTCTGTCAGGCTTTAATAATGATTTTTTGGTATTTTGGGGGAAAAAAAATATAAGAATCTTTAGCACTTTATCCCAAGGTTGTTTTCCTGAGAAAATGCTCCCCGGATATCTTATAAAACCTAAACCAAGGAACATTTTGCTTACATCTGCTGTGCCAAAGAAGCAGCCCCTTTTACAGACAAAACTCAAAAGAACTACATGCTTTTTATGTAAGATGTCTAACTTATTCAATTATTGTATCTAAAATGCACATCTAAAGGGTTCACAGAACAGAAGCTAAAGTAAATAATACCACAATTTTCCCCTTCAAAATTAATTAAGCTCCTGATGTCAGTATGAATTCGAACAAACCAACTCTCTGTAGTATCTTCTTTTTTAACCTCTTCTCTCTTGTCATCTGATAGTACATCCAATTTGGCATCTCTATCAGTTATAACACTCCAGGTTTTCCCTATACCCATCAGCAGGCCTGAGATATGCACAGTTCTGCTGTATCACCCTCCTTGACGTCAGTCAGCTGACTACCTTCCCATTCCTCTTTGTAAGACAGACTGCTCCCTCAAGTCTTTCTCAGTGTAGTCAATGTTCACAGTCCTTAACCATCAGGAGGCTCAGAAAAATGTATTAAAGTCAAAGGCAAACTAACCTTGACTTTTGCGGTTTAATAATTGACACACTTTTAAATTAAAATAAGATTAAGAATGTCCTTAACTAATTTTTCCTCCAGCAAAGCATTACCTTGAACAAAATATCCAAATTCAACTTGTAAATCAGGCAGTATGAAAGACTCTTTAAAATATGTACAATGAAGTTAATAGGAAAGTTTCTTTTCAAATTTATATCAAGAATCTGCCAGAAATGCGTGCTTATAACCTCATTTACAGGAGCATGTTTATACACACCTATTAAGAATATCAGAACCATGGTGCCCAATTTTCTGATCCCCTTTCTCTTCCCACATACCTGGTTAGGTTAGCTCTACATCAAAACAGAATAAGTCAGCTGGCATTCTGCACCCTTATCACTCTTGGAGAAAGTTTATTGTAACTCAGTTCAGATTTCTATCTCATGCTGGAAAATTGTCAGACTTTCATTTACTTCTTTTTTCTGCTCTCATCTAACCTTAGAACCTGAGCTGATTTTAGAAGAACTTTTGACAGGAATTTTGATTATACAATTTCGACACATTTATAAGGGTACAGTCCTTTTCCATATTGACAGAGGAATTCATCCTTAGGATGTAAAGATAAAGGATTTTTTACTTTTCTAAATGAGTACCCAGCAGTTTAAAACTGGAAATTATGAAACACAACTTATGTGCTGATTCTATAGCTACCCAGAATGATTCCTGTTAACAATCTATCTGCATTTTCACTTTCTCTGTGTTAGGATTAATTTCAGGCTCAAATATTTGGTTTTGTTTCATGAGCATATGATTGACGGAGATAATCCTCCCAATCTCTGTTTTTAGTATCATGACTACTGATAAGGGAACCTTTAGCATTAGCTACACAAAAAGACATATTTGTGCACTGGAAAATCTGGATTGCTCTTTAATTTCCTGTGTTAATATTACTGTTTCTGTTAGTTAAGGTACAGCACCTCTTTAATGAGGATTTTGCAACCTGTAAAAAATCTTAGCTTATCTTGTCTCAGATTTCTACCCAGTTGCCCTCATAGCAAGTGTGCTAATTTTTCCCTGAGTACAGCTTGTTTCAAAATACCCAAGACGAACAGATGAAGAACGTTAAATATTCTTACTGTTTAAAATCTGTCTTAACTCCAGTTTGGAGGTGGGTGGCTTCAGTTTCCAACTATTGATTCCTTTTTGGTTAGAACCTTTGTCTTCCAAATTAAAAGGTATGCTCTCCCCTGGGATTTGCTGCCCATGACTGTAGTATTCGATTACCTGGCATTATCTCTCCAGGACTGTACTTAGCTAATCATGCCAGGTCCTTATATTTTTTTTCATAAGAGTTCCTTGTGCATCTGCTTCTTCAAGTCAGAAACTCGACACCCTACTCATTGCCAAGAAAACATTCTACTGATGTGAGAGTAAATTCAGAAAGCAGAATGTGGAAGTTTTGTAAGAGTATGAGATATAACTACCTTGTTTTTACTCTTCTATGGGGACATACATGTAAGTCAGTTAATCAAAACATGAATACTGATTCCTTATTCTATATTTAGTTTTGAAAAGAAGAATCAATACCTGTGAGGTGACATTAAATATAGGAAATTTTGCTTGCTTAAGTGTGATAATTTAGTCATTAATATAGCAAATATGAAAAGACAAAGCTTAGGAAGTTAGGCTTGAGATATGTCTTGAGAGCATAGTGAAAATAAATTTTCCATGGTAAAGTTATTAGAATTCAATAAATCCATCATTATTTGGGGGATTGGGTCATTAAAAGAATTTTCAAGATTTCTTTTTTGAGGAGTCTGTCAAAGTTGGGAAGTGGATAGACTGGATATCAACAAATTGCAAAGAAGCGCATGTTAAAGTAGGGATCTTGCCTTTGTTCATGTTAATACAGTGCATAGCACAGAAAAATACTTGGGCCAAAAAAAAATACAATAAGTAATATTACAATAAGTAATACAGTAAGTACCAGGGATCTGTACTATCACTGTAGGGCATTTTCTGGGCAGGGTATGCTTACCAATTCAGATTGTTTGGCCTTTACAACTGCTTCTTCCTTAGGTTCAGGAAATTTAGGAGGATTACCTTAGGTGAGAGAGCACTGAAAGAAACATGAGTCCTATTCATAGGCCAGGGATGGTGTTGACTTTTTGGTGGATCATAGTGAGATCACAGCAAAAAGCTAGAGAAAGCAATTCCTTTTTTAACTTGTCTTCAATTGTAATAGTTAACTTCATTTCTAAAGGGAACTTCTGTAGGTTCCCAGGAAAAATCCTTGACAAAGAATGTAAATATGAAAGTTGTTTTGATGTGTTCTCCTTGGCCAACGAGAATTTCTATTTTTGCATTTGTTTTCATACCTTACGTGATACACACACAGAGAGTCTGTCTGTTCACAGACAGACACACAAACATGGACACTCTCGAGCTAAGAGGTTGGAGAAAGAAAATATTTGCTCTCTGTTTTCTTAATGATATATGGATATAAATAAATAACCTTCTGATTTTCAACAAATCTATGAACACGGAGTCATTTTGTGAACCAGGCCCTAGAAATAGGGCCACATCTTTACTACAGCCAGGAATAGACTAAAGGAACTTTGCCAAGCTTTTTAGTCAGCTACATGTCTCAGTTCCCCAGCTGAAAAATGGGGTCAATGGCTCACCGTCTGACTGATTGAAAGGATAAAATCTAAGGACATACTCAGTACCTAAGATGCTCAGACACAATAATGGTTAGTACCAGAATAGTTTTGGTTACTAGCTAAGAGGAAATGATGAATCTAGCTCAACCTTTTTGCAAGGATTCTGAAAAATTTATATCTTGACTATTATAGAGAAAGACAAAATGGAGGGATAATGTGGACAGAATATTTTTTAAAATGAGTGTTTCCCCCAAAGTTCTTGCATGTTCTAGTGTGAAGTATTAAATTCAAGCCAGTTCTGTAAGACATACACAGATGGAAGTAAAACGTTAAATGTTTCAGCCGGCAGGCTTGAAAGCTTCTGACCAAAACATTGTATTTCTTTACTTCCAGCTGTGCGTGTCTAATAACATATTTCATGATGTTTAAATAGCAACTGCATCACTCTACTCCTTGATATTGAGTGCAAGAAAAATGACTTAATTTGTTGATGAGCAGTGTGTTACAGGCTGGCAGTAATGTCAGTGGTGATTTTACTGGCTCAGTACTCCTACCCCTGCTGCACAATCCTTCCCCCCTCTCTGAACTTGGATGCCATAGCACATAGCACACCACTGTCTGTGTTCCCTGGTCCAGGATTTCATTTCACTACATCATAAGCTACTAACACAACCTTGTCATTGCGATTTGTCACACTTTTTTGTGTGCTCTATATCTGACTGAATTCTCATCTCCCAGCCCATAGGCTACTAGTCTGGAACAAATCCCTGAAACATAATGGAAAAGGATGAAAAAAAAACGAAAACAAAAAAAAAACCAAAAAAAAACCAAAAAACCACCAAAAAAACCCTAAAAAAGAGGCCCAGTTGACACCTCTTCTCCTGACAGAAGCAGACACATAATCATGGGCAATAGTTGTTTCTGCTGGTTGTCTCTGTTGTATCAGATCAGCCAACACTGGCTGTCAGAAATATATCCTGGTACTTGGCCTTGCCATGTGGCTGGGTTGCTATTCAGGCTGCCCCGGGGCCAGCATGATGCACCTTCTGAAGAACAGTTTGGCTTCTCTGGGATTTAAAATTCTTTTGCTCTCTTTATCTTCGGGTCTTTCCTCTTAAACAAATACACAAAATGTTGTGGAGGAAATTCTTAGGGATCAACTGTGCTGCTTTTCAAGTTGAGCAGCATTTGGAAAGGCAGAAGGCACATACCTCCAGGCTTTGAAGAAAACAGAGGGAAAAGAACCAGCTGCCATAATTAATAGATAAGCGACCACAGGAGCAAAGCATTGTGGCCCTGTTTTGACCCAAGTAGATACCTCAAGCTTTAGTGCTGGTGATGTGATCTGAATTTGTTTTAAATAACATTGCTTGAGTTTGTTACTGTGATCTCAAGCAGGTAATTTTGACCCACATCTCACTTGCTCATTGAAATTAATACATTTTCATCTGTTCCTATGAGAAAAATATCCACTGACAACCCCCAGATTCAGAGGTGTTTTAAAGAATTTCTGTGAGTGTGCACCAAGCTCTTCAGCACTCACTGTAATTCATGACAACAGAATAAGGATTTTTCCCTGACCAACACGACAGAAACAAAGACAGCAACAAAATCAACTCGGTAATAATGACACAGATCAAGATTTCAAATTTTAATTTAATCATCTTGTATAACCTATGATGTCCATGCCCTTCATCCAATATGAAAAGGATGACAAAAAGAGCTACACATACATGCAACATGGTTCAGATAATGCTACTAGAAGAACTCTGACATGAAGTGATGGAAGCCACATTAAATCTTTCAATATTTTTTTTTCCACATGTAATACGTATTTTTGGCACTACTGATCCATAACAATTATACAATACATTGTGCTTTCTTTGTGCTCAAGGAAAGACATAGAGAAAAGAAAGAGTAGTGCTCTCAAGCAAATTTCTCCATCCTGCTCTGCTTGTCTTTACATTTACTGTGTTTATTTATTCTTTTTTTTTGTTTTTTAGCATCTACAGCCTTGTTGACAGGATTGGATTCCCTATCAATGTGACATGCTATTTTGTCAAATGTCAGCTAGTCATATTCAGGTAATTAATTTACATGCTGTACATCTGACCTGATTTTCTTTGTTAATTGGTAGGTCAGACAACTCTATCACCCACAAGTAATTTACTTTTTCTATCATCTGATAAGTATTTCTAAATAGACAGTTTCTATCTAAAAAGAGAATTTGTGTTTAGTTGCTAACTGCTGTTCTTTTTTCTAAGCTTGTCAATCACATTTGCAAATATGTTGTATGCAATAAAAGAGACATCAGCTCCTCCAATTTTTAAGTTAATCAAGACCATCAGATCTCATCAGGGAGATCCTTATGGTACAAGAATCTCTGTGGTTTTTGCTGTCTTATATTTTTAGTGTAAAGTAACCTTTTAAATGAAAAATCACATTGTAGTCCTGCACTGTATACAGCAGATGAATTGTTGGTAGTGTTTGTCTAGCAAGGGTTATATCCATGCCGAGCCATTTTGCCATATTCAAACTGGGTAAGAGTGAGTCAACACAACCAGAACAGGTGTGTGTCCACATCAGAAAACTGCCTCACCCATGGGAGTCATTCTCAGAAGACTGGGACACACCAAGATTAGGCAGCTGTAAGGACTGCAGGGGCAGTTTCACAACCCTTTAGCATGTCCTGTGCAGTGAAATAGAGACCCTTGCCGACCTCTAATGAGGCCCTGTTCACACAGTAAAGATACACCCAAAGAAACATGTCTTATGTCAGAATGACTTTTCACATGGATGGTGATCACTCATCATCAGGACTGCCAAGTCTGCACTGAATCTGACATCTACAATGGATCTGGGCTACAAAACTCGCAGGTATATCACTAGCATGCAGAGATCAAATATGCTTTTATGCAGGAAAAACAGGCTCAATAGAGCGAAAAACTTTACAAATTTAATTCTGGATATAGGTCTTCAAGTTTGAGGGAAAGGTAACACTTTTTTTCTATGTAATATTTTAATAAAAATTAAAATTGATATGTTACTTTCAAATGCAATGTAGCATACTGACTTCTAGCTCACAAAATGACATGTAAAAGGTGAATTCAAACTAAAAAATTTGTCAATAAATACTACCCTACTTGTTTGAGAAGTTTCCACCTAGAATGAAATTTTCCCTTCATTTTACATATTCTGTGATAGATATATTTCTCTGCTAAGAGAAAATGCTCCAGAATGAGAAACTGAACTTGCTCTATTAGGAAAAGTTTTGCATGGGGCACTGGCAGTTAACACAGCTGGTTTCTGTATTATCTTGAAACTGTGCATCATTTATTGATGAGTTTGAAGTTCATTTCTTGCTGATGTTCTGATATGTAGGAGAGCAGCATATGAATGGTAAAAACACATTAATCTTCATATTCTTGCTATTATTTCTCACTGATTTTCATCAAGTGTGCTTTCTGATTTGTAGGAAGAGTAGAACCTGAGAAAACTCTGTGACACCATGTAGTGGGAGTGCTGAACTAGCATACCTGTTTGTGCTTTATTTATGTAAATTAAGTAAAGGTTAACAAAACCTAAGCTCAGGCTGGAAGGTTTTTAATGAAGATGTAATAAGATCAAGTATTTGTTGTGTGATTAAGCTGCATTAAACTTCTTTTTTTTTCACCAGCCTGTTTAGCCACCTTTAAAACAGAAGTACCACAGAGTGGCACAAGACCTGCTTCCTAGCTTTATTACTGGTTAAAATTGCCTGAGAGAGATTCAGTATTCAAGGAATTTCCTGTGACATGAGCATGACTGCAGAAATAATTTTCAACATTAAATTTGGTGAACTGCTGAACTTTGTTAATATTTTTTGCAGTGTTCAATTATTTTAATAAATTGCACAGCACTAGCAGTGGAATGAAGTCCAAAGTCGGAAGACAGAAAGCCTGAACAGGTCAAAGAAAAAAAAGGTTGGCTTGCAATCTTGAGCCTGTTAAAATACTAACTAGAAAATTAGACAGGAAAAACAGTTACAAAAATATTGAGAGTATCTTTGATCAGCTGGCTGAAAAGAAGTAATATGACAAACAGGAAATTACAAAGAATAACTATTTTGACTGTAGTGGAAATAGCGACTTAGGTAGCTGTAGTTCAAACTAGATACAGAATATTTTCCTGGAATTTAAAGGAAAGGTATCCAGATGTCTAAACATTCTGCTCAATGTGGCTTTTATTTCAAGTTTGGCAAGCCTTCAGAAAACTGGTAGACAAGTTTAGCTGGAAGACGTTTTCCAGTGTATTTACATAATTTCATACATATTTTATGCTTCTGCATTACAACTTTTAACAGTGGTCACATTTAATTTTAGGATTCTTTTAAAACATTACATATAATTGCATGAATTAATTAATTATTTCACATCAAAATGCTTTGCATATTAAACAAACCTTTAAACCTGTGAACAGCTATAGTAAACATAAGAGAAGATAAACTATGGAGAAAGACATTACAGAGAACTCTGCAAAGCATCTCCAAGTAATTGAGGCACAGTCTTCAAGAATGAGCTGTGGTGGGAGAAAATTGTTTCTACTTTACACACAAGCACGTTTTTGGTACTGTGTATTTTAAAAGTAAAATCCCATATAAACATTCATTGTAGATTCAATAAAAATGGATGCAAAGCATTCTGCTGGGAGTCTGGGACAGTCAAATCATAAAATACCTCAACAATACTGCACATCTAGGCCATTAACTACACGTAGATGTGAAATGTAACAGGTGGGATCAGCTGTATGCTCTTGAAGGCTGCATCTCTTAGCAGCTGCTCTTTGATGAACAAAAAAGCATGGTACAGTACATTATAGCTAATCCTGCAAGATGCTGAGTGTCCTCTAATCACACCAGTATCAGGTTGTATCGGCATCAGCATCTCCCTGCTTGTGGTTACCATTTCATCCCAGGGCGCCTGAGAGAACCTGCTGGAACCATCCCATCCCAGGGTGCCAGAGAGAAACCTTAGGGCTATGAGTGTTTATCTTTCCAGTTTTAGCTAGCTTTTTATGCAACAGGAGTGGGATGTCTGCTTTTGTTTTCCCTTTTGTTTCAGGAACATTTCTGTGGTTGAAGTAAAAGGATATTGTTCTGATAAAATGAAAGTTTTTCAAACTGACAGCCTGTGTCTGATTCTGCCCATGAAAGCAAAGGCTCCTGGTTTTTGGAGAAAGGTTTTTTTCATTTTTTACATACAGTGTCTTTAATTAAATGTGTTGACAGAATTGCTTATACACTGCATGTATATGCAATTAATGGAAAAAAAGTTTCTTTCTAATGCAATCAGCTGGGAGATAGCAAAATTATTATTCTGTATCCTATTCAGAATTACAAACAACTCAGCTGAGTAAAACAGCAGATACAAATGAAAACAAACTGTCTTTTCTTTGTTTCTGAAAAAGGGAAAAATCCAACATATTTATATAGAAATAATGATAACTTTTAATTACACTTCATTATGAAGGTACAATTCAGAAGCAGTGCTAGCCATTTGATTATTTCTGTGTATTTTGTAAACACTAATTAACCTAATGTCATTAAGATATGTATTGTTTGCTCTGCTCATGTAGGAAATCTGACAGGATGGAAAGCTGCAGACTAGACTTTACTTTTGCATTTTGTGCTCTTTGGGTGTTGGATGATCAGCATTTTGTAAATCAGGCTCAAATTGGTTCAAGGTATTACAAAACCTGTGAGGTATTAAAATTCAGTGACTGTGATTTAGAGCAAATTTCTGTTGATTAGATGCAAAAAACAATTCCTTTGATACAGCATTGCAGCCAAGCAATACAAACTAGCTCTGTTCTGGAAAGCATGTGGCATTAGGATGACACCAACAGAAGGGCATGTTAGTTCAAGCTGGATGTGAATTCAGTTAAATGGCTTCCAGACCATAGCTGACTCAGATCCAGAGTGGATGGTATGTGTAGACATGGAGTGATATGAAGCACTCACATTCTTTTCTATGCTTCTCCTTGTTCTTTACAGTTGCTAGAAAATCTCTCCTTTTAAAACAGGTTCATGGAAAATAATAATAAAACCTGATGTGTTCATAAATATATGAGACACGGCATATGTCCAATTGTGGTACCATTCATACATCACTGTCTCTTTTCTTCATTACTGCTTAATGATGTAGAAAGGTGTCCCCTCAGGTACAAAAGGGTTAAATAAGATATATTGAAAACAATCACTGAAATGTTGGTATGGAGGTGACCTCTACAAGACAGGTCCATTTCTCTGCTTTGGGGTAAGGCCAAGAGTAGCTAGATTTAGACCTTTGTATTTGCTGTTCTAGAAACACTTTAGAGCCTGTATTTCATTCCAACAATTATCTAATCATATATTGGATAAAACTTCTTAATATCAAGCAGAGATTTTTTGGGGGTGAGAAAATGGAGCAATGGTAGTCCTTCCCCTTCCTCCATGGATGTGGAGCATATTTGCTGATGCTGGAAGAAATAACTACAATGGAGGTAGACCACAATAGGCTCAAAGTTCTAGAGAAAGGAAGCACATTAAGAGAAGAATTAAGTCAATGATTTGACTTATGTAGGGTTATCTCAAAGCAAAGGAAGAGGTTGAACCATAATCAGAAACCAGACTGTAATCAGAAAACAAATAATTTGGTGAGGTCAGGATGAACAGTGAGGTACGAGTGCAATAGTGCAGGACAATCTGATGCTGGGAAAGGGCAGGAGTAGAAATCAGAGACAGGTAGGAATGATACACAGAGATTGCTGAAGAGCCACTGTCAGAACTGGGAAGATCCCGTGGGACTGCATCACAGAGCTGACAGAGCAGCCAGGATCACTGGCTAGTCCTTACCTTTCCACCACCTTGGCCATGTCTACTGAATCCTTGCTGTCCAAGGGGACTGGCAGACAACAAGTCAGTGAGGAAATAGAAGAGGCACACACACATCATGTAGCACCCTATTCAATCAACTTCCCAGGATGAGTCAAAATTACCCAATAGTTGCTTTAGGGATTCCAGCTGTGTAGCCTTTCAAGTTCCTGAATTAGTCTAGGATCCAGACCTGGCAGGATCAACTCCATGACAGGCTGTCATTCAAGGCAGCTGAGGCTCACAGCTCTGTGCAGTAGTTGCAATTAACTAAAGGCAGACAGAGAACTCCTCATCTCAAGTTTCAAACATGGCACTCATTCTGTGCAATATTGATATGATGTGTTCTGCAAAAAAGCAGATGTGCTGCAATGCAGCACATAAACTGAAGTAAACATCCAAGAGGAAATGGTAATCCTTATCTCTTAAAGCTGTTTGGAAAGCCAAATGCATCATAAAGTCATTAATTCTTTTGCTCTTAGGCTGTGAAATGAAGGTTCTATGTGTACATTGCATTATAGCTCAGCATCATCGTGGCTATCCCCACTCTCCAGAATCCCCTTCAGAAAGAAGAAAGATCAGCTCATTAAGATCATTATGACAGTCATGCTGTCATCAAGAAAATAAAAAGAGAGTCTGTAGCTCTGAAACCAATACATTCACAAGCCTCCAGAGCAGGAAGTCCGATTTCTTTCAATAATATTTTGACTTGGAATTGTGATTGACATTCACAAAATACCCTGAAAGTGAGGAGATGTGTGTTAAAGGGAGAAAACAGCTAACTGAGTAATAAAAATTGTCTTCCTCTAATTTCTGGCTTGGTCTGAACAGTTAATTTTTCACCTAATTTAAAAACTACTGTATTTGTGTTTTACTTAGAAATTATATAATGTTGTATCAGCACTCAAAGAAAACTTGGAAGTTTGTCCAAGAAACAGTAGGAGTCACTTATTCAGCTAATTCCCTATCCATTTTTCCCAGGCTACACAAGACTTGGAAATGTCCGAAGGCACAGGTATCCTCATTTACCTTAATTTCACCACAAGGTGTGGATACCGCACACCTCACAGAAGTTTATAGCAATGAGTAACATAATCTCTTCTCCGTTCTATAGGCAACTAAATGAGATGAGCAAAAGAAAATTTTACACATGACAGAGAGAGATGCAAGCACAAGGAGTATGCTGTACATCTATGTGCATTTAAGCTCTATCATTCTCAAGTATTTCTTCTGGGCAGAAAGCCTCATCATGTTTTTCCAAACGTGAGCCTTGTACCATTCAGGGTATGGTACTTGAAAAAACTTCATGTCTAACCTGCAAGACCTACACCAGAATCCTATGCCGTTCTGCAAGTGAAGGAAGCAGATGCACATCCTCTCAGAAGTTCAGATCCTCCAGGTAAAATGATAAGAACCCATCAAACACACAACGAGCCAAATGCACTGTATTCGCTTTTCCAAGAAATACTTGGAACATGACTGCACCTTAGTACCCTGTGAACATGTTGACTGTCATTCAAGCACTATCTGAGAGAGAATACAGAAAATACTCCTGTTGGAGGTCTCCGTGCTTATATCTCACTTGACCTCACTCTGAGAATAAAGAAAAAATCTGCAGCATTACATGGTCTGGATTTTATCACTAAGAACTCTGTGTTCTTAGGCCCAGTTATGTTATTGACTTTTTCTACTGTTGAAAAACTAATCTGTGTGCCATGTGTAAACAGATAAAATAATGCATATTGCCGTTTTGAAATGCTGTTAATGGTCTGGCATAAACAGTATTATAAAAATATTAATATATTTCTTTCTTCCTAAGCGGAGCAATCTTTTAAAATTTTAAAATTTTAAAATTGACGGTTGCACAAGCTATGTTTCTTGGCCTTCTTTTATTCTTTTCATTTGTTCTCCATATATAGATCATTTTTCTTGACAGAAGGCTCTGAAGGCACTTCTTAAAAGAAACAGACAGTGAATTTGTCTTTTACTTTTGCATGTAGCTTCTACCTTTCTGAAAGATTTCATTTAACCATCCAAAAGTTCAAAAATGAAATTGCTCTCTGTCATTATAAGTCTTAACCTCTCAGAGTCACATGGCAAGATCAGAGAACTATTGATCGATTTGGGATTATTTTTAAGTTTTTGCAACACTTTTCAATACAAATAAACACCTGAACATAAGATACAAGGGTAAATAATGTCTATATCCAAGGTCAATACTCTCTGATTCAGTAGCCAGAATAGTGTGAACTTCTCCATTAGGCACAATTACAAAATACTGAACTACCACAGGAAAGGAGAGTGACAGAAAAACTTGTTTGAGAAGCAGCAGATATAGGGACCATCTGTCTCCCAAGTGGAGAGGTCTCACAAAGAGCTTTGGATAGTTTTCAGTGAACCGTGGCTACTGACTTAAGAAGGCCTTGAGCTCATGTTTCAAGGCAACTCAATGGAATTGAAATACATTTTTGGTTTGAGAATATAGTTCTGATCTGCCATAACAATTTATTTGAAGTAAGTACCTCCAATCCAAATGTCATGCATTTTATTGTTGCATAGGGCTATAGAATATGAATAGAGAGAAAATAATTATCCTGCAGTCTCTGTTCTTCTGATTTTTTTCATATTCCAATCTTGAGAGCTGTAATGAGGGAGAACTTTGTTGTGAGTTAAGTAGCTTCACAGTAAGGATTGTACTGAATTGTTGCAGACATCTGTGAGTCAACAGATTGGAAAAATACCAGATGGTCATGTATGACTGCCCTGGGTTTCTGTGGCTAGGTTTTGATAGCAGGGAAGGTAATGGAGGGAATTTGTGTGTTCTACTGGGAGAGGTCATTAGAAGCTTTCCCCATGTCCAATAGAGCCAATGCCAGCTGATTCCAAGATGGACCCACTGCTGGGCAAGGCCGAGGCCATGAGTGACTGTGGTAGTGCCTCAGATAACAGGTTTAAGAAGGGGATTGTTTAACAGGTTTAAGAGTGGAGTGAGATGTGTGAAAGAAGCAACTCTGCAGACAACAAAATCAGTGAAGAAGAAGGGAGAGGAGATGCTTCAGGCATCAGAGCAGAGACCCCTTGCAGCCCATGGTAGTCCATGTGAAGCAGATATTCACCTACAGCCCATGGAGGGACCCTCAGCAGAAGAAGTGGATGCCCAAAGAAGGCTTTGACCCTCTGGGAAACCCACGCTGGACCAGTCTGCTCCTGAAAGGCTGCGTTCCATGGGAGGGACCCATTCTGGAGCCAGGGAAGAGAGTGAGTGGTCCTCTCCTGAGGAGGAAAGAGCAGCAAAGACAACGTGTGATGAACGGACCACGACCCCCATTCCTTGTACCTGTGCACTGCAGAGGAAGAGGATGGAGAGAATTCAGGTGTGAAGTTAAGCCCAAGAAGAAGAGAGGGGCAGAGGGAAGGTGCTTTTAAGATTTGGTTTTATTTCTCATTATCCTACTCTGATTCAATTGTTAATAAATTCAAGTGGAGACTGTTTTCCCATGACTGTCTGGTGAGTGATCCTCCTTTCCTTTATCACAACCCATGAGCCTTTTGTTGTATTCATTCTCCCCTGTCCATCTGAGGAACAGAGCAACAGAGTGGCTTTGGTACATGGCACATGGCATCCAGCCAGGATCAACCCAGCAGAATAACATAGGTTGTACAAGCTCCAAGCATGTAGGAAGACTGCTATCATACTTCAACCCGTTATATTAGAGACTAAAAATAGCCAATTATCTCTCCTTTATCTCCTCCAAAGCTGGATAAGAAAATAACATTTACATGCATCATGAAAGAGCCTCAGAATCGGAAACTAAAAGGTATATTTAAAACCAGTAACCATTATTTCATCTAAGAGTTGCTTCTGTAAAACAGTGATGTCAATAAAAATTGAAGTTTCTCTGCGTTTTACAGGATCAATCCTTGAAATTCCTTCCAGAATCCAAATTGACAGCATTTTAGAACAATTGTTTTTCATTATGGGTACTTTAATTCCCCTGCTTCTAAATGAAATCATTTTTGTTTATATACGAAGTGTCAACAGATACTGTACATATTGAACTCATAAAAGTCTTGTGTAGCACACAGCTAAGTAAAGAGAAGAAAAGAACTGAGGCATATACCAAAATGCTCGTCAAAACTATTAAATTGTACTTTTAAGGGTCCCACTGCAGAGAAAAGCTTCCTGTTTACTCACTTGAAATAGTGGCAGTTAACTTGAATGCATTAAAAAAAGATAAGTGATAAAACTTCTAATCCTCATTTCTGCTTTTTGTCTGTGACCAGAAGCTATTTTGTCAGGAAAGCTCCAAGACTTCAGCAGTTTACATTTAAAAAACCTCTTTTTCCCTTCTGAGCTTTTAGAATATGCAACAGCTACCATAACTATCTGGAGTTTTTGCTATAGAAGTATTTTTGTTCTTTTTTTTCCTTCTTTTTTTTTATTTTAGTCTTCAAGATCAGGAAAAATATAGGATTTTTTTTGCATAAATTCTTTGAAAAGAAATCTCTTTGATTTTAATATTTTTTGAGTACTATTGATGTAAGATCAAACCTTCTTTAAATGGTTAGGGATAAAATATTGAAGTAATACAATACAGCAGTTTTGGGACAAGAACTGCATAAATCAGCTAAAGGCTCTTTAAAGCACATAACTGGCTGGCAAAAGCAGACTCATTTCAAAACTGTCATAACACCAGCTTGTTTTTCAATTCTATAACTCAGAATGTCTGGATTTCAATAACTTTTTTTTCCTTCAGGGTACAACGTAAATATTGTAACGAAAACCACTATACATTTTGTGTGTGTCTGAGTGTAGCCATTATACACAGACCAGATCATCCTGTCTCTTTTCTATAGGCAGTACGTATGTACAGCCGTTTAATATTTATTTCCCGTAGTAGTCAGAATGCACAGAGTAGCCACAAAACATAAAAGACAGAGACTCTGTCTCAGGTTGTTAAAATCCATGGCCTGATCCTGCCATGGCTTTAGGAGGAAGGGGTTCCTGTGGAGCCCCCTCGGTTCCTGCCTGCCTGTGCAGAGCTCACTGCAGGGTCACAGATTAGGTTACTGCTGTAAGCAGTGGTATTTATGGCCCACTCACAAACACCTTAATATGTATAAAACCGTGCTTTTTAAACGTGGATAGATTGGGCTTCAGGAACACGAATAATAATTTGAGAACACTATAGCTGCAATCTGGTGTCTCTGCCACTGTATTTCCTCTTTACTCGCAGACCTGGTCCCACATAGCTGTGACGTGATTTTTAAATCAATTGGAATGTTAAACTCATGCATGTGATATAATTAATGAAAGCGTATTTTACTGATTACTGAGGATTTTTTTTCAAATGATGGTTGTCTTTAGATCTTTGGATCATGAAAACCAGCCAAAAAAAGGCCAAACCTTTCTGCAGGGCCATCATGGAGCACTAGCGTTGGAATAGGCATATGCATTAATATTATGTGCTCGTAAAAACAAAATTTTTTAGAATTCCTCAATAATATGGTTATCCATACAATCTCAAACAATGCTGTATAATGGTAATGTATATCCTATGACACCCTAATGCACTGTTAGATTAACAAAAGGAGAAACTCAATGACCAAAGATAAAAAAATATCATGAGATCAGAAACATTTCAAAATAAAATACTTTTTCTTAAAAATTAATGAATGTCAGGAACTAACCTACACAAGGGAAAAGGTGTTAAGCATGAGCTATTTACAAAATCAATTTTATTAGAAAATATATTCTTCATAAATCTATAATATAATATTTTGCAGCAACAACTTACTATAATTTTTGAACAATATATAAATATCAAGATAATTATGAATCAGACATGAAAAATTCAGAAAAAGAGAGAGGATATTTGTTAGCTAAATTATTCATAGTGAAGCTTTGCATAGATCCACTGATTATTTAATTAGTCATTTCATCAGCAAGTTCAGCACCTGTAGAGCACCTCCAGGAGCAGATGTGGCAGCAGAGGCAGCAGGGCTGGGGGAGAAAAGAGGTCCTGCATTTTGCTGTGGATCTGACTGCCTGAGCTTGCATCCAACTTCAGGGCCCTGCTGAAGATCCCAGTCCAGCTCTGCAGCAGTGCTCCATCATCTCCCTAAAGACACAAGTTCCGTGGATGAAGTACTGGACATGGGGTTGTGCAGGCCGATGACCAGAGGTGCTGACAGGGCCTATTGACACCAAAAAGTGTTCAGTGGAAGATATAATGAGAACAAACTGGCTCATCTCTAATGGAAAAAAATATCCCCAAAATCTGAAGAATTTAGAAGTTCTTTTAATTAGCATAGTACTAAAATGACAAAACTGGCGTGCTTATCTCTCCTGCTGACCATACCACTCTCAGTTGACTGACTACAATTTTTTTTCTTTGTGTTCTGACATGGTAAACACATTTACCTTACAAAAATCTATTTATATGTTTTCTATATATGTCAAATATTCTCCTGCTACATTGATGCAACTTGCATTACAGTTATTGCAATGGGAATTGTAGTGATATTACAGGAGAGTTGGCTCAAGGTGATTACTTATTATATTTTCAGTGAAGAGAAATCTGGTCTTCAAGTTCTAATTATTCTGGTAAAATTGTCACTGACACAGCGCCCAGGAATCCAGTTAAGTTACATGAGAGATTAATTTTTCTCATTATATTTTTTTAATTGTAAAAAGAAGCACAATAAACTTTATTTAAATATTACAGTAGTTCCCCTTTAAAAGGTCAGTTTAATATTTAATTTGAAATTGGATAAAATTTGTGCATGTGTGTGTGGGTGACAAAGTAATGTTTAAACAATCAGACCTGACAGATGCTGACAGATACTGTCTAATATCCCCGCATGCAGATTGCATTGTGAGTCACAAGGCTCAAGGTCATGCATCTATAACCACCCAGAAGGCTTTCTTCTCCACTTGATGCACAAATTTAAGTTCCATTAAGGCTAATGTAAGATACAGATGCTTACTGGAAGGAGAACAGACCAATCTTCCAAAATGCTGTATAATCGGTAGTGATGTGATTCATAGTCATCATTCCTATACTTGGTAAATTATTTTTCAGTGATTAAATAAAACAGTCATGCAACAATAAACCTGTTATCTTATCACATAAAAAAAAAATCTCTTGGGCATATGATAGTAGAACCAACCATAAAAATGAGGAAAGGATTGTCTAGCTAGCCCCTGTCTTCCTAACACAAGGCAATACTTGTAAAGTTTTTTCAGACTCTATGAAAACATTGACTTTCCAGGAAAATATTTAGTCTAAAAAACCTCAGTATTTTGATTAATATTGCTGTAGTAATATCACATGAGAGATTCAGTTTAGACATAGATTTTTGTGTCACTTAAGTACATCAAGAGCACCTGAGCTGATAGGACACTCCACGCTTCTTTTTCTTCACTCCCCAAGGATACTCATTTGCAGAGACATCAGCTGCTGAAGTTCTCCTTGGTTTCTGTAAAAAAATTTATTATGGCATGCTTGCTTACTTGCTTGCTTCCTTCCTTCCTTCCTTCCTCTCTCCCTCCCTCCCTCCTTTTGTCCCTCGTCTCCCTCCTCTCCCTCTCCTCCCTCCTCTCCCTCCCCTCCCTTTTCTCCCTTCTGCCCCTTCCTCCCCAACCCCATGGTTTAGCTACAGGATCCACCACATTAATACCCAGTTTGGTCTCTTCTCAGACACAAAATGGACAAAACACCTTTGCTATCCCTTGTGCATATGGAAAGGTTAATCTCAGTACACGACCACTCTGCCTAGACCTAGCATATTCCAGCAGAGCAGCTCTTCAGATCCCTTCTTGGGGTACACTATAAAGTCCTGAGGACTGCTCCCATAAAGAAGGATTTGCAGGATGACTTGGTGAAATTTCCCTAGTCACCAATTGAGAAGTTCTAGGGAAAGCACTTGACCCGATCTACCACGGGTTTGAAAGAAAGCCTATGTTTGTTCCTGTTTCTGGTATACTAAGCATTTTTTTTCCCCTCTGATTGTTGATTGAACTTTTTATTAAAGTTGAGTCTTGAAATCACTCCTTGATTCTAGCCTGGGGGAAATGGGTTTGGGTGGTATGTGTGGTATATTTATAGAAATGCTTGTCATATGTTTGTAGAAATATTAATGTGATTTTGGAGTTTGTTGCTGACTCTCTCCATGCCTGTAACTGATCCTAGCTTAGAGTTACCACAAATCTTGAAAGATATTTGGTAGGGGAAGAAACATGATTTCTTGAGAATCCGAGGCTCATTTCATGGTAAAAACCCCCATGTATGCCATACCTAGTAGGTGAACTCTCCGGATCTTTCCATCTTTTTCTCCCTACCCAAGGTGGAGTTTGGCTGCCTGTCCCTTTTGACTTTGCTTGTCAGCTTATATCAACACTTTTGTCTCACAAAAAGGCAAAAAAGGTAGAGACCTACTTTTATTTTTCACTCCATGAAAGCAGAGTTTCTCTTTACATTTCAAGAGGGCCCCTTCCACTCAGTCTTTAAGGAATTCAAAGATCAGCTCTTCCTCTCATCACAGAAAACACATCAGAGTAATCAGCATGCTGGGAAAGGAAAGACAGAAAAATTATGGGACAATTTAATGGTGATTTATTGAAAATTGGTAACTGGCAGCATCACTTTATGGAGGAATCTCTGGATCAGCTCTACATTTTATGCCTACTGTGGTTATGAAAGAAGAAAATAAATGGAATTTGATCTCTGACTGAAATGGAAACCTCTTGTTACTCACTGCCTTTGGGACACTGGCCTTTCCCACAGTGAACCCTGCTATTTTCCTGAAAAATACCCCTAGTTTTTTAAGGGGTGCATAGTATTTACAGGAAATAAGGACAGAGTGGAGGATTTATAGTAACAACGGCATTGTATCTTCAATTTGTGCGTCGGTTTAGTGTTTGTGAATGAGATGCCCTGATCTGCAACAAATGCTCACAAAGACATCGTGCAGACATTTCTTGGGTGGCTTGGCCAGTCCACCTCAGTCTTGACCCACAACAACTCCACTATTTCAGTCCCAAAGCTCTTTTCAGAAGAAATTGACAATCAGAAAGAATGGTGAGACCATTTCTTCACGTGCTCAAATGGGGACTAGGATGAAACCAACAAACTCATTTTCACTTGTGACACAACCTAGTAAACTCTAGTCATGAGAGGCAGAATATCTACAGTTCCTAAGAAAAACATAGTTGGGATAAGAAAGTCCTACAGTTAAAGAACACCTGTGCATTAGTGCTATTAATTCCCATCTAAAATGGCCTGTTCATTGTAAAATACATATTAGCAACACTACTGAAGACCTGAGCATATTGATAATGATGAATAGGGTCAGGAGAAATGAGAAAACGAAGTATAATAAAGAGATTACAATCAGAAAGGGTATTAAGGGAAACCTTGCTTAATGAGGCTATTGGTATCAAACTACATTATTCATAGGGACTTCTGATTAGAGACAAATGTCAAATGTAACATACATTTCTAGGTGGCAAGTCTTCATTTGCATTTCAAATAAACACTGTTGGCTCCTGGCTTTAGTGTAGCAAATGGTACTTTTAGTTTCGAGGAAGTTTTTCCATATTCACAGAACACTTTTAAATCAAGATTGCAAAAGATGAAGTAGGACTATTGAAAATAAAAATTCATTTTTATAACTTAGAAGTCATACAAAATCCCATGCATTTAATATTCACCAGTATGTCTAGGAACAGGACCAATAAGAGGTGTACAAGCCAGTGCCAATTTCTCCATTCTCCAGCTTTTACTACCTTTTATCCCAGTGTTTGTATTCCATTAAAAAGTGCCTTCACCCTTAAAACACTGTGGCTCAACCACTTGAGGGCAGTGGATGGCTTTCTGTGCTGAATTAGAATAGGCATTTTTTCTTTTATTGCAATACATATGTACTTTTCTTTCTAATCTGGGCATCAGTTCTCTATTTTCCTCTGGTCTTTCCCAAATTCTCCACCCTTATGTGCTTTTTAAAATTCTTCAGTATTTCAGTTTACCCACTTCACACAGTGGACATTTCCCTTCATTTAACATATTCTTTTCAAGGTGCACTTCTCAATGTGCCAACAAAGACCCAAAAGAAAATTAAGTCAGATTGGGCTTTCAGGAGTTGTTTAATAAAGCAATTTGTTTTAAGCAACATTTTAGCCACTTGTAATATAATTTCACAGAGGTAACTTTGATGTTCTCATAAGTATGTCAGCAGAAATCAGTGCAATTTGTTAAAAATTATTCTTAGAAGACCTTAGTGTATACAGTAAACAAAACCAGCACAAATTCTAGTTTCTGCAATGAATACTTAAAGCATGTCATCAGCACTATCATAATTTGATTTAAATAAGAGTTTTGTGAATAAGAGTTATATTAATTAGTGCTGTAGTTTTAATTGAGCAGTGTGTGTGTGATGTAATTTATTCAAATTCTGATGAACTGCATGTCCTACATGTTTGGCAACACTGTCAAAAGTGATATAATTACTGTTATTGTCTTTAGTACTCATTGTTGGAACATGAATAAAACTGAATTATTTTGGTATTCATGTGGGTCAGAAATACTGCAGTACTAGATATTGTATTGTAATTTTCCAAAACATTAATTAGTGTTGCTACACAAATATGAACAAATAAGTTACATAAGGAAACAGAAAGAGCCGTGAATTTAACTTCTTAACTAAAAAAAAATTTCACTTTCAATGTTTAAGAGTGGCTGCACATATGGGAATATAAGGCAGAATGTAAAAATTTATCAAACACCTGCATTTTTCAGTAAGACAAATGGAAGAGCCTCTATTTGACTCTATTTACAGTTTGTGCTGTAAGCACGTGTTGAGGCATGCACTTGGAGCAGGTAGCTCAGTTTGCAAAGTGCAGACTGAGGTCTGGGTATAAGCCCAAGAAAAGAGGAAGTGAACTGGCAGCCCTTTGGTTAACAAAGGACAGGAAGACCTGTGCTGCCAGATAGACACTGAGAGACACAGCAGGAGTGGAGGACTCAGGAGGAACAACTGCACAGGGTATAAAATCCCAGGAGTTCCTTTGTTGGGGGTCCTTGGACACACCAGCTCAAGCTGTTTCTGTGTTACTGCACCATGAATAAATTGCTTTTTTCGAACCTAGACATCTGAGACTCTGCCATGGGAAACCTGGGGTTGAACCACTTAAGGAAACCTGGTCTGACTGTGCGAGGTGTTTAGGGTGTAAAGCAGGGCACCCATCCAGCTCACTGGAGCTGCCCACTGTGAAGGGGCTTCAGCCCCAGCAGTGAAAGTCCCTGGTGCTGGAGTCCAGGAAAGCCAGAAAACTTCTCGTGCTCCTGTGGGGGTTCACTTTATCCCTAGAGCTCCCCAAAACAACTTAGCCTTTGACCTAAGTCTGTGGGAGAAGCTCCCTTCACTTCTGGATGATCTGAAAGCATCAAAGAAATGAAAAGGTTTTTGTTTAGTGTACTACAGAGCGTGCATTTGTAGTTTTAAGTTTTACTATATATATTATATAGAGACAACATGGAAGAACCAGGGCATTGGCTCTGGCTTCTCCTTCCTTCTTCTTCTTCCTTCTTCTTCTTCCTTCTTCTTCTTCCTTCTTCTTCTTCCTTCTTCTTCTTCCTTCTTCTTCTTCCTTCTTCTTCTTCCTTCTTCTTCCTTCTTCTTCACCTTCCTTTCCTGTGATTTATCGACTGGTGGAGGGAACTCAAGGTAGAAGGCACATGTTAATAAATATAATAATTATTGGTACTGAATACAAAATAGAACATGTAGTGGTCAATAATTGGGTGATTAAGTCCTAAAAACTGTTCGCACACAGAAGCTGCAGCCATTGCACTTCTGGAAGCTGCAGCAGAGATTGTGCTTCTGAAATTTGGATAGGAGGTGGTAGGCGATCCTTGAGGCATCAGAAAGAAGTTTCGTCTCATCTTTTCCTGATATGGGACATTGAAAAAGGGAGAATAGCCAGGCCAGAGGCCAGCAGGGCTGGCAGGGCCTTGACACCCTGGCACTGGGAGAGTGACAGCCAGAGATTCATGTGAAT
Organism: Vireo altiloquus; assembly: GCA_013396875.1. Classification (NCBI taxonomy): domain Eukaryota; kingdom Metazoa; phylum Chordata; class Aves; order Passeriformes; family Vireonidae; genus Vireo; species Vireo altiloquus. The sequence goes on along the minus strand of VZRF01012988.1, from coordinate 44,041 downwards.
GGTCAGATGGGGACGTTTCCTTAATACACAAACTGTTAAATTACACTTTGCCACACATTGTCCCAAAAGTCAGCTTGCTGGGCCCTGGGTCCCAGGGTACATTTTGGCACAGGCTCTCTCCAGTTTTCAGCTGAGCTTGTCCTTCTGATCTTTCTTCCTGCCTTTTAATGGATGTCTACTTAGAAGGTTGCAGAAAGGCAAAGATCTGCTCTAAGCACAGCTATCAGCAGATAAGGGATTGATATGGAATTTTGGCTCTTGCAACTGGTCAGCACCATGCCAGGATGGAAGATGGAGGCTCATTATGTGTCTGGGTCCTCTTTCCTTTATAGACATGTGTATAAACCAAGACGTAGTTCTAACAGGAGGGATTCAACATTTTCCCTTCACACAAAAGGAGCTGGATCCTCATCCCTATGATTCATGCCTAAGATGAAGATTTTCACAATTATCAAATGACCTCAAGAACTTCGGGTTTTTTGAAGTCCTCATTAAAATGTGCCAGGGAATATTTAATTTTCAGGGATGGGAGTTCAGTTTGACAGGCATTTCTCTAATATTTTTTCATTATGGACCTTAAATGGCACATACAAAATAAGTGGCCTTTTTTGAAACTGTGGTGCACATAGGAATTTACTTGGGAATTTAGGAACTTCGAAGTTTCATTGAAAGAAGTTTTTCACTATGCTCTAAAGAAGGGGGAAAAGAGCACAGATATTAAAAAACAAAAAGGTCAAAAGAGAATCATCCTTAAATGGCATTTTTATGTTTATAGCAATTTTTAATATCTGCAAATGAAGAATTATCCCTCATTTGATGTTTCTAAGACCATGATTAAGAGTAAAACCGTCAAAGGTAGAAATATCTTAAAATGATGTTTTTAACAATCACACTGTTCTGAGAAAAATGTCATATGAACCACTTTGTGCATGGCTGTTTTTAAGTGTATAACTATAAATTTAAGTGTTAGATTACATCAGTATTGGTGTTTTTCAGATGTGCTTGTAAAGACGTAGTATAATCCTTCCTTTAATGCTTTTATGATCACTCTGACATTTAATAAGTGTAAGTGAGGAATTTTTCTTCATCTGATGTCTGAAAGCATCTAGTTATATATGAAAATACTTTCAGCACTGTATTTTGTAGAAATGCATGTACCAATACATATATAACTATACATACATAAATTAAATCAGCAAAACAGAAGTCTGGCAGGCATTTTTACCTAAGCAGATTTCAAGCTTTCAGCAAAAGAACTCTTTTTCCCTCAGTTCTGACATTTTTACATCATTTGTGTAATTGTCATCTCCTGATTAGGAAGCCTTTACTGCTGCTGACGGTGTTCTCTTAATCCTGAGCCTACACATGTTTCACAGGACTGTGGTTGTGCTTCTGGCCTTATGGCACACCTTGTCTGCCTGCCTGTCCCTCCTGCACTTGGCCAGGCACATGCTCACCTGCATGGCAGAGTCCTTCGTCACCCAGAGCAAAAGCTGTAACACAGGACCTCTCGAACAAAGCACTGCTGGACCTGTCATGGACACAGAACAGAGTGGTAGGGCAGGCAGAACAGAAAAACAAAACATTCTCCAGAATGCTTAATTAAAAATTATGCTGCAATGAACAGGTACAAAGCTGCAGACTAAAAAGAGGTCACAGTTTCTCTTTGTGTTCCAGCATTTTTGAGTGCTTGACATCTCTGTACCATTTGGTCCTTTGGCATTGTTTATCTTGATATGTGCCTCTGTGCACAAGTTAGCATGTGTGTGCATATATGTGGGTGTATAGGAGTACAAAATTTTCTGGATATCTCGTGTTTTCATACCTTTCTTGAACAGTTGTATATCTTTCTCAAAAAGAGTGGGAATGAGCCAGCTGGTTTTGGTTGTTTGGGTTTTTTTTTTTACCCCATATTTTTCCACTTAAGCTTCTGGACATTTCAGGAAATTCTTTTTATTTAGAGAATAACAAAAATACCCTCTGAATACTTTAAAGATGCAATTCAGGCTTTCTTCATATGAATCACTGAACAATATTCAGTTTTGTTCTTCCATTTATTCTGAAAAATCTCCTTGTTTAGAAGTCAACTTTTAGATGCCTTTTGGGTTTTTTCAGCGGTGTCTTTAAGCATTGACCTCACTTTGGCTCTTTTTCTCACATATTCTGTCATGAGATGGTCCCTTAATAAATTAATAAAGTAATAAAATGAATAAAGCTTGATGTAACATTTCTCAATGATCGTTGTAATGTTAAAAACATCAAATGAAACATTAACATCATTTGATGTTTTTATAGCTAGATATACTGAAAAAACATCAAATAAGGATATCCTGAATTTCACTTTTTCACTTGGGACAAGAATGTTTTATGTATACTGTCTGTCAGAACCCTGCAATGGAAACTTTGTAACACATACGTGTTATCCATCTGCATCATTTTCCATTCTTTTTGGCCTTCTATCACATTTTACTTAGTTTTAACTTTTGCATACTTTGTCTTTGTGACCCAGTCTATTTTCATTCCTTCATTATTAAAAATTAAAAGCATTTCACTGAGCCTGTGTGTTCTTCTGGTGCCTTTTAACATCCTTGATGCTCTTGCAAGACTGGATCTTTTCAGAAGGACTAATCCTGCTACTTTATCCCACTTCTTTTCCTGCATGCATATACAAGTAAACGAAACAGCAAAGGCCCTCTGCCCAGCCTGTGATCCCCCACAGTGTTAAATGGCTGGTATATTTCCTGGCATCATTTTGGCCTGGGCCACTGAGGGCTCTCTGACAATGTTTCAGCATGGTTCAGTTGGTTTCACGGTCTAGAAATTATTCCCAATAGGGAGATTTTGAACTGGGGGGAAATAGGACAATTTAACTCTTTGGATAGATTTTGTTTAGCAGTTCTCCTCCAAGCCACTGAACAATCTTTGCCATCTTCGTTATTAATAAGGAAATAGTCAATGGATTTTCTCTAGACAGAACAGCAACTTTTTTTTCACAGAACCACTGGCTAAAATTTCTTTGATACAAAATGGTGACCTTTGTTGAGGCTTTGTCATAGCTTCCAGTAGTTTTGCGAATAAATATATACACATCTATTACAGTAAGTCAAACCATCTTAGAAGCATCTTAAATAATATCAACAAAAAAATTTAAAATACTTTTGCATAGCTGCAATATTAATATTAAATATAAAATATAAAAATATTTAAGACTTCAAATATTGAGGTTTTTAATGAACAGGTAAAAATACTAGAGGTTAGATTATTTTTAAGATAAAGACAAATAACTTTTCTTCCTTTTCTCATGAATTTCCTAATTTTCCTATAGAATGCTAGAAGAATCAGATTAATAACTTTTGCTAATTTCCAAACTTTTGATGAAAAATAAATTCTTGCCAGTGAATAATTTTCCTTTGCCACCTCACACTCCATGGGGTAAGGTGGAGGGAGTAGATTACTGTCTTACTTATCTCTAAAAGTTGCTCTCTTTGGCATTAAAATTATATTGCAGACACTAAGGGTTCTGACTTACATTTCTCTCATATTCAGCAGCAAAATCTTACAGGATATTCAAATAGCTCTCCATCTTATCAGATATTCAAATTACAAGCCTGTTTTTAAGGTCAAATTAAAATGCTGGTGAGAAACAGTTTTTGAGAAATCAGCATACTGTCTACATATAGGCATACTGTCTACATATATTCATACTGTCTACATATATTCATACTGTCTACATGTAGTTTGTTACATGTGAGAGTGTGAGAAAGAGAGCACAAGCTCATCAGGAGAACTTGAGGAACAGGTACTGATGTCTTCACTCTCATGGCCATTGTCAGGATTTAAGGAAATGGCATGCATCTGAGTTGGGGGAGGTTTAAGTTAGACGTCAGGAAAATGTTTTTCATCCAGAGGGCTGTTGAGCACTGGAACAGGTTCCCTGAGGAAGTGGTCACAGCACCCATCCAGACAATGCTCAATAAGGGTTTGGAAAATGCTCTCAGGAACCAGAAGTGATTCTTGGGATGTCCTGCATAGGACCAGGAGTTGGTTTTGTTTACCCTGATGGGTCCCTTCCAACTCAGCTTATTCTATGATTCTGTGATTCTGTGGTAATTGCTGGATCAGTGTTTGCCTGCACATATCAATTCTAAATGGTTATCCCTGGCAGAAACATGGCCCGTGTCAAATTGCAATGTCTGAATTAATTAATACCAGGTTGTGATTTGTGTGGATAATGAGCACCAAAGTCCATGCCCAATAAACAGTATAGACAAGGCTGTAGCAGGTTATGCTTCCTTCACCCCCTGTGTTTCTCTAATACTATCCTGCAGGCTCTCAACACTTCGGCACCCCAGAAGTCCCACTGTCAGTGACAAAGCATATATGACTGGTTTCTTCATGCTCCAAACCACCATTCCAATGGCTTGAAACACAATCCCCATGATTTCCGAATTATTGGGAGCATACACATAAAACGTGCACAATCCCCACAATGAATGAAAGGTTAGTTTGACTGTAGAACTACAAGGATCTAACAAGAATTCCAGAGAAAGACCTGCAGTCAAATACTTTCATGTGGACCTATCCAGATTACAGCATTAAACTCTTAGCCAGAGACTGGCAGTTTATAAAGGAAGGCCAACAGTCATCTATCTAGACTTCTGTAAGGCCTTCAATGTGGTCCCACATGACATCCTTATGTTCAAATTTGTGAGTGATTTGTGAGTCGGATGGACTAGTCAGTGGATAAGGAATTAGCTGGATGGACATAGACAAAGAGCTGTGGTCAAAGGCAATATGTGTCTGTGGAGGCCTGTGATGAGTGGTGTCCCTCAGGATTCTATTTTGAGACCAGTGCTCATCAATATCTTCATCAACACACAGAGTGGGATCAAGAACACCCTCAGCAAATTTGCAGATGACACAAGGCTGAGCAGTGCAGGTGTCACAAGAGTAGGACAAGATGCCATGCAGAGGGATCTGGTCAAATTCAAGAAGTGGCTCTCATGAATGTTATGAAGTCCAAGTGTGTGAGGTGCTGCACCTGGATCAGGGCAATCTCAGATATGAATAGAGGCTGTGAGCAGAAGTCATTGGGGGCAGTCCTGTCCAGAAGGCCTGGGGGTCCTTGTGAATGAAAAACTGGACATGTGCCACCATGAGGTCGCTGCTCAGAAGGCCACAAATGCATCCTGGGCTGCATCACAAGAGAAGTGTCCAGCAGGTTGAGGGAGGTGATTCTGTCTCTCTACTCTATCCTTGTGAGAATCCACCAGGAGCACTACATCCAGCTCTGGGATTCTCAGCACAAGAAAGACATGGAGCTGTAGGTCTGGAGGAGTACCACAAAGATGATCAGAGGGCTGGAGCATATCTTCTGTGATGGCATGCTGAGAGAGCTGGGTTTGTTCATCATGGAAAAAAGAAGGCTTTGGGGAGACCTCATTGTGGCCTTACAGTACTTATAGAGGACATATGAAAATGGAGGGAGAGGGGCTTTTTATACAGGCAGATAGTGACAGGACAAGGGACAATGGATTTAAACTGAAAGAGAGAAAGTTTAGGTTAGATATTGTGGAGGCCAGTGAGCCTGCCACACATGGGTCCCCGAGTACCCCCTGGGAGGGAAGGACCCTGAGAGGCATTTCCCAAGTTAGGGAGACACAAGAGGCTTCTCTTACAGGATCCCTGTTCTGTTATGCTAATGTACCCCTGTTCTGCTCCCTCGGTCAGCCCCATTGGCCCCNCAATGCTCTCTCTGCCCCTACCAGCCCATACATAAACCTGGACTTGTGTCTGGTCTTTGTCCCTGGACTTGTCCACATGCGTGGCTGGAATAAACATCTCTGTGGACCCCAAACAAAGACCCTTCCTGCCTCTTTGCCGTCGACTCATTTTGACAGCTATCCGACTTGCTACAAGATGTTAGTAAGAAAGTCCTTACTCAGAGAGTAGTGAAGCACTGGGACAAGCTGAGCACAGAGGCTGCAGAATCCCCATCCCTGGAAAAGCTCAAGGCCAGGCTGGATGGAGCTCTGAATAACCTGGCCAAGGGACACCTGGAAAGGTGTCCCTGCCCCTGGCAGGGGGATTGAAACTAGAGAATCTTTAAGGTTCCTTCCAACCCAAAGCATTCGATGCTTCTATGATTCTATGACTAATATTTGTCCCTCTTATGTTTTGGTGTATAAACATAACCAGGTCTTTTTCATCGCTTCTGCTGTAAAGCAGTAACCTTCAGTAAGATAGGAGGAAGAACAGCTACCTGTCATAATGCCTTCAGTCCCTACTATTTATCTAGCATGTTTCACGTGTCGTAAATGTTCTTTTCATGCTCATACCAAGGAATGTGCCTTTGACAGAGACAGCCACTATTTCCTTGAAAATTGTAATTTTTTTTCTGTCTTGATAGATATTTGAATTTAAAAAAAAAAAACAAAAAAACAAAAAAACAACATCTACCCATAAGCTTAAAAATCTTAACAAAGTCCAGAAAAAGCAATATTTTTAGAATTTTTTTGGTTAATACATCTATGTTTACACATCTCATTAAAAAATTAGGTAAGTTCCTTTCTGTGATTTACAAAAATCATAAAGAAATGAAAGCTTCTATATTTTGACAGCAGTTTCCTCTTCCTGGCGACTGAGGTCCTTCTGTCAGTGCAGCACATCATGCTCAGATGTCAGTTTCTTTGGATCTAAATGTTTAGGAGTCTTACTTATCGAGACCATTTTTAAGTAGTTTTGCCTCATTGCAATTTCTTCACTATTAAGGACGTATTGTGAACAAATATCTGGCAACCATCACCAGAACTATTTTCCAAACTTTTGGAAGTCACTCTTTCCTCTAGGAACACAAAATCAGTTAAGTTCTGTCTTCAGGTCTTCTTTTAAGACCTTTTCATTTTATTGTGAATTCTTCCTACATCTGATCTGGCCTTGCAAGAAGGTATGACACTTTACGTAATGATTGTTTTCAGGCTCCTGGCAAACTATGCTAGATATTGCTGCCTTGGTTTCACCAAATTCGTGTTTGGAAGATTTACCTTGCATCATCACAGCCAAAGACTTAATTTTTTTAGGAAAAACAGAGGGTGAAGATCAATGTATAAGCCTGTTCCCTAACTATTTCTTGTGCGCTGTCCCAAGAGTTATGATCATAAATACTGGGAAGCAGTAAATAATATTTACATTCTCTATTTTTTTAAATTAATCATTTCATTGGAGAGTGGAATTGATATGCAACTCAGGCATAATAATACTTTGTGCATTAGCTGAGGCAAAATGAAGCCAAATATATATATATATATATACATATATATATATACATATACACACACACACACACAGACCTTTTTTTAAAATTTGATTGATGATGGAACAGTAACCATCAATGCCTAACAATGAACAAGGAAACTATGTTTCCTTATTCAAAAAAGATTTTTGAATTCAGCGAATTTGAAGTTACTTTTGGAAAGATGTACTCAAAGAAGATAAGAATTAACTGGAGAATAATATGACGTTAATTCTTCTAGATTATGATATTTTGAAGTTCTTTAGGAGTTAGGATGTGGATGGAAAATTTAAGGAGACATGAACAAGACAAAAAATCTTTCAGAGGCTTTAACTCCTGTAAGAATATATGTCTCTATTTTTAGAAAAAAATATTTAAATGTGAGTAAAAATGGATTCAGTTTGGCTTTATACACATTCAATAGTGATAACTGCACACAACTGATGGCACACATCTGGATTTTCTCTATAGAACAAAAAGCACCACAGACTGTAACACAATTCGAAAGCTCAAAAGAATCTCAAAACTGAAGAGTTTAAGGTCATGGACAGTTCATTATAGCTGCAGTCATTACTCTCTTTTCTGTTTTTTTTTTTTACCTTCTCACTTCTAACCCTTTTGCTGATCTTCCTTCCTTTTACTGTGTACTTTCTAGAAGTACTCATTACTGCGTTAAATGTGTTAACAAATATTAATAGGTATCTCAATGGTAAACTACTAGGCAGGATATAGCACAGTCAAGTAAGATTTACACACCTCATTTCAAGAAAAATATAATAGAAAAGTGTAATAAAATTAATGAGTAGTGGTTGATGTTTCTGCCAGTGTGTAGCTGAGTAATCATGCCACCCATGGGATCAAAAAGGTATCTTGATTGTGAAATAATGCCTTCAGCCTTTGACTTTCTATTGCAATATATAATAATGTGTCCTTAGAGCACAGTACACAGTGTCTGTTTTCTCAGAGCATGTAGAACCCATTTTGTGCTAATCAGGACACAGTAAGGATCCTTCTGGTCTGCAGGGACTATGATGACCTGGGGAGAATCTGCATCAGGTATAGTAGGGGAGAAGGGAAGTTAAGTTTTTCTTTGGCAGACACAATGTGATGAACAGAGAGGGGAATTGCTCAATGTGTGTATTTGTACAACAGTTAGATGGTGTGGAACTCCACTTAAAATGGTATCTGTCACAAAATATGGAAGAAAACAAGGAAGGTTAGGACTGCATATGCTGGTAATAACCTGGCATGCATCAAATGAGTTTTCAGGTTAAAGGCAGCAAGAGTGAAGAATGGTACAAGATGGAAGAGTTTAGGGAAGATGTCTTTTAACACCAGCCTTGATTGCATAGGGATTATGTATTGTGTCTCATCACTGCATATTTTTCCCAAGGGACCTCTTTTATGTTGACAGTTTAGTTTCATAAGCATTTATACTGGTTGCCAGTCATCTGGGAACATCTGGAACTATGGGGGATAGCAAATGACTAAGGACATTTTTCTCAGATATGAAATACTGCCTGGCTTCCCAGAACTCAGTGTCATTCTGCTTCAGAGTGTGGTTAAATACTGAGAAATGTTTCCAGCTTCCTGGAATGCTGCTATACATACAAAAAAATCCACTGTGGCTGCTGCCATTCTTTCTTGCTGTGGGCAGGGATATGCTCATCATTTAACTGAGTCTCCATGATGATTCCCACTCTACCTGTTTTCTCTGATAAGTAAAACAATTAGCCTTTCATGATCAAGAGGGTCCTGGGGTTTTCTGAAGGCAAGTAAAAAGGCTTCTAAATGTCCTAAAAAATTATACATTTTGCAAATAGTTTTTAGGAGGAGTGTAATTTTTCACTTGTCACAGCTTTCAGAAAATCTTAGTGATCTCAGAGCACATAGAAACTAGGTGGATATGACAGGAATATCTCTTCTCAGAAAAGTAAGTACTAGTCTGTCTGTTTCCAAAAGAAAATTAGTTGGAGACTAGGGCTACTACGCACATTAGGAGGAATCCTAAAACTATGGTTCTCATAGCTCTAGGATGATCTCCTTTTCTTCATGCTTATGAACTTACAAAAATACTACATTGCTTTCTTCCAGCATAAGCAGAAAACTCTGTACTTTGTAAAAATTATTTGGTCACTGTTGCTCATTTCTGTTTTCCATGTGGTCTTTTATATCTTTACTTATTGCAGGTAATTTGGAGTTTCTTTTATAAAAAAGTGATGTCTAAAATGATGACCTGTCTAAAATGAAAAGACCTCTTCACTTCCACAGTATATAAAGGTGCAGATCTTTCCTTAAGTATGCTTTTTTCTCAAAAAAAAAAAAAAATCTGTGTGGGGAAAAAGACAGCATATTTCAATCTTTTCACAGAATCATAGAATTGTTCATGTTGGAAAAGACCTTTAATGTTGTTGAGTTCAACCATTAATCCAGAACTGCCCAATTCACCATTAAACCATCTCCTGAAGTGCCACATCTACACATCTTTTAAATGCTTCCAGGGATGGTGATTGCATCACTTCTCTGGGCAGCTTGTTACAGTATTTGACTACCTTTTTGGTGAAGAAACTCTTCCTAATATTCAATCTAAACCTCCCCTGGTGCAAGAAGAAGTCATTTCCTCCAGTACTTTTTCATTAATTGAGAGAAGAGGCTGATTCCCCACCTGGCTACATAATCTTTTCCAGCAACTGTAGAGAGCAATAATGTCCCCCTGAGCCTCTCTTTCTCCAGGTTAAATAACCCAAGTTCCCTCAGCTGCTTCTTGTAAGACTTGTGCTCCAGACCCTTTCCCAGCTTTGCTGCCCTTCGCTGGACACTCTCCAGTGCCTCCATATCTCTCTTGTACTGAAAGGCCCAGAACTGAGCACAAGATGTGAGGTGTGGCCTCACCAGTGCAGCGTACAGGGGGTCAATCACACCCCTGGTCCTGCTGGCCACATTGTTTCTGCTACAAGCCAGGATGCCATTGGCGTTTTTGGCTGCCTGGGCACTCTGTTGGATCATGTTCAGCCAATGCTGATCAGCATCCCCAGGTCCTTTTCATCTGGGCAGCTTTCCAACCTCTCTGCTCCAAGCCTGTAGTGCTGCCTGGGGTTGTTGTGACCCAAGTGCAGGATCTGCCCTTTGTCTTGTTGAACCTTATACAGCTGGTCTCAGCTCATCTATCCAGAACCTAGCTCATCTGCCCAGAACCCTCTGCAGAGCCTTCTGACCAAAAGATCAACACTCCTGCCTAACTTGCAGTCATCTGCAAACTGAATGTGGAGGGGAGGGGCTCAATCCCCTCACCAATTGCAATTATATGACAATTACTTTGAAGACCCAAAGCTGTTGCTGTTGTTGCACACTTTTCAATTTTCTTTACATCCATACCCATTTCCCCTCCCCACCCCTCCCCCAGTATTCTTAAAACCATTTTATTTCTGTACCTTCTTCTCCCTCTTTGTTGTAGGAATAGAAACTCTACCTGTTTTACTGGAATTTTCCTGGACTTTACAGTATTTGCCTACCAATGGGTCTCCTCAGAAAGAGAGGATGTCACCCTTTCCAGAGATATTAAGTCCCTTAAAGAAGTTTTAATCTTGGGCCAATCTGAGAAATTGAGGCATGCTTTTATTCTTTTTTTTTCAGTTGTGAGAATAATCCTTAGAAAATCTGAAGTTGCACCCCTCATTACAAATATAAGTACATTAAACATAAACTCCAACATTTAAAACAGCAAGATTGCACTTACATTGTATAGTCGCTACACAAAGGGCCAATAATCACTTTGTTCAAAAGAGATAATGTAGCATAATATAAGTAGTAGTTTAAGCAATTATCTGGTAGAACAGTTAATCATCACCCTCAGTTCACAGCCTTTTGTTTCTCAGGAATACACATGTCAGATTGTAATTAAATGCATTCACAGTATTCAGTGCTGTGCAGGCTGCCTGGGTGAACAGTGGAACCAAGCTGGAAAACACAATACCGACAAGTTTAGACACAGATTTTATGGCTGTGTCTGCCAGGCATGGGGTCCTTGCTCACAAATTTGTTATGTAAGGGTGAAACCACATGACAGCAAATTATTTATTAAAGAACACATTTCATGGTAAAAAGGATGGCTGTAGAAAGTTTATTTTCACCATCTTTTTTATACTTTCAAAACATTTTGTAAGAACATGGATTATCTGTCTGGAGTGAATATTCTTACTCTGAAATTAAAAATGGACTGCTTTTGAAAATAGGGAGTTTAATTCAAAATTGACCTTGAAAAAGAGTTGCAACTTCAAGGGACATGAACCCACACTCAGAAGGGAAAAACCCACAACAACCTGAAACCAGCAACCAACAACGGCAATAATCTCTTAAAGGCAGACGTTTTTACCAAAGTAGATCTTCAAATACAGTTGCATGTTTTACAGTAGTTTGTGGCTGATTGAGAGAAGGGCAGATAGAAACAATTTGCATTGTACACAGTGATCTGTGTACAGTACAAGAAGGGGAGGTGGGGGGAGGCAGTTTTCTTGTTCTACCATGTGGTTATTCCAAGGCTTTCCTGAGACACAGTTCCAACCTCTAACAAAGACAGCTGAGACATCTGTAACACAGCACAGTCCTCACCACTGGATGATTGTTATTATGGTTTCAGGAGATGGCAACGACTGATTCCCACAGACAGACAGAAGTGTTCTAGCCTTGCTGTGAGACAGCTGTGCTGTAACTGCGTGCTCTAAGACACACTTTGCAATTTTCCAGCCTGTATACACAAAGCTGCCTTACAGAGATGAGTACCAAACTTGAGCTTTTGCCTAGTCCCCATTTGAGATCCAAACTATATTAACTCTGATAATTGTAAATTATCTGTATGTACAGGAGATCACTTGATAGCAGTGAAGACACCAACCTAATTGTTCATCGCTTTAGTTGAGAGTTGTGGATATTTTAATATCATGTGTAAACTGATTTTACCAGCCTAGGACTGATTCTATTGATGTTCTATTTCCCGCTATATTACACATAATGCTGGTTATAGCTTTCTAATCCAGCTAATAATTTAGTTATACCTAATTTAGTAGTATTTTGTAACAAAATGAAAACATAAATGTAAAAGTACAGGTGGAAAAAAAATACCTAAACTCCTCCCTGCTCTCTATATTCAATCAAACTATCTAAACATCTGATTTTTTTAAATTTTTTTTTCAGTCTGTTCAGGCATATACAATGTATATGAACATCTGTAGCAGTTTCCTATGTTTAATAAACCTCTTCCTCCAATCTTCTCTCAACAAAATATGTCCTGAACAAAAATATGTCATAAATGGCCATAGGGGTACATGCTCAGAAACAAATACTTTCCATAGTCTATGGAAGTCTAAGGATCAGGTAGACAAGCCAACAAACCAAGTAAGCTCTTACAGGCACACACCAAGGTATTGTTGTAGGTACCCAACTCAACCACTTTGTCTGTATTGAAGATGTCATAGTGCTGCCAGAAAATACAGGCATTTGCTTGCATTTATAAAAAGCTGTGAAACTTATGATAACCTCACCATTCCCTGGCACAAAGCAGTGCTTAAAGAAAACATTATTTAGCAGTATTTTTAATTTTTTTTTTAGTTTGAGATCAAGATAGTCTGTGAATTAAATAACTTTTATTCTAGAATTGATTATTTCAGCAAATAGCCAAATTTAATTTTAGCAATTTGGAAAAAGTGAAATAAAATGCAAATTAATAATTGATGATGAAATAAGGATGACAAGCTACTTGGCAGACAAATGTGATGAAACTGCAAAGAAGCAGAGCCTGCAAATCTGCCTTGTTATAAAACATATTATGTTATACACACTGAACTTCTGTAGTCTATTTAAATATTAACCCTTCATATGTTTGCAAGTTTCCCAAGGGTCCAATCATCCTGTAGACTCTTAGGTTTTGCTGGCTCATTAAACAACTTCTGTTTAACATCTTAGACATTGGCTCAGCTTGTCTCACTTCTCATTTCTGACTTCTGCTTACCTTGGAGTGAAGGAAGAGAGCATGAGGAAGAAGGAATATGGTGGGTAGCTCAATGTGCTGTGATGGAATGTTGAGGGAACAAGATGAATGATGATGAATTCCTAAAACAGATATGGTAATTAAAAGTAAACCAGTTGGAAAACTTAGGCTCCCATTTCCTTGAAAAAAATTGGTTTATTTAGAAAGCAAATTATCAAAGGCTTACTGGGTTCTTGCTTTAACAGCCTGAGGGGAAAATGCAGCATTTCCCAATGTATCAGTCACTGCTTAGATACAGGGAGGATGCCATATTTATATATTCATGTCCTATAAAAGGGAAGTTCATTCTGCCCTCCTAATAGCTAATCCCATGGCCACTAAAAATAGAATCGTTCCACTAAATTTGAAGTTGTGTCGAAACCTTTTAACTGTATTTTTATTGCATTTTGACTCCATAACACAACATTGCACCAGCTACTAAGAAAATTAACTACATCCCAATCAAAACCAGGAAAACCTTCAATATAAAACCTCAGGTAGTCTGAAATTTTGTGTGGTTTGTATACATTTTCAAAAGAAACATTTGCAATATATATTTTCCAGGAAAGAAAATGCCCAAAGCGAGAAAGTATGGGGGCTACCTCCTTCTCAGAAATAAAATCAACTCAGTACCTCAGAGCTCAAGGGATTAATTATACAGGAATATAAACTTTCCTGTACACGGATATTGAACAACTTTCTTCCTGAAAATAGATCTGATTCTGGAAAGTGCTGAATGACTTTATCTCTTCAAAGGATTGCATACTGTGGACTGAACATTTTATTCAAATGCAGCAGTAGTCCAGTACGAGAAAAATGTCCTTAGACCTAAACATAAGAATTGGCAAAGGTATGCCAGAGGTTTTAAATTTTTTCACTTTGTCATATTTCTTCCTTCAATTATTTTATTCTTTATAGTCAACTTATTTAAATAAATAGTTCTATATGGCCATGTATACATCTATAAAAATCTGACTTTTGAAATGTTCCCATCTGATTCCCTGAGAAAATTACTGCCTATATTTAAACAAACCTGAATTTAAAAAGTAGTCCTACCAGCCGATATCTTAAAAGATTTTTCAGTGCATCTATCACCATTATCTTTTACATTGCCAGTGACAAAGAAGGCTGCATGCACACTTGTAAATCCACAGATCTTATACAACCCAGGCCTCATCAAGTTTCTCACACACATACACACACTCATTAAGCAAAACCAGGTTTTGGAACTACTACACATAGCCATGTAATAGAAACATAATAACCCAACAAAAAATTTTTACTTCTTTATTGATCTAACATATGCCTTATTAAATATCTGTTGCTTTTATAAATAACTCAGAGAAAAGGTTCTCCCTCCTCCCCAAAAGTATGCATGCAACTTCCACATTAGCATTAGTAGGGCTCACATGTACATGACAGAGACTGTTGAACTGCATGATATACATTCTATTTATAAAACTTGAAGATCAAAAGTTGGCCTTAATGAGGCAAACAAGCTATGCTTGGTTTTCTATTCTTATTAAAGGTAACACTTGTATAAATTGTTTCCTTCAATCATTTTAGAGAAGCTGTTTAAAGTAAGTACCATGCTAATAATGTAGCCCTAGGTTATTGGGACATCTGAACATTTTAAAATGTTGATTAAATTTGTAAGGGGGAATAGGAATTTTTAAGAATATGAGCTCATATTCATTACAGTAAAGATTATTAAAACATTGGGAATTCACTAAGGTAAAAATCATTAGCTTTGTACAGCAAAATTAATTTGTAATAAACAATATTTTGATCATTAATTCTCTCCACTGTACTTGATTTTCTGCATTGTTCAAATTGGATATACTCTATAATAAAGCCCACTGGAAAAAGAAAGTAAAAAACATTTTAATTCTTTTTCTATACGTTTCACCTTGTATTCAATAGATAACTGGATAGTTACAGCAGGAAATAAAAGCAGAAATACAGCGTAAGCAATGTATTAGGAAAATCTTTTATTCTAAGAAACAGCAGAAGACACAGATGACAGTGATGAGGGGAGGGTGTTATTGCTATTCTCACTGTTTTGATGTCATTACGATGTTATTTCCATTGTTCTGACATAATCACTTGTTTGTTCTAATTGCACCAATCTCAACAGGATGATATTTGTGTCATTCATCAGCATGAATAAATAACTTATGTTTTACTGTGTAATTCATACATGTCAAAAATACATACAGTAAAGCTTTTACACGTTACAGCATTCAATGTATGCATTATCTTATTGCAGAAAATATTTTTTTTTAATGTATTTGACAGATAGATACACTTAGGTGTAGATAATTAGTTATACATGAAAATAGTGGGCATTGGCAGTCATGTGATGAACCTTTTCTTATGTATGGACTATGTTATTCTACTTTTATCCAGGTTTTAACACACTCTTTTCAGGCTGAAGCATTACTTCTACTCATTTTCTGTGGATCCTCAAGAGCAGCAGACCAGTGGGAAGTGCGATGATGGGGGGGTGGAGGGGGGGATGGGCATATGTGTAAAATTGTTTTTTTTGTACAAGTTCTTTTTCATGGAAGACCTTTCTTGCTATTGTTATTCAAGCTATTTATTTTGGGATGCTGTGCTGTCTATTGAGCAGCCTGTTGGTCTACTTAGATATATGCATGAGCAGGTGGTGTCCTGAATTAAAAGGTTTGCATTTCTCTAGAATTGCTGGCATAAAGTATAAAACCAAAACCCAAAGCAGAGAGGAATATTTTTCACATAATCTTCTCTGCAAATTGTCTACCTCTGCCTGCCAGACACAGTAACTAGTGGAACTAAAATATAATGCACTATATCACAGCTATGTATCTTTCTGAGCATTCATGTGTGTGTATACTTGCATTTCTTTATTCTCTCTGCCTACATATTCTCTGCAGAGTTAATATACCTGAGTTTCTTTCTCTCTGTATATATGTATATATCAGAAAACAGATATTCACATGCATTAGTCCCATCATAAAATTTTATATCTCAATGATATTATTTCACTGATGGCATGTCTACTAAAAATTTTGTTATAAAATAAGTGAAAACAAAAAAGACAGTGCAGGATAGAGTGTATTTCAAATATAAAAATCTCCAGCTACAAGGCAGGAAATGCAGTTTGAGTTTACATTGGTCTTTTTAGTAGATGTATACTAGCAATTAATTTGATCTATGGTCTAAGAGGCATTTTATAATTAATTTCTCAGCATTTACCATATACAAGCCATCACTTTAGAGTGCTATGTCATTAACAAAATCCCATTTTTTCATAGAGAATAGGCATACTGATCTACATTTTCCCATGCCGCCTAGCCAGAATGGACTCGAGGGATATTATCTTATTCAGAAAGAACATTTCAAGGTTGAATAAAAGAAATGGTGCAGGGTCCCTGGGAGAGGGAAGTGATCATCATTTTCACCTTCAACTCTTCTTTGATGTGGCAGAGTCAATTTTTAATCAGCAGCCATCAGACTGGGCTTCATTTCGCCTTACAAAGTCCTATTACTCTGCCACTTTCTGGAAGGAGGTGATAAGGACAATGCTCTTCTTTTTCTCTTCATAGAGCCCCGCATATGATGAGTCCCTTTGGAGAGGTTTGATAAAAAAAAAAAATGAGTGAGTACGTAGGGATAAAGGTCACCTCTCTGCCAGAATTAACTCTTCAAGACAACAAACTTTTGATTCCAGTGTATTTGTTTTTAGCAATTCTTCTGTATTCTTCTGTATGTAGTTTTTGTGGTCAGCAGTAACAAGACAAGGGTTAATCCCCATGAAGCTTTTGATCTAAACGCTACTGCAGATTATTGGCCTCCACTGAGGAAAAAAAAATAAAATGAAAAAACCCCCTTCACAAATAAACACATCCCCCCCATCCCCCATCAAATACATACCACAGAAACCCAATTCCTCCAGAACTAAGTGGATATTTTGAAATGAGCAGCACAAAGGAAATTATATAAAACTAAAATACACATATTTTGTCAAAGCGTCTCAAACTTATCCTTTATTGCAAGAATACACCGTGGATCCTTACAGATAAATGACGGAAGAGATATTCCCTACAATCATTGAAATTGAAAAAAAAAATCCCCCCTCTGGAGGTGTTTTTTATGTTAAATAAACCTAAATTATTTTTTAAACTATGCATTCATGCAGAAAAAAACCCTCCATAATCTCTTAGTATCATTTATTGTAGTCAGCAGTCTTAATTGCCTCCCTGAAATGGATCAGAGTTCTGGGAATTACACACGAAAATGATGTTACCGCTCTCCAGTCTTCACATTCCTTGATATAATCTCATTAAAAATATCAAGCCTCTAGGTGAGGGAATACATATGGATGCTAAACGCATTTTAAGCAGGAGCACCTAAACTGATGACCTAGTTATTACAGAACAAAGCAGCTGAAGATGAATTTTAATGCTGAAGTAAAGCAGTTTTCTTTTTTGGTTATTACTACAATTATTAACATGTTTTTGGGCTGAATTTTCTTATTATCCTGGAAAAAAAATTATAATTCTGAACCAATCAAAACAGTGAAATGACATTTTTGGCGTAACAGAAACTCTTATTTTCCAGTAGACCACACAAGTTAAAAAAAAAAAAAGAACCCAGTAGAACTCAACAGTTTCATTAGCTATAATTACCATAAAGAGCTGGAAAAAGAGGTGCATGAAGTTGCAATTTTTGTTTCAAAAATGTGAACTCTGTTATTAAAAAAAAAAAAAAAAAAAAGCACCAGAGGAAACAGACTCCTCTCCTAGCCAAATAAATGGCAAAAAGGAGGGAAGTTATGCTGGAATCCACATATGAAATAAATCAATTTTAGAGAACTGTATTTCCTTTTATAAATTTCAAAGAATAATTTTGCAAGAACTGGGTATAGAGCCTGGAATATCATAAATGCTCTGTGATCTGATGTGTTGCAATAAAAAATCATTTTGTCTTTGGTGCAGATTAATAGAGGCGGTATATGGACTGGCCTTCAAAACAAGTAGTTAAAATAAATTTGAAGTATTTCAATATTCTCAATATCAGTGTTATCAGGTCAGCTGTGTGTGAGTCCCATGGATTAGACCCAAGACACACAGCAATATAAATTAATTTGATGAAGAGAATGACTGCTATGTGACACTGTGCTTTAGAAACAAATGGCCAAAACCACTTTCTCAGTAATAGAAATAGATTAAAAAAAAAAAAGCAGTAACCTACCTGCACGCGAGGTAGTAGTGTTATTTGCATATGATAAACTCAGATTTCAGAGGTATATAATCCAAGTGCTGAAATTTGTTTTTCAGAAAAAAAAAACCCCATGGAAATAATAATAAAAAACCACTTTCCCCCCCTTCTTTAGTAGTATCATTAGTCTGTAGACAGAAATGGCCTGCTTGGGGGATTGGTGACACAAGATAGTGAATTTCATGTCATGGCTGCCAGTTCAGATCTGTCATGTGTACATGAGAATAATTATCCTCTGACGGCTGTTGAGTGACTTGTGTTATAAGTAGCAGTATCACAAGGAGTGGTTGTGAGCAGAGTAGTGGAAGTCTTGGCAGGGAAGGCTAAGGATTACATGAGAAAGAACACTGAATTTCCTTTTTGCTTTCAGGAGCTATTCCTCCCAGATAGGCTGTTAGTTTGTGGAAGCTTCCAACTTACATCTTGGAGAGGATCTTTTAGTGTTATATCACTGTAACAGTGACAGAAGCCTTCCCTCACCTGAGAACTTCTAACAGTCTTTCACTTCATCGAAAAGAAGGGTCAGACTTGACTTGAATTGAATGGATCAGAACTTATTATTCTGCCTAGAGCTAATTAATATTTTGCTATGCTTTCACATAAGGCAAGGAAGGACCTCAGAGAGAACCACCTGAGAAGGGTTGGCTACGGCAGTCATATGAGTTGGGATGATAACTTTTTCCTAGCACTTGACTGTGCACATTTTTTCAACATTTATTTTGGTCCTATTTTTTAAGATTTAGTTTAAAATTCCAATGACTAAAAATACTGAGTATTGATAAAAAGTCTTTTTAAAGAACAAGGTCTCCAGACCTGTCAAAAGGCAGACTTTGATATAATATTCCTCATAAATAATCTAATTATTTTGAGTTTCTATCATGGTTTCCTCTCAAAAGCATTTCTCAGTACAGCTCAGCAGGATCTGGTACTCAGAACAAGACTCGTGAACTTGGTGGAACGGAACTCAAAATAACCAAAAGCTAATTTAGGCAGCTGCTTAAGTTTTGGAACCTCAAGAATTGCAGTACCTCTGGTCATCAAGATACCTTCAGCTCATGAGCCTCAGAGGACTACAGGGTGCAGATTGTTTGTAATACATGCCTTGTTCTTGGGGCTTGCTGCCTACTGCTGTGCCTGAAGATGGGATCTGCCCATGTTATGTCTGCAGACACAACCATCTAAAGGCCTGCTTACATCCTTGAAAAACACTGACCAGATGTAGGAGAGAGAGGAAAATGCAATGGTCATTTAGCTGCTCTTCAGATTCCAGCTTTCTCGCTAAATGCAAATTATTTTAATGTCCTAAATAGCCATAGTCTAAGTAGGTCTAAATCTAGTTTAATTTGTAGTCCAAGTCTCCAGGCACAACACAGTCCTGCTGCTGCTGCTGTATCATTGGAAAAGGTGATGCTCTGGATTATTGTCAGACAAAACCGTCTACACAGATGCTCACAAATTTCCTTCACACATTTCTGTCAAAATTCAGCTGGTAAAACATTCAAAATTAATTATTTAATCTAGAACATTTGGATTTAGATAGATGAGGCAGCTATTACAAGAACAATGGACATGGTAATGTGTGGTAAGGCAGAGTGAAGTCATAAATACTCAATAAATAATAAATGCTGCTTTTGTTTCACCTTGCAAGGTGAACTGTTTTCAAAGTTTAAAATCACCACCGACCAGTTGCAGTTAATGAATGACAAGCTTCTGCAAAAGTTCCAAAGTTCACTTTGGGGCATTACCTGCCTCCTCCCTGTTCCCATATATCCAACTGTCTGCTACCTGTTAGCATTCAGTATTTTTCACCTGTGACACAGTGCATGCTAATTTTTCAGAGGTTTGTAAATTTTTGAAATTTTGGATGATTTTTCTAGAGACAATAATATATAAAATCATGATTTGATAGTGCCTTTCTCTCAAACAGAATGTCTTTGCATTAAATAAAAAAAAATTACAGTGGAAAATTTCCTATCATTTTTAGCATCAGAAACATCAGAACTGTTGGACTGAAGCAGTTCAGTATTGTCAGGTTTTTTACAGATGAAAAATCAAAGTACCATGTAGCCAAAACAGTAGATGTTTATGATGTCTTCATGCCTCAGAGAGAAAACAGGAGTGAAACATAAAGTCCCTTTTAGTAGACTTGACAAATTTGAAACCTATGGGAGAATCTGCTAAATATTAACAATAACAGATTGCATGATTATCTCACGAGAGATAGTATATCTCATGATTATTACCTTGAGACTTTCTGTACTTTTCTATGATTTGATTTTTGGCAGTGCAAAATATTATTTAGAACTATTTTTAAACTAGGATCATAAGTATTCTCAGAATATGTTTTACAAATAAATACTTGGGTGTTGAGAGCAATCTGTTAGTTGGTCAAAGACTTCAGATAGCCAATGCCTCACAAAATATTTTTGGAAAA
Organism: Vireo altiloquus; assembly: GCA_013396875.1. Classification (NCBI taxonomy): domain Eukaryota; kingdom Metazoa; phylum Chordata; class Aves; order Passeriformes; family Vireonidae; genus Vireo; species Vireo altiloquus. The sequence goes on along the minus strand of VZRF01012988.1, from coordinate 23,032 downwards.
AATATCTGACTTTTGCAGTTTTAAAATATTAGCAGATATTTATTTCTGTTCCTGTCAGAATCACCTCCCTAAGTAGCCAAGCCCTATATGAGTAAAGATTCAGTGGTAGACAAGATCTCTCAGAGGTGGACCTTTGCTTTTCACCTGATTGCTAATTGCAGCTTTCACGCACACAAAGAAAAGTATTAATTTAATGCACTTTAAAAAAAAAAAAAAAAACATAATAACTTAATATTTGTTTACCAATAGTGAATGTTGAATAGATTCCATATATAGACAATTTGCCTTTTATTACTTTTGTTGACATTAGTCCTACCTAGTTAGGAGGTATGCCAGAGCTTAATTATAGCAGTTTCACACAGTACAAAGCTAGCTGCTTTTCACCATTTTGAATACCTTAGACTAACCTCAGATTTACAGTGTTTTCAGTTCTCAGGGAAAGTACCTTCCAATACTGTAACAGAACAAGTCTTATTAAAACTGTAATTTTCTAATCATACACATAGTTTTACTCATATTTTATATTTGTTTTCATCACTGTTTTAATATTTTCTAAAAGATTCCTCAGAAAAGAATTTTTTTGACATATTTTGAGCTTTTCCAATTCTTGGAAGTGTTCAAGTCTAGGTTAGCTAGGGCTCTGAACAACGTTAGCTAATGGATGACATCCTTGCCTATGGCAGGAGTTTTGGAGCTGGATGATCTTTAAAGTGCCTTCCAACCCAAATCATTCTATGGTTTAAGATTTATTTCTTCACAATAATTTGCTAATTAAAAGTTGGTGTCTGTTTTACTGCAGGTTACCTTATCAAAATATTTTCCAACACTCTTCTTTGAACTGGTAAATATAAATTGATTTCAGCACATTCATTAGGTACTAATTTAATTAGAATGATGTTGCCCTTTCTATTTTTACAATTAAAAGCTACTAATATATCAAAATGATCTTAAACTTGAAAACTCATTATGAAATAGATGTAAATACTGAAATGGTGCTTTATTTGCATCAATGCTTCATATTGTGGATTGATTCTTTGATGCAAATGGGTTATTTTATAATGACACACCTTGTATGTCTCAAAGGTTAGTCGTGAAAAGACACTAGGAACACAGTATGAATCACACAAAAATATTGTCAGTACTTTAATGACTTTGTAATTGTTAGAACTCTGTTACGCTAATAGTATTTGTTACTTGCAGACCTGAAGGAATATTTTTAACTACCCACTCACCTTTCCCCTAGGAATAAGTATGGGATTTAGGTCAAGATTGGGATTTAGGTAGCTTTCTATATTAGTACCCAATTTTCTTCCAGCTCCTGACTGTGCATAAACAACACTAAAAAGAGCTGAACCACACCCTTCTGTAGATTTAGAAGACAATAGTTAAGTGTGTGAAAAGGAGGCAGAGCCAACCAGTAATGGACAGTCAGACAGGATGCTACCCTCGGAAGGCTAGAAAGCTAAGAGTCAGGCTGCCTTTCTGCCGGGTATGAACTATGAAATAAGTCAGTCCTTAGCTGCATAAGGAGCTAATATTTATTTAAAAATTGCTTTATCGGATGAAAAATAGTGGGTTTAGGTTATTGTTATGTTAAGTATTTTAGGTTAAGATATCCCATTCCAATGCAAATATATGTAAATGTATGTAATTCCGGTACAATAGCTTTTGCAAAGGCAACTGATAGAGCCAAATAAGATCCTGTAACTTGGCTTTGATGAAGACAGCCAGTCAGTCAACTTCTGCCTCTAGAAAACTGTATGGATGTCAGGTGGAGAGTTCCTTATGTTGTCTGGTGACCTCCACGATACTGAGTAAAAGTCAACAGCTGTTTCAAGTACTACTTGAAGGATGATGGATGTTGATTAAACCCTACTGGGAATCTAGAAGCTAAGAGGGCTAGTGGAGCAACAGACAACCTGTGCTTGGTAGATGTGCTAGTGACTTATATAAATATATTTTTATGGTACAATTTGCACCAATTGTTACAATTTTTAATTAAATATTATCCTATAATCTGTTAAAGTGTTAATAGCAAGCAGATGCCTGATGTAATTGAGAAAAGACACATACAATAAGTGTAATGGTGTGAGTATATGCATTGCCATATAGTCTCCAAATCACTCTGTCGTCCCAAAATAGTTCTGTAAATGCATATCTGTGTTCCTTGAGCGTTGACTGACAAAAACTCAAGGAAGGATGTAATCAAGAATATTGCAGAGCTCTGTATGAAATGGAGGGGCTTAATCATTTATGAGACCTGGCAATTGTGAAGCAGTTCTATAGTTATAAAAACTAAAGCTTCACCTACGTTTAAGATCTGTAGTCAAACCTCACTGCGAAAGATGGACAGTGGAACAAAAAGGTCAGCACTGAGGACTGTGTGAGGTATTTCCTTTATTTTTTTCTTAATCCAGCTAATATAGGTTTCTTGTGCTATGATAAGAATGTTTGATCAGTGAAAGCATGTTTTAATGCCTTGAGGTGTAAAAGACGTTTTCTAGACTGACACAAGACAACGAGGATGATAATTTGGACAAGATGTTTCTAAAGGACCAACTACCAGCAAAGTAATCAGCTGCTGGGCAAAGAAAACACTAGGGGAGGAATGACACAGAGTGAAGTGACAATATCAACAGAAGGCAGCAGAGCTGGAGGAAATTCTGTATTACATTGTGCCATCCCGCCAGTGATGTGTAGACAAGGATATAATCATGCTACAATTTGATACAAAGCAAAATAATCGTATAGCACTTACTTGAATGCTTAAGGCAATTATGGCTGATTACAGTAACTTATTAATAAGTCTGTACTAGTAAGCACATAATTGACATTTGATTGTCAATTTAAGGCCAAAACTCAAACTCTAAGAAATATACCCAAAGTAAATAAGGTAATAGAAAGTTTATTAAAACCAGCCTCCATCAGTTTATAAATTGCTTAATTCATATTGTGAACACAGAGCACTAAAATATTTGCAGAAATATGGTAAATGCATGAAAAAAATATATAACTGAATATTCAATTTAAATTCATATGCAACTGCATATTTTAATAATAAAATCCAAACTTGAATAGAACAAAACCAAAAGGAGTTTAGTCTTTGTTTTGAGAGCATTTTAATTCAAACATCTCTATCAACAATAGTACTATATATGCATGATGTCTAATTTTTAATGAAAATGACATGATCTGCATGCATGGTCAACATAAAAGACAATTTAGCCCTTTATGTTTATAAGAACACAGAATCACTGGCTGTGGGTGACAGCTAATTTCCTCTAGTCTCTTTATGCCCTGCAGCTATTAATACACACTGATCTTCAAGAATTATTGGAAAAAATTAAACACAAACATAAAAAGAACAAAAAAGAAAGTCATCAATTTAAGGCTAATTTCAACAAAATAATTTGAAATGCACTACTACAGTTAAAGAATATACAATATAATGCTGGACTAACAATTTTGTATGAAAAACAGCCTGGTATCACACACACACACAAAACTATTATAAAGTACAGATGTTCTCTTAGATTGAGGAAAAAAGCTCTCTTTTAGTATATTTAAACAAACCATATGGGATTCATTTTAGTTATTTCAAAGCTTTTTTAGATATTTCTTGAACAAATACTTCAGGCGTATGATATGGGATGTGAAAAAACTCTCTAACATACTTTTATTCCTTGGTATTAAAAAGGTACAAGGCAATAATTTAAGAACTTAATACCAAATGGATTAACTAGAAACCAAAAACCAGTAAAATAAGAAAAGAACGAAGCAGAGCAAAACTTTCTTCTTGGTTTTACAGCCTTTGCCAAACCATTTCCTATTTTTTGTTTAAGTTAAATGAGTGTGGTATATTTCACATCTAAGTTCATTCGCTTTTACGTTCCAATAATCTGTGTTTTCCTCTTGCTGTGCAGAAAGTTCTCCAACATTTTTATCCAGTCTGATTTATTTGTTTATCCTTGGTTGTTCAACATTCCTTCTTAATAGAAGTTCCATTTTGCCCTTTGAGGAAAGTTTTTGGGTATTTTATTGCAGGATGTGTGTGACAAAGCTGTGATTAGAAGAAAAGTCTCAAGCAAGTTGATATCCTTCTGCCCTTGCTTCTCTTTGTATAGAGCTCAAAGGCATATATCCTGATTACAGCCAGCTACCTGCAGGTCGGATTGTTGACACTGATTTTGGTTTTGAAATTGTGGTTTTGCCTGTGCAAGTTATTCATTGTCCCAAGATGTACGCTGAAAATAAGCATGAATTAGATATATTGGATATATCTAATACATCTAATCTAGGATACGTTGTTGATACAACATATTCCTATGGAAACAAACGAAAAAGAATGCAGTTCTCTTAGAAGGTTCTCAGGGTTCCAGCAAGTTATGTACCTTAACCCCAGCCAAACAGGCCAGGCTTGGTAGCCTGGAGAAAAGGAGACTCTGTGGGACCTTATCACTGTCTACAGCTACCTAAAAGGAGGTTGTAGTGATGTGTGTGTCATTGGTCTTCTCTCCCAAGAAAAAAGTGACAGGATGAGAGGAAGTGGCATCAAACTGCAACAGGAGAGGTCTGGACTTAATATTAGGAAAAATTTCTTCAGTGAAATTTTGGTCAGGCATTCAAAAAGGCTGCCTGGGGAAGCAGTGGAATCCCCATTCCTGGAAGCATTCAAACAGTTTGTGAATGTGGCCCTTGGGGATATGATTTAAAGATGAACACAGTGGCGCTGGGTTAAAAGTTGGACTCAAGGATCTTGGAAGTCTTTTTCAACCTTAATGAATCCATGCTTCTATCATTCTCTTGCAATTTCCCATCTTTTCTGTGAAGCTCCAATAAACTTTACAATCATTAGAGGAACTGACTTTACTTCTGAGATGGATATGTTTAATAAAAAGGGTCACACAACAACATGTCGTAAGGTCTGTAGTGAATTTGAAAATGGTCTAAAATCCAACATGTAGATTTTGGGGGGAAATAACACAGTGATCTTTTCCACATCAAGGACAAAATTATTACAATATTTTACTGAAGAAACCGCAGAAGAAAGGAATTGTTGGGAAGGTTTATAATAGGAGATAGAGTTTATGCTTCCAAATCAATTGCACCCAATCTTTTTTTCGCATCAAATGGTTTCCTGAGATCTATGTACAATTAATGCTTCTCCTGGCATATTTTCTAGTGAAGAATTGATCTTATCCATAGCAATGTAACTGTTACTATCTGTTGTTCAAAGCAGGATCTCATGATTAAATGACTCAGCAAACTTAAGCTGCCTTACCAAAATATGGTTGGTCATTTGCTAGTGGAATAAAAGGAGATGAAAACCTTATTTAGTATGCTTAGGAACATTAGCAGAATGGCAGTTTAAGCGTGTGTGTGATTGGTAAGCATTTGCATTCCATTCAGACTGAATACTGACATAGGTGAATAATTCCCACTAATTTCACTGCAGATAATTGGTACTTGTCTGAAAGAGTGCAGCTTCCAAAAACTAAGTAACAACATGGTGATGTGATTGAGTTCTGAGCATGGGAATGCTTGGAGATTCAGATTTTGTATGAATTGGGACACTCAGTGTTCCACAGAGTATACTTTGAGCTCTTAAAATGGAAATACTGCATGTTGAAGAACTTAATTTCTTCATTTTCTTGTTTTAAGACTCAATGAAACTTTTTTTTTTCAGTTCAATTTAATGTGAAACTTAGCTTCTTTGATCATATTCTAGATGAGCCTAGTATATATAACCTTTAATAGGTAACGGTATAGATTTCTGTGGGTTGGATACTTTCTATTAGCAGTCACTCAAATTACTAGATTTAACATTGTCATTAGTGATAATTATGATTCATTTTGCTACATGAGGAAACTGGAATAGAATACGATGAATCACACCTTTGCAATGACATGACATAGTCTGTTGGCAAAAAATACAGCATATAGTTTAAACTAGTTTAATTTTTATTCATTGTGCTAATCCTCAACATTTCAATCAACTTAATAGCAATAATTTTTGATCAGCCCACCTATTTCCAAAAATAAATACTTATATTAAAGCTATTTAATCCCATTTCAAGAAACATTTATAGAATATCAATGTAACCATGCTGCTCAGAGAGGGGCAGTTCCTTCTCTCATTTCACTTAACACTGTTTCTTTGCAAATAAACATTGAAAACATGCCCTTTTTTACCACCTCTTTGCTTTTTTGTGTCCCAGCTTTTTTATCTTGATTGCTGAGATTTTTTAAAGGAAAGAAAAAAAAAAAATTAAGTCGCAGTACCATGGCCCCATACCAAAAACATATTGCTGTGCATTCAATTGCAATATTTCTCCTGAGGCCAAAACACTATTTTCACTAAGAATAATGGTATGCAAAATAACAGGAAACATACTGTGAATAATGTCTTACATATGGAACCCTTGGTACTGTTAGTAAAACATTGGTTATGTGCATGCAAAATTAAATGGCCATGAAGAAGAGACAACATAATAGTTTGTGGATTTATGATGTATTAGATAATAGCTTTTTTATTTCATTTTAAACACTAATATTTCTACTTTAAAAATATTTCTAAAATTATTGCATATACCCCTACTGTTACACATGGCAAAATGAAGTTAAAAGTACATTTAAAAAAATTTCAATACTTAAGTACAGTGAATGTAAGGAAGGGACAGATGAACAAATAAAAATTTGAGAGTGATGCTTAACACCACCCTGAATAATTCCTAAAACCAGATAGGTCAAAATGATTGATCTTTTTATTAACCTATCATAATGGATTATCAGTTTGGTTTGACTCAAAAATGCAAGTACTTACCCTTCATGCTGAAATTATTACTGCTGCTATATCTGACATACCTTTCTGTTTCAGTAGTTTCTGTAAGGCCACTGTCAAAAATGTGAGGAATCCTGCTCTCTGAATTACCCTCCCTCCCAAATTCTGGCTGAAGGATTGTCAAATACTAGATTTTTTGACACCATAACTCATCCTAAACACTAGGTCTTTATATGGAAATACAACAATCACTTCTGTAAACACTGGTGTTTCCAAGGTTCATCATTGCTTCAGTGCTCTTTGGAAAGAAATAACATAGCTCCATGGAACTCATAAGTTTATTTCTCAAAGACTGAGCTGTCTGGTTGCACATAACCTAAAAACCACCACTGTTTCAGAGTTTCAGGATAATTTTTGAAAGTTTTCTGGCAATTGAATACCCCAAGAGGCATGGATTTATAAAATCAGGCAATCATAGAATGAGCTGAAAGGGAACTTTAAAGATCATCTGTCTACTCCAATCCCTCTGCGGCAGGCAGGGACATCTTTCACTAGATCAGCTTGCTCAGGCTCCTAGCACTCTTGATTTTAGTGCATTGATAAGTTCTTTTATCAGGGTAACTTGTTCCCTCATCAGAGAAACTTTTTTTCTTATATCCAAGCTAAACGTAATCTTTTTCAGTATAAAATCATTGCTCCTTGTCCTGTCACTACAGGCTCTGGTATAAAATCTCCCTCTGGCTTTCTCATAAGCCTTCTTTACATACTGGAAGGCCACAATAAGGTGTCCCTGAAGCCTTCTTTCCCCCAACTCTCTAAGACTGTCTTCACAGCAGAGGTGTTCCAGGCCCCTGATCATTTTCATTTACCTCATCAGGACCCACTCTAACAGGTCCATGCCTTTCTTTTGTTGTGGGCCCCAGAACTTGATGCAATGCTCCAGGTGGGGTCTCACGAGGGATGGAAGAATCACCTCACTCAGCTTGCTGGCCATGGTTTTTTTTGGTGCAGCCCAGAATATGCTTGGTTTTCTGGGCAGCAAGAGCACTTTGCCATCTTACGTCCAATTTTTCACCCACCAGTATCACCAAATACATCTCTGCAGGGCTGCTCACAATCAATTCAACCCCCAGACTGTATTGATAGCCAGTCACAGAAGTCAGGATAGACAACATCTGTAGCTCTTACCTTGTCCAGAGATGAAGTCACTTCATGGTAGAAGGCCACCAGATTATTCTGGCACAAAGTGCCCATGGTAAAACAATGATGGCTGTCTCTAATCGCCTCTCTGTCACTCATATGTTTTGACATAACTGTCAGGAGGGCTCCATGTTCTTACCAGATGTAGAGGTAAGACAGACTGGTCACCCAGCCAGGGTCTACCTTTTTACCCTTTTTAAAAATAGGTGTGACCTTTAATTTTTCTCCCGCCATTTGGAACTTTCCCTGACTGCCATGTTTTTTTCTGTATGATGAAGAGTAGCTTGGCAACCACATCAGCCAAATTCCACTGAGTAATTTAGTTCACCACTTAAGCAACACTATCTGACTATTATCACAAGTCTCTTCACACTTTGTAGACACCTACCTTTCTGACATGTGAGCTGCAGATGCACAGGATTTCCTTCCAGTATGGATTTTAATACGAATAGCTAAACTATATCTAGACAAAACATAATCAGAAAGCTCTTCTGTGTTGACTGTCATATCAGACTGACTCTTGGTATTTTTCCTAGGTTCTTTTCTCACCAGTCACACTAAAATGATTGCACAAAGTCACAGGTTTTTGCTTTATTGCTAAAATCAAAACAGTTATTTTCTTGAGATATCTTAACACTTTCTTGCAAAAACAGCATCATCTCCTCTGGAAATATCACTCCGAAAAAGCTCACAGGTCTTCTCCCCAAAGGATGCACTTTATACATTTTACACCTTCTACAAATTCTTTAAACATATTGGTCAATGCCTTGGGCATGATTGTTACTGGCTGCAGAAATAACTTCTGACAATCTTAAATCAGAATTTATAATATCACCACAGTTACACTGTTATCACAATTTGATACACAATTATTAAAAAGAAGAATTTTGGTAATCCAAATGTTCTAACTTAAGAAATAGTCAATCTTCCTTTTCTTTCCTCTTCATACAAGCAAATAAGATTTCAATAACCTTTTCGTACCAAGGGTGACTTCTATATTTAAACACATGAATAATGCCATCTACTTTTGCAAAGAAAACTTAGGCATAAAAGTTCCTTTCTTGTATTTCTGTATAGTCCAGACCTTGAGAAATGAAATAAGGGAATTAGCAATATATTAGTTCTAGACAGTTTGTGGAAGCATCCTTGCTTGTGCATCTTTTCATTGTAATTCATATGCTGTTTCCTGGTACTGTGAAACATCAAATAGATGAGACTACTCATCAAAGAAGAGAACATTCTTAGAGAGAAAAGGGAGCACCAAATGCACTGTCACAAAAATATTATTCACAAAAATACCCAAAACAGACAAGAGAACAGAGTCAGAAGACAAAAAAAGATACTTACTCTTCAGTTTGCTGTTATCATTATGGTCTTTTATCATAAAGTTAGAATATTCAGAAGTCAACCAAAAAGAGATATATTTCACTCTGGTTTTGTGTGAAAAGACTAGGACCCCAGGAACATTTTCAGAAGAAGAGTTAATTTTAAAGACAGAGCATATAATTTCCAAACAGTCTTCAAACTAGACTTTTGCATTTCTAGGTATGTAAAAGATGGCAATAAATACTCACTTCTGTGTAAAGACAAAATTATTATGTTTATTATTAAAATGTTATTATTACTTTGTTTAAATTATTAAATTGTACTTGTCTCAACCTACAAGGTTAATCTTTTCTTTACAATCTTCCTCTCCACAGGGGGAAAGGTGGGGGGGGAGTGAGGGACTAGCTATTTGGTACTTAGTTGCTGGCTGGGATTAAAACACAACAGGGAATTTGGCTGTGAAACAGAGGTTATATTAGTCCTTGAGCATCGAGGAGGTAAAGCTAAAAGGACCAACCATTTTACCTAATGCTTTAGTCATGAAAAACTGTGTCTCGTCCCAGGTCAGTGTTGCAGTCATGAGGACATGAGGTCTAAGGAAGAGTAGAATCTGCCTCTTCTTTGTTTCACTGAGTACTTTAAATATTGGGATACATCACCACTCTTCTGTCTTTGTCTGTTTTAATATGATATACAAAAGCCAACACTGTAATAAGAGGCCCAGCTGGGAGTCTTAACCATTCTGGCTAAGAGAGAGACTCTCACACATTTCTTACTCTCCCTCTCAGAGGAATGGGTTGGAAAAAATAGGACAAAAAATGAATAAGAAAGCTCATGAGAAGAGAAAAAGACAGGGAGATAACTTGCCAAATACCATTGTGGGCAAACCAGACTTGAACTGGGGAAAACTAATTTGTTGTGAATTAAAATAAATTTGTGTAGGGAGAAACACAAGAAAAACCAAACATGAAAACCGTATCTTTCCTTCCACTTTCCCAGCATCAACTTCTCCAGACTCCTCTATCTTACACGAAGTACTGTAGGAGGAGTGGGAAATAGGGAGCTGCAGTCAGTCCATAACATCTCTGCTGCTCCTCTGGTTTCACTTTTCCTGTGCTCTGTCACGGGGTCTCTAGCAGCAGCAATTCTTCAGGAATCAGCGCCTGTTCTGGCATGGGGTCATCCATGGCCTGTAGGGTGGATATCTGCTCCACCATTTTTTCCTCCTCATTTTCTCACTTTATTTTTTCCTCTTCTGTTTCTTACTCTTTTTCTTCCTCTTTTTCTTGTAACTTTGTGGCATTTTATCTCTTTCTTAAATGTGTTCTCACAGGTACCACCATCTCAGCTGAGGGGTTTCGCTGAGCCCTGCGGTAGGTGGATTGGAGCTGGCTGAATGTCCAGCACAGAACAAACCCTGAGTTCCCATCACAGAGGCCACCCCTGAACCCCTCTGCTGCAAACACCCCAACCCCTATACCCAACACAAATATCTACTTAAATCCCTTCAGACAGCATACACTAAGAAACCAATGAATAAAATGGAGAAAAGGAAATGTTAAAAGGAGGAAGGTTCAAGGCTGTGAATTTTGATTCAGAAAAGATTTTCCTAAATCTACAAAGAGGTTACACACCATATACTCTCATTTATGAGTGTTTCCTGTCTGCAGGTAAACATTTTTTATTATGCACTCTCAGCATGCTAGATCCACGAAGAAAACATGGACCTTAAAGTGCATATGATCCTGACACTGGAAACAGATTTATATGGGTGATGTAAAAGTACAAATTCCAAGCATACCTAGTTGAAACTATTTGTCTGGAGAGTTTTTAATATTCTTTGGGGCACTTCTCATTTCTGGCAGGCTGGAAATCAGCATGCCTGTATCCTGCCCCTCTTCATTTCTGAATGAGCCTCTCAGAATTTGCTTTGTAGTAGAAGACATCACATCCTGAACGCCATGTTCCAAGTTTCACTAGTGACGCTCATGCAGCAGTGTGGAGTGATACTGACATTGCCTGCCCAGGCAGGTTTTTTCTTTGCCCTCTCTAACATGATGACCTTTCCCTCTGCTTTGTTCAAGGTGGGATCTCATTCCTTGCTCTTAGAAGTCTAGTCTTCCAAGTTCACCCAGCGGGGATGTGACTGCAGCAGCAAAAAACGGCTTCCACACCAGGCCTTTGGTGACATTGAAACCTCCTCTCTTTTCCATACTGTTAATGTGCTTCTTTTCCTGACATCTCAAGAAGAAAATCAAAGCAGTATCTTTTCCCTGTCAGAGTTGGGAGGAACCTGTTCTGCTTTGAATTCATATATTCTTTCAGACTTAGCAGGTCACTATAATTTCAAACTTCTTGCCATATTTTATGGATGATGTATTTTAAAAATATTCCATGCATTAATATCTCAACTAATTTGAAAACAATACCCTGATTTTCCTTCTTCAGAGAGGCTAAACGTGATATTAAAAATACACAACAGATACGACATCTTTTTGTTTATTTCAGTCTTACCACTTTTGCCATCTTTCTGAGTATTAGAAAGATTTTTATGTACAAACATACACAGGTGCTTATTATCCTACTTATATTTCATCTTGTTACTTGTGATTGTTGATCACAATATGGCTTTCAGCACAGTTTCACATGGTTTTCTCTGGAAAGTTGGAAGTTACATTCTAAACTGTTTTTAAAAGTATGCCGTCTTTGCACACTAGAGCAAAGAGGATCTAATTTGGAGAAGTGGGTGTGTCTTCTGTGCTATGACTAAAAGAGCTGTTGACTTAAGCAAGAGGGCTTCTGAAAGAAGACATTACTTCTTTTTATGGTAAAATATTGGGGTGAAAAGATCAATTTATCTTAACAGAAAATGCACCAGTAATTACAAAATGGTGCAACCCAGCCAAGATTATAACTATTGTACAAATAAGTACCTTTTTCTCTTCTAGAAAAATGGTATGTAGCACTCAGGACTGAGTGTCACTTATCTTTTAGGACAGTGCCTGGCAAGTGTGACATGGTAGTAGTGGGGCAATAATGCCATGAATCAAAGCAATGAGAGCAAGTTTCAGTAAAGGCCAAGGCAGGTTGGCCTCTTAGTCAAAATGCCATATGTCAAAAAGAATTCAGTCCTAAATTAAATCTGCCTATGGCCAGCTTAAGTGACATAAAAGTGCAGCAGTATCTGATTAAAAAAGCTCTAGAAAAAAAAAAAAAAGGATACATCCATTGACAGCTGATGGTAGAATAACAAAGATTAGAACAGGAGTAATTATGCCCTAATTACACTTGAAACTAGCCCTGAGTGGGCCTCCATGTGTGTGGGAAATAATTTATGACATAACTTGAACTTCTTAGTCTTAGGGGGCTCATAACTAGAATTTGTGTGTTGGCTGCGATGACTGACAATGATAGACACCCTTGTGAGGGACTGGATTTGGTGACCTACTACCTACCTACATTCCAGGCTTTGGACTCGCCTCCCAGATAAGGATGGATTTCCGCCAATGTTGGCACTGGGTTCATGAAACGTGTCACACAGACAGGAAAGACTTTTCTGTGTGTTCACAGAACAATGACATGATGGGCAACTGAAACCTCTAAACAGAAGGCAACACGGCCCTGAAGTGACTGTCTCTGGGGACAAGGGGCTGCCACCCCTGTCCTGTCTATTTAACAATGGGGTTTTCATTGCTGCTCTTATTGTAGTACATAACTTCTTCCAAGGAACTGATTCTTGCAATAAAGTGTTTGTCTAAAAATGGGCACTGTCAATAACAGCAGTTCCCTCTTTGCTTTTTTGCTTTTATTCTAGATATCTAAGTGCATTCTTAGAACTTTTTATAGTTCTTGAGACATTGCATGCTATTCAAGGTTCTTTTCACAATCAAATTATGAACTGCTGGAAAAAAGATTTCTAAATTACATACTTGCAGATTCCTAAATATAATAGCAGTGCCAGCTACCTATATTGTACTCAAGAGAAAGCGTTTTTCTGTTCTTGTAGATACTAATAAAGCTATAGTGTGCGTGGGATCGTAAATATTAGTGACCTCTTTTTTTCTTCTTTTGTTTAAGTCTTAACATACAGACTATGATGGGGTAGTTTAGTTCACACTCTTCCGGCCATTTTCTTATCATTATTATGCAATGTAATAAGATATTTCATTATTATTTAGTCTGAAACTTGCAAAGAAGTTGCTGAAATTACCTCTAAATTTATACTTGAGTTACTGGACTCATTATTTCAAACATCTTGGTCTGAATCAATATCAGTAATGATTCATTCTTTTGATTAAGAAGTGACTCAATCTGTAGATGTCAGATAATTACTGAGATGACCTATAATGAGAACATTTCACAACTCTCTGACTTAAATTTCTTATTCCCTCAACAGCATAATGACTTCCTCCTAGATCTTTTTATAGTGTGTCTATGCTCCTGGGGTTTCTTTTCATGATCAGTCACTATCAGGGGTTGCTTCTATCATCTTTTTTTTAGACAATGAAAAATAGTGGCTCCATACAAAAAAAAGGGGAAAAAAAGGAAAAAAAAAGTGTTTTTTCTAGGATTATATTTTATATTTTTTTTCTTTTCCTGTGTATTTCCAAATTTTGTTCTAAAAGCTCTGTTATACTAGCAAGTGTTTAAAGCTGACATGGACTACAATGGTAAGAGATGATAGAGGATACTCTTTGTTATTCATTTAAGTAGTCTAAGGGGAATCAATGTGTTTTTAAATATAAAATATTAAGATTAGAAATGCAAGATATTCTTTTGATCCCAACAGCTGGGAATATGGTATTTAAAAGTTTGTAAGAAGAAATGATAACTTTCACTGTGAGGCTTGCTGCAGTACTTGAAATTCATTGCTATAGCAAAATACAGAGTACTTTGTAGTTAAGTCATACATTCTATGTTATTTCTTTTGATTCTTTTGTGAACCATTTCCAGGGAATAGAAAAATTACATCAACATCAGGCTCTGCCTTTTGGCTCAACACATACCATTTTTTACTCATATATATTCACAAATATTTAATAGCTTTCTAATATAGTCATGCAAATAGATTGTGGCTATCTGCTTTTACTAACAATCTCTGCTCTCTGCTCTCCTTCTCACTATTTTTGCCTGTTGGTTTAACAAATAGATTGATTCAATATTGGCCTTTAATTTGGTTAGTATGCCATCCATAGCTGCCAGCTTCTTTGCAAGAAATTCTCCTGTGCATTCCTAACACAAAAAAAAAAAAAAAGCTATTTTTTTTTAGTTAACACTGAAAAACAGTAAATATAAATATATGTTAAATATTTAAAATACAACTATTCAGACAAGCAGTGTAAGGGAATATAGTCCATACTGATGATTGCATTTTTTTCTGAGTGAAAGAAACTTCAAGCTCATTAATTACTACCACGTCATTCTTTTCCCAAGATTTATATTCCTGTTATGTGACTGAACTTGCTTAAACAGTTGGAAATAATGAAGGCCAAAATGACAGGCTTATTTCCCAGCTTCCTTTTATATTAAATAGAAGGAAATTTTGTCTAACAATAGACCTTGAGTACAGTAGGTCAAAAGCTTCAAATACATTTCTATCACAAAATATCTTTAATTGTACATTTACTGCATCAATAGACGTGCCCTATTAGTATCAAAAAATGGAATCATTATCCCTTCCTGATGTACATATCAATTTTAGACTTTACATTAAAAATGCATGCATGAATGAGACCAGCAAGAACACTAATGGATGAAGTATATCTAACTTAGGAGACCTGGTCTCCATGAATTGGGAAAGAAATCCCAATTGTGATGACTACCCCTTTCATAATGGGTTTTGTGTATGTGTGTGTGTGTGTGTGCATGTGCTTTTTGATAACAGGAAAAAAGAAACAGAGCAATGATGTTCAAGGAGGAATAACCCAGATAGAATTCAGTGACTCAACTGAAACACTAAAACTAAAAAGCATCAAATATTCGCAATAAGAATCAGACCTCTTGCAATGATGTCACGGTATGGTGGGTCTTGAAATACACTGGATTCTATGCTTCTGCTGTGTTGCCTCATGTCAGAAATCACTTGCCACACTGTATGTTATCTAAGCTGCCAACAGCTTCATAATTGTGAGAATATCAAAAGTGCAAAAAAAATCAGATGTTTAAGTCAATGGATTAGGCAAAATTAATTTAAAATTTAGAAAGACATGGTCTTAAATAAATATAATATAATACTACCTCTTAAATTTTCTATAATGCTTTTCATTTTTTTAGTCTGAATAATGGCATAAATAATTTCATTTTCTGTGAAAATGAACATCCAATAGGATAAAGTGTTGGTTTTGATTAATCCATTTCCATCGTACAGAAAGTGCTAGTACCTTTCAGAAGTATTCCCCCTGTGTGTTTTTTGGTATCTTACTTGCTAACAAAAAATTCTTAACTTTCAAGATAGAATAATTTTCCAAGAGTTTCTCATATATATCTATCATTACAGAGCATACTAATTGTTAACAACATTAATTGGGTTCATTTCTCTTAAGATTTGCTTATTTGAAATTGACCTAGATTTTGTTGAGAGATCAGCATTAAGAATTTTTACCACAAGATATTTTGCAGATCTGGCAAATTACACTGGTGATTTGAACTCTAAGAAACAGCTAAGTATTTCTCAGTATCATAATGGAAACTGTTTAAAATGAGGATGTGAGCTTCACTAGTTTTCTCCCATGAAAGAGGGCAAGAACACAGTAAACATCTATGATTTTCTGCAATATAATTTTGCTAAAAACCTTCAGATTTAATGGTATTATTGGGTCCTGCATAGTATGTGTCTAAAAGCTGAATATCCTATCTTTTGGAAAGAGTTAGACTGGACTATCAGAAGTGCTGATGAAGTCTGGCCTTCTTTACAAACACATACTTCCATATTTGCCACATTCAGAAGATAAATCTTTCACTCCTTCCTTCTGTTTTGAAATGACCAAGGAGTGTCAGGCAATTTCTTTGAAATTTATGCACCTTAATGTTTACTATAATTACCTAAAAAAGAAAACCAAAAAAAAAACCAAAACCTCAGGGCATGTATGTCAGATTTTCATGAAACAGTAGTAATAGTAGTTTTAGAAATATTAATTCAGCCTTCCTGGGAGAAACACATGAATGAAATCCAAATCAAATTCTGTGCTTCTGTGACCTACTGCTGAGAAATGATGCTCTTCAGATAGGTATGACTAATTTTTAAAGTCCAGAAGATTATTCTCTTTTCTAATTTTAATCCCAGAGATATTTATGCATCAATTTTTTAAAAACAAAAAATACCTTTAGAATGAGAACAAAATGTGCCTCATTTCAGTCAGAAAGTAAAAAATATAAATTGAGCCTTTAAAAAATCCTTCAACAAATTAACCACTGATTTATTAGGCACTCTCCATTTGTCTTGATACAATAAATAGCTCAGTTTCTCTTGATGCAATAAATGTGGTTTTTCAAATAACTTTCTCATGCACTTTTGAACAGCTCACCTGGACTCCTACCCATTTATTAATTTCTGCAGTGACTTACTATTTAAAATTTGAGATCAAAATAAATGATGTTGAAAAGATGATAACAACTTGACACTGAAATATTTCCTCCTCTCTGCAAGTGAGTCATTTCTCCTTTCATTAAATCTCAGATAGGTAAGAGTCATTCTTGAAACAGCTACAACATTCTCTTTACATAACAATGAACAATTTAAAGCTTAAAATTTCAGGGCTCAAAGGTTTTGATAGAGAAATTTAGTAACTCAAGAAGAAGAATTTCCCAGTTTCCCAATGAAACCTACTATATCCTGCTGCAGTTGTCAAAGTCAAACATATTAGACTGAGGACAATGTTTCTTTGGTTTTTTGGGACCAAAAAACAACATGAAAAAAAATGCAAGAAACAGTCTTCATAGATTTTCAGTCATTTTTTCTGAGTCTGTTTGCAAAGAAAGTGCCAAACAAAAAATGTCTAACTTGTTTCAATGGTCCATTTGTACAACTAATTCTCTCAATTTTAATGAATGAATCATAAGATTAGAAATATCAAATTAGGTGGTCCAGATAACAATCTCTTAATAAGAACCTGTGCTTTAGTATCTAAGAGCTTTTTTTTCTAAGATGCAAAAATCCCCATGTTCTGAATAGCTTTGGAAATAAAGGCTCTTTCCACCAGAGAGAAGAGAGTCAACCTCAAATTTCATGCTATTAAATGCCAGCCTCTCAAGAAGTTGTTACTCCTGTCCATGTACTTCTGTATTTCTCTGATTTGTAGATTGAAATAAACAAAACAAAAACCAACACATTAAAATTAAAATAGATTTTTAATAGAAAAATATCTACTTTAAAATAAAGTAAATTATAAAATATTTTCTTTTACATTCCTTCCTCCTCCTTCAGACTTGTTCATATTTTCTGCAGGGACAACAGATAGGACTATATTAAAGACCTTAAAGTATTTATGAGTCACTGTAGTGAATGCTATATTTAGCATAAAGCAATGCATTTGAGTGTGTGAGGAACTTCTGTAATTGTGAGTGCAGGGTCTACCAAACCCCTGTGAACTTCTATAGATGCCTAGCAAAATGGTGTATATATCCCTATGTAAAAAGCTCAAATATAGCAATAAATAACTGCATAGCTTTATACTCCAGGGATCAAATCCATTTTACCAAGTGCTGTGTGATGCACAGTCTAATTTAATTGCTTGTCAAAGATAAACTCGTAAAAAAAACCCCCAAACTTTAATAAAAGTTAAATAACACCACCAACCAGATCCTCTGCCATCTGTCTTGCCCATGATGTGTTTGAAACACTCATCTCCAGAAATGCAGGCAATGTGAAGAGTGAGGGAATGACTCCACTTGGTGAAGCACTATTCATAACCCAGTGTTGTTGCTTGAGAAACTCTGTTCATGCTCCTTTTTTTTTCCTAATCAGTGCCTGCTATGAGCCTTATTTATAAACTTTGACTGAAGGCTCAACACCAAAACGCCCAAGATAGCTGGTCACCACCATTACAGATTAATGCAGCCAAGAAATCATGTGCTAAAGAATATCAAATATTTCTCACCAGCACGTCACTGTTGCAAAGGCATCTATTAGGATCATTTAGTGCATAGGCACTCTCTAGCTATGTAGAATTTTGCTCATTGTTTCTTCAAGGAAGCTTGGGTAGCCTGTCTATCACTATGGAAATCTTAATTTCATACTAATGTTTTTTCAAAGAGATTAGAAATTTATCCATGTGTTCCAGATTTAGTCAATATGAAAAATTTTGAGGTTAAGACTGGATGTTTAGGGGGGATCTGAAAGACAAACTAATAGCTCAGTTTTGTTTCTCTAAAACTGCTTGAAACTCAGCCCAGCAAACGGCCTTTGAAATTTATTGCAATGTAATAGCTGTTTAGAAATGCAGAAGAAATGAATTGATAGCCGAACTGGAAACCTTATTTTTGGTAAACACAGACAATATTTCTACAACTGCATTTTTTTTTTAAATCAGAAACTTGTCTAAGTAATAGCTGAGAATATTCCCTAGAAGTATCTCTTCTTAGGGGAGATGAACCCTTTTGTTGTCGGTTTGTGAGGACACTGGTGCTGTTCCTGTTCATATACTGTAGTTTATCTGGGGTTAAAATATGAGACATCTCAAGCCTTGATTTGCTAACATTAATCAGAGTTGAATGCTCTCAGGAGCTTGGTAGAGGTGCAAAGTCAGGCTGAAGAGCTGTGTTTGGAAGCAATTCTTGAAGGTTTTTCTATAATAGCAGAGGATCAATCTCAATAAAATTCTGAATTGCTCAAGTGCATAAAATTCCCCAGCTAAAAATGGCTTCAAGAGCTAGAATATGGCTTGACAGATGCTTGTTTTGCTCAGCAGGGTTGGGATAATGTTCTTTTCTTATATTTGATGACCTTTGGTTGTTAAACAGGGTAATGTGTGAACACATGTAGAAAACAGGGAAAATAGTGGCCTGAAAAACCCGTGACAGGTTCTATCACTGTATCACTGGAGGATTATATTTACATATACATGAGTTGATTCATTCATGAATAAGGACATGTGAAGTATGATTCCCACGACAAGCCTTTGGGAAACTGGTGAAATGAGGAATGCATAAAGGCCCTTCATAAACAACATCTCCTGACATTGTTCAAACTTGGGAAAAGGAAGAGATTTTTTACAATGAGGTTGAAGAAACACTAGAACAGGTTGCCTGAAGAGTTGATAGATGCTCCATTCTGGGAAATAGTCAATATAAGATTGGATGGGGCTCTGAGCAATCTGATCTAGTTGAAGATGTTGCTACCCATGCAAGAGGGGTAGAAATAGATGAGCTTTAAATGTCCCTTCCAAGCCAAACTAGTCTAGGATTCTATGAGCCAATGACTGTATAATGTCTGAAGTTTACAGTTATTATAAATTTTACTGGAAATGTTTATTAATCTTTAACATCTGAATGCTTTTGTAAATTCTTGTTCTTTTGTTTTCATCACTTTAATGACGGGAGTGTTCAGCATCACAGAACCAGGTCCTAAACTAACAGAAATTAAGCACTGTATGACTGTCAATGTCAAGATGTGACTAGGGAAACAAATACTACTCTGCCAAAACTCTACAGGTTTTGTCCTATAATTTCAAATAAATATTCAGTCTCTTTGAAAGATTTATTTTTTATGTGGTGGGTAGAAAATGCCAAACACTGTCATCACTAAAAAAAAAAAAATCAACTCATTTCATTAGTGTAAAATATAATATTGTTTATCATGTTTCTCTGACTTTCTTTGCTTATGAGTACTGAAGCAATGGGAATCCAAATTTCACTCTGTGTGGGAGAACAAAACCCTTCCTGGTTTATTTGTGGTATGAAGCACTGAAATTCCTTGGGAAAAAAAAAAAAAAAAAAAAAAGCCGGTTTTAGAGTGTGCTTGGTCTTTCCACGTATAAACAAGCTTATAATTCTTTTTAAGTGCAGGATTTTCATACTGGGATGCAATTTCTAAGGAAGGAAGGAAGGAAGGAAGGAGAGAAAGAGAAAGAAAGAAAGAAAGAAAGAAAGAAAGAAAGAAAGAAAGAAAGAAAGAAAGAAAGAAAGAAAAAGAAAGAAAGAAAGAAAGAAAGAAAGAAAGAAAGAAAGAAAGAAAGAAAGAAAGAAAGAAAGAAAGAAAGAAAGAAAGAAAGAAAGAAAGGAAAGACTCCCCTAGCCTCTGCTTCCAGAAAACCTTAAAGTTATATAGTTAAGAACTCATGCTAGGAAATGGCAGTGAAGCCTGCATGAGTAATCTTAATTCTTTCTCCTTACAGGGGTTTGTTACAATATTCATTAATTCGATGATGACATATTATTTCTCAAATAATAGGATATAATTTAGTTTTATATGACCTTAGATGCATCTACTTAGCATCTTGGAATACATTTATTATTTTTATTTTCAGTGTATTTTTTACTGTCATAAGGAAACTCATGTTTATCAGCTATGACTTTGATTTAATAACAATATATAATTCTTTCCCAGGCTATGCCCACTTTAGGACTCTAAGGTAAAATTTAAGCAGCTATCTTCTCTGGCTTCAATCTAGCTAGTTTGGGTTCTAATTGCCCAGAAGAGAGAGTAGGACTCAGTCCCTCAAGTAAATATAAAGGGATTTCTCATGGACTTTTACCTTCAGGTGTTGTAGTCTATGCTTTTGCTATTGTTATTTGTAGTATCTAGTGTAAAGCTGACTCAGGTGTATCACTGTGTTGCAATCACCAAATCCTCTAGCTGCTGGGCAGACAGACCAAAGATCTGTAATTTGACAGTCTGGGTACAGATACTTAACAGTATGAAACACACTGGAAAGCCTGCTGTTTAATACAGAGCTGGAATTTTTTCAGACACTTCTAAAATTATAGAGCAGACGTTTGGGTCAGCAATCATAACTTATATGGTTCATGAAGAAAAAAAGCATAGATTGCCTTACCATACTTAGGTGTAGCTGGATCATGCATCAATTAGCTGAAGAGGTTCTCAGCTCTGACTGGAAAACCCTGGAGATCCAGAGAATGAATTCAAATTGTGATGATCTGAAAACAGACAAGGGAAATATATGCTTGAGGCCAGGGCTGAGGAAGGGATGTGATGGAGGATGGAATGAAGGAACTCAGAAAATCAGTGTTTGGTTAAAGCCAGGTTTAAGATTTGGAAAAGGACAAGGTAAAGTAAAACAACAGTAAGGAGCAATGTCAGAATCAGAGCAAGGCATAAATTACAAAATGGAACAAAAGAAGCCTTCAATATGTTTACCTTCATCCCACAGAACAATAGAAGTAGGTGGTTCTTAATACTCAGAAAATAGATTTTCTATAAAAAGGCTTTAAAAGGGATCATTAAAGCTGAAATTAACCTTTAAAATAAAACATAAGTTAAGGTAACAGGTAGCCAGCTAGTCTGGAGAAAAGTTATGAAAAATATCCAAGAAATTTATTTCCAGTTCTTTCAGGGAGTTTGTAGGGATTCTTTTTCATTTTACGTAATTCACATAATTTTTTCCTTCAGAGCATTTCCTTTTCTAGATGATCTTGCAAGCCCTGGTTGATTTCATGCAGACTTTGAATCATGTACATTTGACTATACTCCTCACCATAAAATTCTGGTACATTACAGGAGACTATATGGTGGCAGTTTTCAAACACTTCCAGTATTGCTGCAGAATTTGGTTAATGTTTTTCATCCATTGGTTTGCAGATGATCTGAGAGTTTTGACTTTATTAGGTAAATTTGTTCCATTAAAAAATGAGAAATAAATTGACAGCCTAGTACAAAATTACCCTAATCTGTAGACCATATGAATAGAAAATATAAAGAGCTGACCAGCTATCTTAGTATGAAGGGAAAGCATAGAAGTATCCTGCTTTGGTTGGGCTGATGGTGATGACAAAATGAGTGTTCTGCTTCTTGGAAATCCAAAGAGAGGGTCTGGATTAGTGTGTATAGCAAACTCACCATCCTGAATTTTATTGCCTGCAGGAACTCAATAGGGATGTCCACATTACCAGAGCATAATGAGCTGTTGGAGTGATCGTGTGATTTCTTAGGTAATATGGACCACAAAATGTCCTGTCAAAAAGGATCATGTCATTTGGAGGGCTAAAGATATGCTTTCCTTTAGGAAAATACAGCTTGTTTCTTGGCTTCTTGACCACAGTAAGCTTCTGGGCTTTTACAGTTTAACATGAATTTGTTTTTTTTATTTTATTTTAACAGAGGATTTTTTGTGGTTTCAGGTTGGGGTTTTTGGGGTTTTTTTGGGTTTTATTGGGGGGGGGGAGATTATTATTATTGCTATTATTATTATTACTACTACTATTGTTGTGGAGGGAGATGGATTCAGTGTGAAATTTCAGTGGACAAAATGTTCGAAACCTGATTCAATCTCAAAAGCAATCAAAAGCATCAAAAGCAAACGCTTTGAAAGAAATATGCTGGATTTGGAAGAAAATTACAGATAACTCCTTTTTCTGCAATATTTCTGTTTTACTATTTCACTAGACAGTATGACTTGTTAAAGTAGAAACAGGAAAATAATTCTGATAAGGAGAATTAAATGAAGGACTAAACCTCACTGGACATAGGTTTGGAAGTTGGCATAGTTTTCTATTTGAATTTCCAGAATGACCAGGACCCTGAGGAGTTCAACACTTTCATAGAATCATAGA
>VZRF01012986.1:76028-169310 GCA_013396875.1 Vireo altiloquus | reverse complement strand
AAGCATAACCCTAGCCCTAGGTGCAGCACTAAAGCCAACCACTGGGTAAGACATGCGCCTAATATATAAAGTGTAGTGGGAGCAATATTTGGAGCACTTATACGCTAGATATGGCATTGCGTTTGCAGCTACAGTTTCCCTGGAGCTGTGGGCTTTGTGGTTTTCTGAAACTTGACCCTTAGCATAACTCGTACTCTAGCCCTAGGCGGAGCAATAAAGTCACCTAGTGGGTAAGGCATGCGCCAAATACGAATGGCATAAAACGGTGTAAATTTGTAGCAGTGCGGCGCTGGCCTTGGCATGGCTTTTGCAGATGCAGTCAATCGGCTCTGTGAAGTTAGGGTGTTCTACGCCTAAGCGTAATCCTAACCCTAGCTTTAGGCGAAGTACTAAAGCCAACCAGTGGGTGAGACATGAGCCTCATATATAAAATGTAGTGTGAGCAATATTTGGGGCAGTGATGCACTAGGTTTGGCATGGCCTTGGCAACTGCAGTGTCCCTGGAACTGTGGGCTTTGTTGTTTTTTCAACCCTAACCCTAAGTGTAACCCTAAACCTAGGTGGAGCACTAAAGCCACCCAGTGGCTCAGGCTGGTGCCAAACATAAAAAGTGTGAAGGGAGGAATATTTTGGGCAGTGTTGCAGAAGTTTTGAGATGGCCGTTGCAGCTGCAGTTTCCCTGGAGCTGTGGGCTTTGTGGTTTTCTGAACCCTAAGCCTAACACGAGCCCTAAC
This sequence comes from Vireo altiloquus, assembly GCA_013396875.1. Taxonomy (NCBI): domain Eukaryota; kingdom Metazoa; phylum Chordata; class Aves; order Passeriformes; family Vireonidae; genus Vireo; species Vireo altiloquus. Next base: position 168,576 of record VZRF01012986.1, on the reverse strand, counting down.
ACTAGGCGTTTGATTTAGCCTAGGCCCAGCAGTGAATCCGCAGGGAGGTAGGGCGCATGCCAAATATAAAAAGTGTGAAGGGGGCAAATTTGGGGCAGTGCCACATGGGCCTTGGCATGGACTTTGCTGGTGCAGTGTCCCTGGAGCTGTGGGCTTTGTGGTTTTCTGAACTCTAACCCTAAGCATAACCCTAACCCTAACCCTAAGAGGAGGACTAAAGCCACCCAGTGGGTGAGGCATGCACCTAATATAAAAAGTGGGGGGGGGAGCAAAATTCTGGCAGTGCGGTGCTGGCCTTGGCATGGCCTTTGCAGCTGCAGTGTTCCTTGAGCTGTGGGCTTTGTTGTTTTCTGAATCCTAACCCTAAGCGCAACCCTAACCTTAGGTGGAGCACTGAAGGCACCAGGGGGTGACACATGTGCATAACAGGAAAACTGTGGGGGGAGCAAAGTTGGGGAAGTGGTTGCCTTGTTTTGGCATGGCCTTTGCAGCTGCAGTGTCTCTGGAGTTGTGAGTTTTGGAGTTTTCTGAACCCTAATCCTGAGCGTAACCTTAACCCTAACTCTAACCCTAGGCGGAGCACTAAAGTCTAGGCGTAGCACTCAAGCCACCCGGTTGTGAGGCTCATGCCAAGGAGAACAGGTTGGAGGGAGCAAAGATGTGGCAGTGCCGTGCTGGTCTTGGCCTTTGCAGCTGCAGTTTCCCTGGACCTGTGGGTTTTGTGGTTTTCTCAACCCTAACTATAAACGCAACCGTAATCCTTACCCTAAGTGGAGCCCCAAACCAAGGCAGAGCAGTGATAGGCACATGGCTGTAAAGCTGGTGCGAATGAGAAAAAATTGTAGTGAGCACCTACTAAGGTCCTCCATGGAGGTCAGTTTTCCTGTGTTGTTTGTCCTCCTAATATTATCCATTCCCTCAAAGCCCTTGATAAACTGGCCACAGAATATATTATTTTTCATTTCATTTTGTTATGATATCTCTGTTTTATAGACATATTTTTTAATAGCAGTCCAAAACATATCAGGGGAACTTGCCTGTAACAATAAACTTGAAGCCATAGATTCCAGCTGGTTCACACAATATATGTATTTGATAAATGTATCTGTAACTATAGGGCACAGCCCACACATGCCACCTAGAACTCTATCCTAGTGCTATATTTACTACGCAAACAGTTTAGAACACGTATTTAACCATTCACAGAAGCAAAAATATTCCCCCCATTCTTCATTAATATATTTTCTAGGTATTTCTTACTGAATCTCATGAAGTGCTTATTTTGTAAGTTGTTACATATTCCAAGTGTTTGTCGAAGCAAGTATCAACAGTTCTCTGCTATAGTACATGCTTACACTACTGGACCCCTCCTTATTGTCTGTGTGTCCTTATTGATTAACAAATAAATGTTCCATTATTTTGTCTCCTAATGCTCTGCATAAACCACCGTTACTGCTTTCCAGGTGGCTTGTTGGTGTGTAGTAATTGCTAGGTGCTTTCAAATGAAATTCTATTGAGTAATTAATTGTGAACAGTCTGGACATTGTTTGTTTACTCTCTTGATTCCTGTAAGTAACAATGTCCTTCCCTTGCCCTGACTGGAGAAAGGCACTGTATCACAGGATTTTCTTTGATTGTTGAATAGTGGGAAGGAAGAGGGCAAAAAGGAGACTGTTCCTGTAAGTGGCACTGACTTCTGATTTGGGTAATTTCAGATCAAATTCCATTTGGTACAAAGCCTTCAGCTGTGACTTTATGCAAATCCTTTCATTCATTGCAGGTCTCTTGGAGAATGTACCCTTTTAGAATGGGGACTGACTCTTATTTTGTGCCTTGGAAACAGGGCCGAGATTTTCCTGAGCTAGCTCGCATCCTCCTTCAATGAAAAAAAAAAAAAAAAAAAAAAGGAATAAANAAAAAAAAAAAAAGGAATATAAATGTTTCACTGAAGTACAAATGTTTCACTGAAACAGATAATTTCTCAGTATTTCAGGTGTTGATCATGTCTAAGAAATTGTCAGCACGACCCCCTGCCTGTATTAATGCGCCGGGCGTGTAAGCCCTGTTGAGTGTCCCTGTAAGGGCACAGCAGTCTGTTGGCGGGTGTCCTGCTCCCGCTCTCGCTCTCGGTCCTGCTCCTGCTCCTCCTCCCGCTCCCTGCTACTGCTCCCGCTCCCTACTCCCTGCTCCTCCTCCCACTCCCTGCTCCTGCTCCCTGTTCCCGCTCCCCACTCCCCACTCCCGCTCCCTACTCCCTGCTCCTCCTCCCGCTCCCTGCTCCCCGCTCCTGCTCTCTCTCCTGTTCCCTGCTCCTCCTCCCGCTCCCGCTCCCACTCCCGCTCGCACTGGATCGTGCCATCCGCACTAATCAGCCCCAGCTCCCGTTACTAAAGGCGCCACCGCACCGTTCTCATTTCCCCGAGGAGGGGGCCCGGGTGTTTTGTCCCCGGAGATTCCGCAGCTCGACGTGGTCTGACGGGGCCGCTCCCGCCACCCTTTGTGCTGCAGGCTGCTTTAACCCCTTCTGCGCCCTTCAGAGTTGCAGGAGATGTTTGTGGGGAATAATCCCAGCTGGTCCAGATTATCTGGACAGAAGGAAATTGCGAGCACCTTTATCCCTAATTCCGCAAAAGAAATTGACTTGTCTGATTGCCTTTTCATCCAGGCGTTCCTCTGTTGTCCTTATCTCCACTACAGGCAGTTCTGATCTCCCTTTTTTCTCATCCTATATGTCTTTCTAGCAGCCAGTGCCACAAAAAATCTTTACCTGTGGTTCCTGTCCTTTTGCTTGGATTAAGCAGCTCTTACTCCCCTTGTTTGAAAAACATTTCATTACTGCAAATTGTAAGGCCCATATCTTCACCGTTGTGCTTTCCAGCCTTTCCTCAGCCTAATGACTTGCCTCTGCTGTCCACACATCTGTTTCAACATGACCTTCGCAATCCTTTCACTTCTCTGCCTTGATTTCACAGGTAATTCACGGATATGAACTGTCCCTGTATATTTAGATATCACTGTGTGGATGCTGACAGCTTGGTCAGAGGAGAATTCTCAGCTTCTGCAACCATGAGAAAAGTTTTCTCTAGCTGTGGAAAGAGTTGCTCCCCACAGCTAGAGGATGAGAAAACTCAAGAAAGTTTTGTAAACTATTTGAAAATGTTTTGGGAAAATTTATCTCACAGAAGGTGTTTGTGCCTTTGTTATCCTAATGGTTTGCTCTGTAGCTAACCAATCGTAGCTGCTCTTGTCTCTCTGCTCCTGACCAGGGAAGCTGAAAGCACCAGGTCAGAGAGCAGCTGGATCTTTTTAGAGATCTCTTTGTCCTGTCTGTTTGCTTGCTTTGCATGAAATATGCATGAAATAAAGAAGATATTTGCCTTCTGCATGGAGTCAGTCTTATGTTACTATGGCCAGGACGTGGCCTGAGATGCGACATCACTTCTTTTGAAAGACTGGGCTTACTGAGAGTGTAGAGAGTTTTCCTTTGTTAAATTCATAAGTTAAAGCCAATAATGAAATTAATGGTGCAGTAAAGCCTAAAAGTAAGTCCTTTCTCTTAAGCATGATTATAATATAGATAAGGCAGTACTGTTTGCAAAATATGGTCTTCAATTAGAATGCCTCCCTCTGCTAGAGCTGTTCTCACATCTTGTGTTTTCCATGTCCCTGAGTTATCCTCTTGTTGAGCCCCTGTGATAGATGTCCAGAGCAAGATGATCTTTCATAAAATATGTTGTAAGATCCTTCCCCTTGGACCTTCAATGAGATTTGTGTTACAGATTGTGAGTGCATCATCTGGGGACATGATGAAGCAGGGATTCATTTTCAAAGAAACAAAAATATCTAGAAAATATTGTCTGTGCTCCTGGAGGAGGTTCAGCAGAGGATGATGATGAGGGGATGGGAGCACCTCACTTATGAGGAAAGGCTGAGAGAGTTGGGCCTGTTCAGCCTTGAGAACAGACAACTGAGAGGGGACCTCATCAGTGTCTATCAGTATCTGAAGAGGGTGCCAAGAGGATAGAGCCAGGGTCTTCTCAGTGGTGCCAAGAAATGGCACAAGAAGTAACAGGCAGAAACACATGCACAGGAAGTTCCACTTCAGTATGAAGAAGAAATTCTTTACTGTGCAGGTGACCTTCCACTGGAATAAATTGACCTGGGAGATTGTGGATCTCCCTCACTGGAGATATTCAAGAACCATCTGGACACAATCTGGTGCCATGTGCTTGAGCAGGGAGGTTGGACCTGGTGACCCACTGTGGTACCTTCCAACCTTCCAACCTGACCCATTCTGTGATTCTGCACTAATTTTAGCAAAGAGGACAGGACATGAAATGACATTCTCCTTGTGAGCCCTTTCTGAAAGGTGGCATAACTCCCTTGTCCCTTGTTTCGAAAAAGAGGAGCAAATGAGTACCAGTGCACAGAAGCAGACATGATGAGGGAACTGACAGCTTCTTTTAATGAAAGAAACATTAAAAAGTTTAACTTAATTAGCTCAACAGAATCAAAGCTGAAAGAAGAAACAATTGTTCTCTGTAAAGTTATCAAGACCACACCTCAGGGAAGGAAAAGGACTTTCAGATGACACAGCAAGACATGGAAATAACCTGGTCATGAATATGTTTAGGCTGGAAAATAGGGGGGAAAATAACTACCAGGAAGCAGGGTTGTCTCCCAGTAAAAGCAAGAAAAAGTATATGCAATTTTAGGACAGCAGCTACTAAGAATATGGAAGGGCCACCTTGAACACCACCATCCTGCAGCACGAAAAACAAAACATAATAAGTAATATTATTAAACAAAACGTAATAAGTAATAAAAAGGCATTTCTAGTTTGCAGTTGGACATACAGAAGCCAAAGGGATACCAAATTGCATGGTAGTTAAGTAAAACCACTTCTTCTCTCAATGGGAGAGACTGCTCTCAAAGCAGTTTGTTAATGCTGGGATTAAAAAGCCAGTCCTACATCAGAACAAGCAATTCCTTGTCCCTGGGGTTATAAGTGACACTGGAATCATATCTATCTGGCCCTTTTTGGACCCATCTGCTCCTGCTCCTAAAAGCAAAGAACAAAAAGAATGGCAAGAGGAGCAGCAAGCTCACAATAAGGAACTTCAGCTAACATTCAAATCCACTGTTGAATCTGATTGCAATGGCAGATGGCTGGTTTTAAACCCTCTGTGTTGGAAAAAAATGCAGGACCTTAGAGAAAAGCTTGCATATACTTTTGCTATGAATTACTGAAAATCCAGGTAGGAAATTATTGCAATTTGAAGACACAAAGATCACTGGACATTATTATCACAATGACATCCTGACATGCTTTGCTCTCTGCACCTTTCAAACCAATAGCCTGCAGACTTGAAACTTTGCTTTGGCCATGTGTCTGTCTGTGAGGCATCCTCTCCTTAACAGAGCAATTGGGCCACTGCTTAGGGGGGTGCCATTTGAGTCATCCCCCCTTGGCTGTGGCTGACGACAAGCTGTTGCACTTCTGATTAATTTCCAAAAGAAAAAACATTACAAGCTTTGTGCAGTCCACAAGATGGCACAGATGTAGAAGTTATACAGAAGTGCATAAGGCAGCCCAGCATGAACGGATTAGAAATAAAAATTAACGTAGAATATAGTATCAATTTGGAGTTGGAGGGTAGTGAAAAATATCCTATTTTGGTGAAAAACTCTAAATTCTACTTGAAGGACAGTATTCTCTAAGCCTATAAACAACAACAATGCTGAAATATTTTATTTACAGTAAACAACTGCTTATGTATTTAGAATGAAATAACTGAGAGCAGAAATTACTTTTAGTAATCAGTTTTTTATGAGATCTAACAGAATCCTGTGATTTTAGATTCTTTTCAATCAGATGGTACAATCATTATTGAATAGCTTTTCAGTGCATATTTTTTTAGGCTGGAAAATACTTTAATACCAACAAATTCTGTCTATCCTACAGACAATTCCATTTGCAACCATTTTCAATTTTTGAATAGCAAAAGAGTTTGAGAACAATCTCTAATTAGATGTCAGATACTGATGACCTTTTGAAAATAGCCGTTTTATGATCAAACCTCAAGGCAATGAATGCACTCCGTGATACAATAAAATTAGTGATATGGATTTATAGGTTTCAGATTCACTGCTGTGAAAGCATGTCACAAGGGACTGGACAGTATAGCTATACTGTATTGAGGATATTTGCTTTTATTATCCCTTAACTACTGAGGACATTATTTGAGGTAAAGAGAAGCAGACATATATCAAGAACTATGCAGAGAGGAGGAATTTAATTACATCTCTGTTATGGATTTTTAAAACAAAAATTAGGAGATTTGTATCATTCACCAGTGAGTTTTGCCATTTGCCTTGCAGCTGTTAAGCTTCTAGCACAACAGATTGATATAAGATTTCTAGGAATGTCTGCAATAAAAATATTTACTTTCTATCTATTTATGTGCTGCCATGTTTGTCAATAATTGTCACAGACTTCAGGGATTTGGGGATGTCCCTTTATGGCAGAATAATCAAAATCTAAACATAAAGTCATCTAAATACTGATATAACTCCACCAGAAATATCTAGATCTAGTCACCTAATCTATATCCAAAAAGAAGGAAAAGAATAACTTCATTATTAAGGTCTGTAGTAAATCAGAATTCCTGATAAGCATTCAAATAAAAACTGACTTTTCCAAATTTGCTACATTTCATCTAGGCAAAATGTTCTCTGACTTGAACAGTGAGGAGACTCACAGAAGCCTGTATTTTTTTAAAATGAGATCTGAAACTTTATTTAACAATTTTTTATTTGGGTTGATAGCCTTCCTTATGTAAGTAACTAGGAAATGCCTGTGACTGTTATTACTATGCCTGGGGTAATATTTATAAGGAATATCCTAGTAAGTAAAAATTTAAGTCACTGACATTCACTAATAATCATGGATACAATTTTCAAAACAGCCTGAGGGATTTAAATACATAATGTTCTTCGTCCTCTAATTCTTCCCATGTTTCCCTCATTATCATCCACTGTAGTATTGTACCTGTTTGAGGACTCAATTTTCCAAATACAGAATGCAGTTTCAGGAAGCCTGTAATGATCGGGGGACTCATTCTTCGGATTAAAATTTTTCCCAGAGAAGGAATCCACACTTAGAGCTCTGTAGGAAAAAGAAGAAAAGGAAGTGGAAGAGGAAAAGGAAATGGAAAAAGGAAAAGAAAAATGAAAAGAAACTGAAAAAGAAATGGGAAAGGGAAAGGGAAAAAATGAGAGAAGAAATGGTGAATCATTCCCACAGCTCTCGTAACTGAAATTAAAAGAGTAAACTTCTTATCTCATACTGTTAGATCCTGTACTCACACCAAGTAGCATTGCTCCAGAGCTCAACAGACTGGCACCAAAGAATACAATCATTCTTTTGCTTATATTGATATAACTCAGCATAGAAACAGATCAAGAAAATCTATAAACTATCTGTTTATTTTTTAAATTGAGGGTAATAAAGAGTCTTTAAATTTTCTGAGAAGATACATATCCCATGTAGAAAACTCAATCTTGCAATTCCCATTAATTTTAAATTGATTTGTATAATCCGTCTTTGAAAGCTAAAAACACCTCTCATGGTGAAACACATAAAATGTCTCTGCTGTTTTATTGCATCCTTTGATGATTGTGCTTGGGCTTTTGTAAAGCATACACATCCTAAAATCTTGTTTTCAGTTCCCTGTTTGTGTTGCAGTGAGTGATCATATTCTGAATTCATAGGCATATCTGTAGAATTTTGTTTTCCTGTCCCTTACAGGTAAATGCACTGATGACCCTTCTCCAGGCTGAGCAGTCACAGCTCTTTCAGCCTCTCTAGGCCAACTGGAGGCCAGTCACTAACTGGTGCAGCACAGGGGCTGGTACTGGGACCAGTACTACATAACATCTTCATTAATGAAAAGGACGATGGAACGGGATGCACTCAGCAGGTTTGCAGATTATTTGTGGATCCAGGGGCTCCTGGGCATACCAGTGCTAGTAAATTCTTTGTCTAGGACTCTACAGAATATGGCCAGGAATTTAACCTAATTGTCTTTGGGTTGGCCTAGCACTGGGGCATTGAACCAGTCCCCAGAGGTCTGGTGCCAGGAACGGCAGCATTAGTGGGGTGTATTTGTCCAAATCACTTACTGCTATTCTCAATCTCAAATCCCATCTGTAAGCAGGAATTCTCCAGGAGCATTTTAGGTAGAATTTCTCCAAAGAAGCACAATGTTCAGAAGCAGGCCAAAACTTTTACATTTGTTACCGGAAATTATTTCAGTTTCTCGTACAGGGTTGGACAGAAATTTGGATAGAAATTTCTCCAAAGTTATGCACCATTTGGATTAAGGCTTTTGGTTCTGTCAATTAGCAGAAGCGATTGTTTATTTCGGGTAGACATCTATTAATTCTTATATTAAATATCAAACTATTAATTGTATTAGTTATTGTTAAAATCAATAACAGATAAAATCACATTTCTCCCTCCTTTTTTTTTTTTTTTTGCATTTATTTGCATTATTCTCCTTAGCCAAGGACTGAACATGATAACAGCTGGAGAGCAGACAGTGCTTGGCACAGAATTCTCTGGCAATATAAAATTGCTAGAGACTTTTTTTCAAATAGATGGTGCCATATTTGCTCTTTCTGCAAGAATTCAGTTCCTCCCAAAGATCCACTGAAAGCAAAACGGTCTCATCTAAAGTTGTAGCAATATGATGAAAACATCAGCTAAAAAGGCCTTGAAGACCCAGGAGATGTTCCTCTAGGCTGTGAGCATTGCCCAGCTGGGGAGAGGGTTTTGTCTGAAGATTCTGAGCTGTCAGCAAGGCTGCAAGAGATGGAATCACTGAATTGGTATAAGCCAGGAGGTCATTTCAGACAACAGAATTTCAACAACTGCCAAGGATTTTCAAACTGAAAAGCAAAGAAAAGAGCTGGAATAATCTCATGAGGTACTGCTTCATGGGAGATGTATATCTGAGAATCGGCCTGGGAAAGGTAGAGAGAAAATTCTCTATTTCACAAAACCATTGGAATAATACAATTTTACTTTAAAAAAATTCTCAAATCCAGCTACAGAAATGAGTTTGAGATGCTCTTCTCAGTTCCATGATCTTTTTATTGGATTTATGTAATTAAATCCCAGTTGAATAGGAAGGACAATGGCCTACGTCTAGAAAAATATTTGGGCACCTAAAGCAGAGCTCAGGCACTGAAGCTTTGCCAAAGTCAAACCCATGACTCCATGCCACAGGTCTCAGACACTCTCCCAGATTTCTGTACTGTCTATTATATGTGTCTATGTGCTCATTTCTGGCCCAGATGTGAGGCACAAGGCCTTTGGCCTCTTTTTTAGTGGCAGTCACAGTAACAAAATATGTTACGTATAGGTTGCCATTGGCAGAAGGGTACATAGGCATGTAAGAAACTGTATTTATTTACACACTCCAACAAGCCTCAAGCCTTTAAATAAATTAACCAGACTCCTAAAAGTACTCTGTGGTCAATAGCTGCTTCTGAGCCCTTACAGACCAGGACCCCTAAGACAGGAATTAGCTCCTTGGGGGAGCCTCCTTCCCATATTCAACTGTGTGGGAAACTGCTCTCCCAGGTTTGATAAACAAAGCTTTGCAATACAAATAACCTTATGATCCCCCCTCTTAGGGGGAATGGAGCAGGAGTGCATGGACCATTGCTCAGGACCATTACTTGTATCTGAGCCTGGCAGGTACTGTGAAATGAAACTCTTTGGGTTCAGATTAAATATATGTCATGGTTTAGGAATGGTACTTCCCAATTCAGTGTCCCCTCTGAGACTCTCCAAAACCACACACCTGCTCCCCTTTCCCCTTCCCTATTCAGTGGGATGACACTGAGAATTGGAAGCACAAAAGGCAAAGATCACGGGTTAAGATAAGAACAATTAACTGGAAAAAGAAATAAAAAAATTAACAGTAACAGCAACAATACTAATGACAGAGGGTATTAGAAAAGAAACTATTCACATGGGGAAAAAAAACCCAATAATAAAAAACACTTGGAAGGAATCCCTTCTCCCTGGACGAGTGTCCCTTTCCCCTGCCCTCAGCAATGACATGAGGTGGTTTAGAATAACCTCTGTGCCCCAGCCATGCCCCCTCCCAGCTACTGCAAAAAAGTAACCCTGTCCTGGCCAGAACAAGGACACCATGAAATCATTTTAGCTGCAGACTAACAATAGCAGTTTTCTTCTACCTTTTTTTTCTGGGAATGTTGAAAATACAAAGAACAAAAGTATAAAATTCTCACTATGCTTTCGCATTGTTTTGCTTCTGACCCTTAGGCTTTGATCTTTTCCTTTATTCTTTTTCTTAGGTTTTATAAGTAGATATCTGCCTTATCCGTCCAGTGTCAAAGCAGACTTTTTCTCAATATGAGCCATAATCTCTGCTGGATGCCCCTTTACACTCCCTCCTGCCCCTCGGCCAGGGGTTGCAAACCTGCTGCCTCCACAAATGGCCAATTGTTTTGAGTTGTTAACCATGAACATTTCAGTCTCTCACAACAGCTTTACATTTATTTTCCTGGTGATTTAGGAAAGAGGTCCAAGAGACTGCATTTAGGCTCACCTGCTGGTGTTCATCCCTGCTGTCTGCACTGCCTTGCCATTGAACGGCCCTGTGGCTCCAGTATGGACTGTGTCTGGTTTTCCTTTCCACCACCAAGTGGATATGGGACCAGAGGGAAAGGAGGAAGGCAGGAAAGGCATGGGAGCAGACTCAGGCCTTGTCCCAGGAGGGATCACAATGAGGGTAAAGTGAACTCCTAGAGCTGAGAGCCTTGAGGTGATTATCGTCTGATGAGCTCTACATAGCCGCATACTCTGGTATATGTGGCTAGCCTAATGGTTTTCCAGGAACACCAACATTCCCTTTGGTGGTGTTCTCCAATCTACCCTTGCTGTCACTGGTAAGCAACTCCATCTACCCTTGCTGTCACTGGCACAGTTACCACATGGTTATAGAGGAGGACTCACTTTTTCACTGTCAGAGTCCAATTCCTAGAAAGCTGTAAAGATACTAGGTCCTCACTTGGGTCATTGTCTCACATGCATGAGACACAAAGTGATGGGAAAATAAACATAGCCTCTTGCTTCCTCTGTTACTGCTCATATTACAAGCCATAGCCACAAACACACTAAATCTGAATTTTCTCTCTTTTTACTTTATGACCAAGAAGTTATGAGGGAGCTACTACAGGAGCAGCATTTGATGCTGGTTTGGGGTTGGCCTACAGAGCACCAGACCAGATGCTCAAACCATGACAAAACTACAGGTTTTGAAAGATGAAGAGGGACACTGTATAATGCTAACTCAGCCCTTTGGATACATACCACTCAGCTCCTGCAGTGAAAAAAAAAAGACCATAAAGCAGATCCATTCTCTTAGCCAAGTGCAAATAGTATTGTTCTTCTGCTGGAAAGGTTGTATTTTGACATAAGCATTATGTAGTGTTTTTCCTGTCAGTTAGAGGCCACACACATAGAGTGTGGAATCACGGAGTAGTTTAGTAAGTCAATTAGTTACAGATTGCATTTCCTCAGAAAAAAGGAAGTTTTGCCATTTGTCTATCTCAGCATCAATGGCTCTTGTTGCATATCACAGTCTGCAGCATAGTAAGTGGAAGGTAGCTCTTGCTGCCGCTTTCATCTGTTTGTTTTTCCCAGATCAAAGGGCATGATCATTACACACTGACTGACCATTTCATTTCACATGAGCCAAGACGCTGGTAAAGCAGCTGGTTTCTAAATAAAAGTTTAGTGAAATGGCAGGAAAAAAGAAGGCTCTTTTAGGTTTTATCCTCAGACACACACAGAAAAACTTTTATTTCTTGTGATAGATGGTGAGCAGCACAGGTCTGTTGCTGCAGAGGGGAGAGTGTCACTGAGTGCTGACCTTTGCTAACCTCACCTGGGCAGGTCACAAAGCCATCATCCTCCCTTTGAGGCAGAACCTGTACTCCCACATCACAGGGCCCCACACAGCTGCATTTCCCTATCCTCACATCTTCTTGGTCAGAGAGAGATCATTGAATGAATATGGAACCTAGTAAAATTCAGAGGTCTGGTTCTACTTGTGGTATGAAAATTGAGATATTACTTCAGGTAATATTAAAGCGATATAAAAATTATCATCAGTAAGTTTCACATATACTCTACTCACAACTTCCTCATATAATAGAAGTCCTATGAGACATTTTTGATTCTTATGTGTTAATTTTTACCCTAAAAACTTCAAGATGGCACAAATTTTTTTCTTACAATCTTGAAGGAAGATTTCTCCAGACACACAAAATATTCTTAGTGAATGTTAAGGCTAATCAAAAGGGAAAGATACTGGTTCTTCATCAAAAGTCTTTTTATTCTGAGATACAAATTAATCAAAAAAGTTCAATATGTAAATTATTCATGTTGTTATTATAAAAGTTAATGAAAACAAGCCCCTCTATAGTCTAAAGAAACTTTTTCTTATTTCCACTCATCCTCCTGGCGCTTGAGACAACCTTTGGAATTTTTTCTTCTTTTGTCTCTCAGTAAAAAAATATATTCCCATACTTTCTTCATAAAAATCAGATTAAATAAAAGCCTTTTGGTATTATTAAAAAGCAAAAATAGCCTCAGATGATCTCTCCATCTCTTTTTCAAGCCATCTTTATGAATTGAGATAAAAATTGCTCACCCTAAGAAATGCCTTGTCTTTCCAATTGGGCAATTCTCTCTCCCCTCTCCCAGGTTTTCCTCTGAAATGTGGAAAGGGAGGTGAGAGAAGAAGGAACTCCCAAGTCACACCACAGCTGAGGCTTTTCATCCAGGAAGGTGTTTTAAAACAAAAACTTCACTCTAATATTTGTTAAGAAGAATAGTATCATACATAGTCGTCAATAAATGTAGTATATAATATACAACATTGTTGTAATATATGATGTATAATTGCAATGTCGCCCACTTGCAGTGTGCGGTGGGAGCACAAAGTAAAAGCCCTTGTTGCACCATGTCCGTGCAATAACTTCTTGGCAAGGGTCTGAAATAACGCGGAGGGGGTTTCCCTCAGAACTGCTTTCCCTCTCCCTCACCCCAAAACCCTCTTCCTTCTCCTGACCGCACCCCGTCGGGCCCGGTCCTGCCCCATCCCACAGCTCCCCGCTTGTTCCCTTGCGGGAACACCAGGGCCGCCCTTGATTTTTGGACAGGCCACTTTGGGGGATATATTATATTCAAGCATCTTATTCTCAAGCCCGAGCGCTTTTGCAGAGCGCAGCTGCTGGCGGTGCCGCACCGCAGTGTGAGAGCACAGAGCCGCCCCACGGCCCCTCTGCACTGCCGGGACTTCATCTTCTCTCGGGGGTCTTGTGGCTTGCTTGAGAAACACCTCCCCAAACGTGACTGTACCGAAGGGGAAGGCAGCCAAAACGACGGTGCGAACGTGGCCTGACAGGTGGCGAGACCAAGCTTCCCTCCTGGAGACAGAGCGAGGGTCGCCACGAGCATGCCCTAAGGTGCAGCAGGGAGTGCTCCCTCCCGCCCCGCGCAGGGACTGCTCCTGCCCTTCCTGGGGCGGGCCCCGGGGCAGGCGGATCGGTCCTGGGGGGGGCCCCGGGCCCGGGCGGGCGCTGCGGGCCGTGGCTGGGGCGGGCGGATGGCGGCGGAACGGGAGCGGGGCTGCGCATCTTCCGCCGTGTGAGTGCGCGGCACCCCGGCACGGAACCCAGGCTTGCACACAGGGCACCTGAGAGTGTTTGGGATGCGGGGGCACCTGGTTTGTTATGTTTTGCCCTTTCCGCTTGTCTTTTCTTCTCTCCATCCTTCTTTTTTCCCCCTTTTATTTCTTCTTTTTTTCTTCTTTTATTTCTTTTTCGTGAGCTGTTATCTCCTCTCTCCGTGGAAGGGCGTGAAGCCCAGTTGTAAGAAACAAGTCCCTAGTCAGCCCTTGTACTTGTTGAATTGGAGTGTTAACGAAGTCAATCAACTGTTGATTATCTAGTATTGTTGCTGATTAGCTTGTATTGTACTCCTTTTTTTTTTCGGATTTTGTCTTCACTGCTCCCTGAAAGGGGGCCTGGGACGAGAGGGGGGTAGACCTATGCAGATAAAGGGACCCTTTGCATCATGGGATCATTTTTATGGAATAAAAATATCTTCAGACAACGAATGACACACCATCGAAAGACTTAAAAGACACCTCAAGTTGAGGGAAGGACAGACACATCTCCTAACCCTAATTTGGGATGTCATCATGTTCTACAAGAAACTGGATTAGTGTGTACCCCGGACTTCATAACAAGGAAAGCAGTCTTCCAGGGCTTCCGTGGGGATAGGATCTGGACGCCTGCTGCACTGCACCCTAGCAACAGACTGACCTGCCTCCTTTTTTCTCCGGACTGCCAGTGGAAACTTCGAAACTGGGCGTGCATCCTGTCGAGACCCCCTGCTCTGCTGATTCACATAATAGAGAGCTGAATTTTAATAAAGGCTTCTGCCCTGTTCATTTCACAGCGCCACTGTGGATTTTTTTCCTTTCCCTATCCTTTATCCCCTCCTTTCCCTCTATCCCCTTTCCCTTTTACTTCGAATGGCTGCATGTGTGAGGAGAGCAAATTAGTGTTTGAGGGCGGCTAGGAGAGGTTCTGGGTGAAAGCAGTCACCTTCCCAAATAAGTTGCTTCAAATTTTATTGGTTTAATTGGGACGGGAGAAAGTGGGGGGAGGGGGCTTTTCTCTAGAGTTTCTCACCTTTAAAGTCTTTTTTTCACGAGCCTTGAAGGCTCTTCCCACCCCATTAGACCCTGATGAATTTGAGGTGCTCATGGTCAATGTGCAGAGAATCCTGAGCCCCTCAGCCCTTTGAGGGTGAGCCCAGGAAGGTGCCCTGATGTACACCTGGCCACACAATCCCCCAGGGGTGTTGTGTTAGACTGTCACCAAGGGCTCAGCATTTTGTAAAGTGCAGCTGTAAAGTTTTTTTGTCTAAACTTGCGCAGCACAGAGCATTTCTTTGTTCCAAGGCAAATCCTGGTAAAAGGCAAACTCAGCCAAAGATCTTCAAAGTATCCCCTGACCTTGGTGAGACCTACAAATCTTGAGACCAACTCTACTACCAATTCTGATCTACTTCAGAGCGGCTCTTGTATTGGTGTTATTCCACAATATCAGCTGGAAATGGCATATTCTGTGTTGAAGGGCTCTTTAGCTAGATGTTTTCTCCAATGTACCCACTCTAACTTCCCCAGTCTTTCCCCAAATTATGTCAAGCAACCCTCATCTGCTCATCTAGCTGGATTTCTCTAGCCTCCATAGTAAATAATTTAAATGAGACTTTTTGTTGACTTCTATTATTTCAATTCAAGTGTATATTGAAAATGAAGGGAGGTTTTTTGTCTCATAGATACCTCTTGCAAGAGAAACAAAATTACAGTCATACATCACAAAAACAGAATAGAAATCTAAGTTGCCAAGAAAAAGTTAAAAAGCATTATATGGAGCCACGTCCCCAGTTTAATTCAGCACACTAGGTTAGGAAACTGCACATGGTCAGAGTAACTGATAAGTAAAAACTTTTGTTTTTACTAAAGTAAGAAAAATAATTCAAAATAAAATTGTTTCATTTTCAGCATTTTCTTAAACCACCGTCAGGTTCATACCTATAAGAAAGCAGATACCTTTCACAAACCCGTGAGCAGGAGGGAGGGCTGTTTCTGTGATTCTCCTTTTATATCTGGAGGAAAACCTTAAATCCAAACCAGCCTCTGCCTGCTTCAAAGCAGAGACTGGACCCTGGGGGCCCTTCCTGCTATGAGAGTACACTCATGTCACAGATATTTTAGATATTTGGGGGAGAGTACTTCACTCCTCAGTGAAGTACTCCCATCTATATAAAAACTTACCTTTAAATTAGACCAAGCAGCAAGAGGTTTGTTTTGAGGCTGCACAGAAAGGCCAGGCACTGAGGTCCTGATCCCTCTGGGGAATAGAATTATAGAATCATAAAATGGCTTGGGTTGAAAAGCACCTTAAAGATCATCTAGTTCCAAAACCCCTGCCATGGGCAGGGACACTTCCCACTAGACCAGGTTGCTCAGAGCTTCATCCAGCCTGGCTTTGAACACTGCCATCAACAGCCTCCCTGGGCCACCTGTACCAGTGCCTCAGCCATACAGTAAAGATTTTTTGCTTAACATCTAATTCTAAACCACTCTCTTTCAGTTTGAAGCTATTCCCCATTGTCCTGTCACTACATGCTCTAATAAATAATCTCTCCCCAGAGAGAGAGACCTAATGACAGTGATACATAATTGCTAAAGCTCCTCCCTGGTCTTCTGTCAAAGTCCCTCTCAAGAGTCTAAAGGATTTTAATATTTCCTTAAGGTTTGGGGGGTGGTGGTGGTGTAATTAATTAAAACAAAGTAATACAAACTTTAGATAATAATTATAAAAATAATAAATATATTAAAAACCTAATTTTAAAATTTTTAAACTATTTGTGCAGAAACTTTTTCCACTCTTCACCCATGGTTATGGGACATTTCTATTTGATTGAAACTCCACTGCTATATCCCTTCAAAAGTCCAATCCTTATACTGAAAATTTGGTGTATTATTTATTTATTTAAATGGGGAGGTGACGCAGCGCGACTCAGGGGTCGCCTGTCGCTTCTGGGTCAGGCCGCTGGAAGGAGAAGGCGAGGCGGCTAACCTCACCTGCCCGGCAAGTCAGTGGGAGTCCAGTCGCGCTCGTCGATGGGGGCAGAGAGCGCCGGCAACTTCCCTGTCGGATCTTCTCCGCTTGCTCGTCTGGGCTGTTGCCCCGGTTGCTGAGCAACCGCAGCTGCTCAGCACTCCAGATAGCGATACTACGTCTAGGACGTAAGGCAAGGAGGAAGGATGACTCTTGCAGTCAGATGAAGTCAGGACAGCAGGTTTTATTGATGAAATAGATGACACAGGGAACGGCAACCTTGCTTCTCCTAAGGGGGTCTGGCTGCAAGAGCACCTGAGAGCTCTGCGCAGCAGTTTTTAAAGGGGGGTGGTCACAAGGGGTGGNTTAGGGGGTGACTTCTGGCTGGGCTCTGCTCCACCCCACAGAGTGTCACCTCAGCACTGACTCTGTCACAGCCATTGTGCCTGAGCCCTGCAAAGCCTAAAGGTCACCTGTGCCAACCTGGCTCTGTCAGCCCCTGGGGCAGGGGAGAGGGCAAGGCCAGAGCAGGGACTGGGTTTGGCTGCTGAATGTGAGATTGTCTTGCTTTGAAAGACAGGTGTCTGCTAAGGAAGGCAGGAGCCTCCCTTGGAATGGAAGATGCAACCCCCTTCCCTCCCAGTTATTATAATTTTGCAATTATTTTTCAGACAAAGATATGGGGAATAGCAATAACAGTTCCTTACTTATATATATGTACATATGTATATATATAACAAGGCAGAAAAACACTGGTTTAAACTGACAGAGTCAGATATGACCTGACACCCTGTTAGTCAGGGTAGCAGTGGCAGTCTGATAAGATGGTGACTGCAGTCCTCCTGCAGTGATGGATGTGGTTCTGTTGGAGCAGTGATCCTGGAGAAAGGTCTGGTCTTCCTCGGAAGGTTCAGTGGTAGCTACGTAGCTCCTGTCCCCTGGGAATTCCAGTGGAAAAGGCTGTCCATGCTGTTCTAAATCTCAGTTTATATCCAGGATGAAATGCTTGGTTCCTCCCTCTGGGTGGAGCATCTCACAATGGGATGGTGAGTTCTGAGATAAGGCACTAATGGACCATTAACAGGAGATAATCCAGAGGGAGTAGGCAGGGAGCACTGCCCCACCTGGTTTCAACAGCTCATGGAGATGGTGACAGAATACATACTTTTGGGCACATCTTACATTGTAACCTAGGACAATGAGGTGCAAAGTTCTGCTTAGAGAACATCTGTGAAGTCCTGGATGTTGGTCACAACTCTGTTGGTTCCCTGCCAACCCCACCCTACAGAAAACAGTGACAAAGGTGCTCCAACAGAGCTTGGCACTTGGATCCCTCTTGTCTGGTTTCACGTCTAGGAGCAGAGCAGTTATGGCATGTGCTGGAGAAGCTGTTTAAATGCTACTAACATTTTAACAAATCAGAGAATGTTTCCATTTCTGTCAGCAAAATATATGTGCCCATTTTTAAACACTTTACTGGATATTCACAGCAGCAATCGAAAATATATTTGGAAGATTTGCTTTCTTCCCTTTCCTACACTTGTCACAGCATTGCCTGGACTGCCCATTGCAGTTCAGGCTGAAGTAGCCTGCGACACCAAGTCTGATACCTTCATGCTGCCCAGCTTCTCTCCTGACTTATCCCTTCGCTTCCTCCACCCACACAAACCATGAGTCTTTCTCACCATCTCAGATGCTCAGCACATCCTCCCAGCCATCACTCCTGCTCTGCTTCTTTAGGCCACTTATTTCTACCCTCAATCCAGTACCATAGTAGACATACAGTATCAGGCTTTGGGCCTGAACATCATCCTTATAATCCGTAAAAAAACTAGAAAACAGTGCTGGTTCTTGTTATGGTCCTGTTTTTTAGTGCACACAGCAAGGGAGGAGTTAAAATACACAGTACCCTGAGGGAATAATGGAAACACATTAAGAACTTTAAAATTTTATGCAGCTTTGTGAAAATGTGATGTAGAGCTCCAACTAGAAATGTGCACTAAGAAGAACATTGTTATTAACCCGTACAAAAAAAAAATTGATCGTGTTCTCTCTGTCTCTCTTTTTGTTTAGATATTAAGAAGAGCAAATAAGAATGGTAAGATTGCTTGCATGTTTTGCTCCCTCCCTTTGGAAAAAAGAATCTGTCCTAAATTCAGCATTTCCAGTAGTTTTAAACATCCTAAGAGAAAAATCAGCCATCCCTCATATCATTTTATATTTTCTGCTGGTTCAGTGCCATGTATTACGTTGCATTCTAACCCTCCCTTCTTTAAGGACAGATCTTACACTTTCAAAATTTGACATGTGTGATTGATTTGCACTTTGGGTGCATGTGGGTGTTTTCTTAGTGACACTGACTCAAGAAGGTTTGAAATATTTATTAGTAGCTCCATCTTACTACTTTTTAAAAACATCGTAGGCTACATCCAGAAATCAGACTAGTTTTTGTATACGTTCAGTGTCAGTAGGAAGAATAAACCCTTGAATCCAAGTCACATATTTATAGCACAGAAGTCATAAGATTTTTATTAACAAGAGAAGCATTGAACCGTGTCAAACTCACAGATCAGACATGTTTAACCCTGACAAGTAATTCCCAGTCCAGTAAATCCTCAGAAAACAGATATTGTGTGCATTCAATAAAGAGAAGGCAAATGGATACCATTGAGAATACCAATGATAATAACTTACAAGGAAGAACTCTTGGACAGCAAGTGGCTACTGCACAGTTTGGTGGTATAACTGAGCATGTTGAATAACTGTTTAGTGTTGCTGAGAGAGAAATCTCATCTCCACAGCCCACTTCTGGTTGCTGTTCCTGCCCCAACTCATGTGCAGCAACCGGCACTTCCTACAGGATCGTGATAGATGCCTTCAGAGGGCTCAGAAGCCACAGAATCCATCACTGTGAGAGTGTTCTGTTAGTATTTTCTTTGTTATCTCCATCTGTCAGCTTGCCATTGGCTTGCATGGACAGTGATGGTGCAAGCTGAATTCCAGGGTGAGGGCTGGCATGGGGAGGAGAAGGACCTTCGCTTCAGTGGTGCATCTCTAGCTTAGTTAGCTGCCAACCACAGCCAAGCTGTGCTGGCATCCCTCTCACACCTCCTCGTGGTGTTTAGAATAATGTGTCTATCTGCCCTGAAGATGGATGAGAATCAGGGCACAGGGTCCAGAGCAGAACTCACCATCCCCCTGGAGTTTAAAAGAGACCCCCTACAGCTTTGTGTCTGTGCCCTGGACTTTGTGCTCATGCTGTCCCAGCCCTGGTGGTTAGGAACACTTCCAGTCCTCATTTGAGTTTTCCCACAGCTTGTGGCTATACATTGCTGTGAAAATAGGAGGAACAGCTCACACAATCAGTGACCAACTTGCTTGTTCCAGAACAATACAAAACCACATCAGCCCCAGAGATTTTGGTCACTGGTATTCCTACCTGTATATGGTTTCTTTACAACATATTATTGGCAGAAAAGTGACTAGGTTCAGACAGTTCAGTTCTATGAATTTAAGTCCATGAACTTGGAATTATTTCAGCTCTTCAGCCTTAATTGTGTTTGCCCATGGGACTTCCACTTTGCTAATCTAGTATGTCACAGTCTCGTGCCACGCTGATAGGGAGATTTGTTTCAAGGTTGTAAAGTTAAGTACATTTTCAGAAAGGTTATTGGACATGTGAACAGTTACTGAACATGTTTATACTGTTGTCAACATAGATTATTAGCTTTGGTTATGACTGGTCTACTTACAGTTTCAGTGTCACCTTTCTGTGCTACAGGAAACCACGTATTGGCTTTCAGTAACAAATAATACACTACTGTCCATGACACAGCCCTGCTAAATTCTCCCATATACTTTTAATAGAACTTTCTCTGCTGTATTAATTCGATTTTTGAGATTAAAATACCTTCAGAGAAAATGTCATTAAAAAATTTATTGGATTCTTTCTAGACAGCAAGGAAAAAATATGTCTGAAAAAGTGGATCAAGATGATAAATAGGAGTATTGTATAATGTAGTATTTTTATTATGAATTAGTGGACTGTGGGACTTTCCTTCCACAGCAAGGAAAGACAACTATTCTTGCAAAGGCAGTACAAAATTAGAGATCAAAAGAGCCAAGAAATTCCGCTGAACTGCTGTTATTCAAAAATGCTACAATAATTTATGACATCTGTTTAATTAAGAAAGTTCTTCAGCAAACAGTTGTGTGAAAGAAGTCATACAAATGGCTTCTTTCTTTGCCAGCCAGATACATTTATCATTCTATTACTGTCCTCTTTCTGGAAATATCAGCTGTGCAGAGATTCCATGAGAGGATCAGCTTCATAAACTGTCTGTAATTCTTATTTCATGGCTGTGAAGCTCTGATTTTTGTGGAGCAGTCCCATACTTCTCCCATAACTGAAAAGGTCATATGGTTTTTTTAAAGGGAGAACAAGGCATTGGAAAGGATTTTTACAAACTATATGGTTCATAATATTGACAAAAGCAACAGAAAATCCTGAGGGGAACAAAGCAATTTCATAAAGGTGAGATGGTGCACATTGACCTTTATGGAAAGGAGAAGTTTCAAGTCTGGATGTCAAAATGAAATTTTGGTCAGGTTTACTTTATAAAACTCCATGTGCTCAAAGTAAAGTATGTGGATTTCACATAGAACTAATTTAGACAAATACCAGGTAAAAGAAAAAATGTTCATTTGTTTAATTTCTTTTGCTGTTTAAAACAAAACCAAACTAATTAAATTCTTCTTGAAAAGTAAAATCGTGTCCTTAGCCTGAAATTGAGGGAGTGAAGAAAATTGGGAAACAAGAACTGCCAAATGCAGTCCTTCCTAACCAAAAACAATTTTACTTCCCTCATCTCACAGGCAGCAGTGGCTGCCTCTCATATGTGTGAATGCAGCACCTGTATGTGCTTGTCTGCATGAGGTGTACCTTTTATCTCTGTATCTTTTTATCTATTATCTGATATGCCAGGAGGGATGTGGGGCACCCCATTAGCCTTGCAGTGACCTGCAGTCAAGTGAAACAACATCAGTTGTTGGTGAATGTCACCCAGGGGCCTCTTCTGACCATGCAGCTGTGACATGTGCCCGGTTAGAATTGCCTCCTGCCAGAATTCCCTGCTCTTGGCGCAGAAATGGAGTTTCAAATACAGACTACATTGCAGAAATCCAATCACAAAGTCTGACTGTCAAAATGGTTGGGAAAATGTCACTGTTGAGTCCGGGGATGGCGAGAAACAGCAACATAAACTTCAGAAGAAAGAAGCTATTTATTAAGAAAATCTTGCCCTTTATTTATCCAGGGTCGTTAGAGCAGGACACAATTATTGGTTCTTAGGTGAACACCTCTTTAGCTTTATTGGTTAGTTACAGAATAACAAGCTGGAATAACAAAATGTAAAAAACACCACCTGCAACATATAGTTTACAAAAATCACATGAGATGGTTTACACAAACTTCTCCTGGTTCTCAGCTCTGCTTGTGAGAAAGCAACTTCTTCTCACAAACAGGGCCAAGAGCTGGAAAACTTCTCCCTGACTAAACTTGTCAGCGTCCATAGGAAAAAACCAGTAATAATCTGAGAATGCAAGAGTCTTGGTCTTGCAAGAGTAACAGCCTTCCTTTAGCAGGGGGAAGGTGCCTCAACATTGATGATTCAACAGAGACCAAAGACAAGGAGCACCACCAAATAGCTAGAGAAAAGTGCCCTGCCTTTGCTGGTATCGTGGTAGGGGTCATTTCTCTTCCCATCTCTCTGGGGAAGACCACTGCCTTTGCCTCTTACCAGCGTCTGCCTGTCATCTCCAGCTCTGGAAACATGGCATGCTCTGGCATTTGAGACTGCCCGTGGCACTTTTCAGTGTGGAAACATCCATCCAGTCAGACCTGGAGGGAGTGACTCCTAGCCCTGTCCCCCAGGAGGAGGACCTCTCAGCTCCTCCACAGAATTTGAATTGGTATTTGATTATGGCCTTGTTCCAAACTTAACAGCTCCTGTCCCCAAGCTCTTGGATACCTCTAAGCCCTGAGGAGGACAACTCTACTATGACAGGTTTAGAAAAGATGGTTTGTACATAGATGCTGTCAGTAATTTGTGAATACAAATCAACTATTAAGTAAAAGCACTGAGTATAACCTATATCTAAAAATTCTTAAAGCTCCTAAGAGGAAGATATTTGAAAACATCATTTGTAATATCTGCTACAGAAGCAGACATTTTCAAAAAAACCTGAAAAGCCTGAACTATAAGGAACACTGTAAATAGTATGCTGCAGGCATGACTGCAAACAAATGAGGGAAAATTTTAAAAACTGACTACACAAAAGAACTAAACTAAAGCTCCATAGATTGAAAAATCTGAATATCAAACAACCAGCAGGCTTGCAACAGAATCTTATTAATATCAGAATCACTGCATTTATGTCTTGTTTAATTTTCATTCTCTGACATTTCAAACAAGTACACACTGAAATGTTTGTCGCCCCCTAAAAAAGTATATTTTTAAATGTATTTGAACCAGAATCTGTAAAATGAAAAATACAGTCAGATGAGACTAATCTTTACATTCTGTCATATGCCTTCATGTACTACCCCAATGCCCATGATACAGAGCAGGGACGCCAGCCTCTTAAATGTAGAATTCTGAAACCCTATAAAATACTGTGATAATACATGCAGTATGTTGATTTCACCCCACTTCTAAAACTGTGTAAACATTGGCCCAACAGAAAACTGTGGGTCATAAATAAAGGATTCTTTAAACTAAGGCAAGTGCTGCAGTAGCACCCTCTCCCTTTCACTGGTGTCAGTGACCAAAGGGATGGATTCACAGATCATACACTTTTAAGTGACCCAACAAGATTTCCATAAAATAACCAAAAACTGCACCTGTATGGACACCAGGAGGAAATCTTGCAATGCCTACTCCAGAGTCAGTTTTGCAGAGATCAGAACAGGTGTTTTCCTGTTCGTTATTTATTGTCAGTGCCATTGCAGGATAAACAGTGACTTTGCAGGTGAGTCTTCTACCATCTGTGTCGGCTCATATGTCTGTAGGTGAGCTCTGGCAGGTTGACAGCTGTCTCACTGCAGCAGTCCTCAGACTGTGACTTCTCAGTGGCTCCAGCTTGGATACCAGAGTGCTAGTTTATACCGTGCTAGAGGAGTAAGGGATTATGCCTCTGAGAGGCAGGGAAAGCACCTTGGGAATGGGATCTGTTGAATCTTCCCTAAAGTGAACTGTCAGAGCTGGCCTGCAGGCTCTCAAGATTGTCACTTAGTGGATTAAACTTTTTTCTGAGAAAAATTTTGGAGTTGTACCGAAACAAAGAATGCCACGTCCCTGATTTCAGCATTTTTTCAGCATCTAGGCCAGTATTTCCTAACCTATGGCTATAACATCCTGACATTTCATGATGTCTTCAGCTAGCCCAGAGAGTGCTCCAGAAGCTCTGCTCAGTGGCAGCTGCATCAGTGCACAGGCTCTCCCTTCCATACAGACTGACCAGAGAGGTCACAGCATGGCAGGGTGACCCAGCTCTTGTGTGACCTTCTGGAGAAAAACAGCAATGTGCAGGAGTCCCCTGGGGAAGCTCTATGCACCGCGATACCCAGGTCTGAGTGGTCCCAAGTGACCATGTTTGAGCTGTAGATTTACTGAATAACTTTGCAGAACATATTTTCTGAACAGAAGCCAGAGGACAGAAATTCTCTGAACGGTGGCATCCGTGATTTAAGCTCCCAAGTTCCCCAGTGAATGGATTAGTAAGGCAAAACCCTGGCAGTACATCTCATGAACTCTTACCTTGCTGCTGTTTGTATCTGGATCATCTGGATCCACTGCAGACATCACCCTGACTCCTGTTTCAGAGCCCAGGCTCTGCCTGGGGTGGAATTCCCCATCCCACCTCCCTGGGTCCTTCAAGTCCTGCAGGGCTGGACTCTGTGCTCCAGATCCCCAAAAATATTTCTATAGAGATAGCATAAACCCTCTTCCTGTCAGCCTTGGAATCACTTGGTTACTTGTGTGAAGCTTTTCCAGCCTGACAGATGGAATAATGGCTCAAAATCCTTATTTCTGATTATATCAACATACAGTGCAGACCAGAGTCAATAAAAGCTTAGTGCCTTTGCCCAGACTCTTTAAATCTTCACCTATGTCTGTGCAGCCCCTTATGACTGGGACCTGGTGGATATTATTAGCATGCTTACTTTGGCACACTGAAATTTGTTATTTTGGCAGATCTTTCTTGATCTGATTCCAGCCTATGTGCCATGTGCCAATAAATCATGTGGGTTTCATCTTTTTGCATCTGGTTCAGTCCATCTATGTCTGTTGTGCTGTGTCCCCCTCACACTACCTCATCTTCTCTGTGTATGTGGCAATATCTTACAAGTAATCTGATCCAAACCTTTTACAGCAAGTGTGGACTGTCAGTTCCTTCCAAAGGACAAGTCCCACAGCAGGCTCCCAGGAGCAGGCGAGCTGGGAGGAGGACCCACGTTTGCACAGCCTTCCCACTGTGTTTGCTTCAGCCACGCAGGTGGCTATGGCTCAAGTGAGGCACTTCAAAGGCAGATGGTTATCAAAAAGTCATAAAGGGCTGTCAGAACACTCACTAGAGATTTAGAAAATGAGCTCCCATCGAGAATTGTGAGGGCCTGGATGGGTCTGTGTTTTGGCCCTCGGCTTTCCCATTGTAGAAGTGACTGCTTTATTTTGAGCACTGTTATTTCTTAGTCCCTCTTGTACCTTCCTGGTGAATAAATACTTTCTGCCACAGGGAAGTTTTCTATTTCTTGGTTTCACCTGTGGTTATCTCTTCTTCTTTTCTAGCTGTTGGCCTACAAGGGAAGAGGTCTGTGCTTATAGAGCCCCAGACCCTAGACAACCTCACTGCCCCAGTAGTGTGCATGTTACCAGCCTGGAGACAGGCTGGGCAATGTCTGGTTGGGCCATGACAGTGTTGAAGGCTTGACTTTCAAAGTCTCATCCTCCAAAGGTGGAACCCCAGGATGAATTTCAGCCAAGTGTGGTTTTCCCCTCTGATTGCCATAAACTCTTACATGTGGCTCTTCTTCCACTCTGATTGCCATAAACTCTTACATGTGGCTCTTCCGAGTGCCATAAGGCCTAGGGCTGCCATATGAGCTCCATCTGATGTGGCTCCTGCTATGAAAAGACTGCTTTTAACTGCTAAGAGTGGCTCACAATCCTAACAGGATGCCCAAAGTAGGGGACAGTGGAAGTTGTCCTCTGGCATTTGCTGGCATCTCTGTGAGACATTCCTTCTCTACATCACTCCAACTTCCTTCACTGGCTGTAGTCTCACCATTTGCCATTGTCTTTGTGCATGCAGACTCCAAATATGTCTGTGTCCTTGTCCATTATTGGCTTGATACCTTTTTAAACCACCTTTCAACTCAAAGGGTGTGTGCTACTTTCTTCTGTCAGATATGCTGTTCTTTACTGAAGTTATAAGTTATCCAAAGCATGTCCTGGAGATTACTAGTGTTTCTGCAGCAGACTGGCTGGGGAATATCACTTGGGCATATTTTAGACAGAA
Organism: Vireo altiloquus; assembly: GCA_013396875.1. Lineage (NCBI taxonomy): Eukaryota > Metazoa > Chordata > Aves > Passeriformes > Vireonidae > Vireo > Vireo altiloquus. The sequence goes on along the minus strand of VZRF01012986.1, from coordinate 142,251 downwards.
AAACATCTATTCAATAGACAGATGAATTTTACTGAAATAAATGTGAGAATGCAATTGTAACCTGAAGGAAGGCTCCTGTAAACCACTGTGTGAATCTATTTCTAAATTTGCAAGTGCAATGTAGAGAGATTTGTTTTATTGTTCATATTTTTGTCTTCCAGTTGGGAGACAAAGGAGAACAGGCGACTGTGCCTGTTTATGAAGCAACCCTTCTTTTGAAAGATGTCAGAAAAGATAGACAAAAGCAAGCAAATCTTGCAAAACAGCTTCTTAAATAACATTGCCAAGGCAGATACAGCTGAAGGCTGATTTGTCTGATGGATGCATAGCTTCAGAGAAGTTTGCTTTTCATGACTCATCCTTCCCCTGTCACTTTGCCAATGGCAAGGATTGAAGGATCTCTAATAGAGGTTTCTGCTCGGCTGCTCTGTGGCACTTAAGCCAGATAGGGTTTATCTGAGCACTCCAAGGGCAGTGAAGTGCACCAGGGCGATGGTGTTGAGGATACATGACACAGCCTTTAAAATTAAAGCTATTCTTGACACTTAGGGAAAAAAAAAACTGCCTAGGCAAATGTGTCTTCAAAGTAACATCACGGGGAGCACTTGTTCAGTGTCAGGTCTGAGCTTCATCTGAGCACTGAGGAAGCACAAGGGTGGCCACCAGCAGCTGAGCCCTCCCCGGCTGCTCTGGCAAAACAGCTACACTCACACAAAATCAGATAAATGCCTTGGATAATCAGAGATGTTTTTAGTAAAGGTAACTGTATGAAGTCTGTAAGTACCAAATAGATTCAAAACTGCTTGTGTTTTGCCAGCAAAAGCTCAGTGATTCGTCACTCACATAGTGACTGAGAATGTTACTGAGAATAAATAGCAATGAACCAAGAGGCAACGTCTGCTCTTGGACAATAAAAATTAAAAGAAAATGGCTTTAGTAACCAATCTGTTGGTGGATCAATGATTTTCTGGACTGAGGGAAAACCAATGATCCTGAAGGACCAAAAAAGGCTTGTTTCAGATTTTGTTGGGTTTTCTTTCAGGTTCTGTGGGTAAACTCATATGTTTATCTCAGGAAAGTTGCCAAAAGTCACTAGTTTCTTGAATATGTGCATAACTTGAATGCAAATCACCCTTCCCAGCAAATGATAAAGTTGCAGAGGTGGTTTGATTAAGCAACTGATTGAATCTCTAAGAGGCAAAGGAAGCATAGCTACAAGAACACACAGCTCAACACACTCAATATTTGACATTCCTTCTCTGTAACCAGAGCCAAATGGCAAATGTATTTAGATTCTCAGCTAGGTAATCATTGCAGTTTTGTGCCATCTTGGTTTTGGGCTCTTGTAGATCTTGACATTTTATTTTGATTGTAATGATGATCATCTCCAGCTACAATCTGTCTTTTCATATTAAACATTTCAAAATGGTTTTGTTGAAGCAGACATTTAATTTGTTCAATTTTGAAACCTCTTCAAGTTAACTGAGCCATATATTAAAATCAAAGAAATTATGAAATAATAGCAAATAAAAGAAGAAGGAAACTTCTCAGCTCTACTCTTCAAATCTGCTCTAGTACAGCATGTAGTCACAGGATTTAGATACTGTGTTTATAATAGATTCTTCACCACTTTAAAATTAGGGCATAATACATTGTAGATTAGTCTCATGCTTAGGACATATTAGGGTCTACATATTATCCTCTACACTTTTTTAGTGCCCTGTGAGGCATTCAGTATGTTGCTGAAGGAAAAGAAAGAAACGTGAACTGAAATTTAGTGCTACCCAAAAAAGAGTTATGAAGTTTTAGGCTATAAAAATATTCTTTATATTTCATGCTAAGGCTCAATCAATTTAGATAAATTATTAATTACAATTTAATCTTTCAAATTTCTTCTAAACAATAGGAAAGGGTGAATCTTAATTTGACTTTTGTTTGCTGAGTATCACTCTTGCATTTAAAATGAAAAGTTTCTACATTTAAGCTGAAGACCTAGAGGTTTTTAATACTTTCCTCTTCTACTTCACGAAGTAAACAAGAGAAAACATGAATAAAATTTAGGCAATTTCTGTTTCTTCATTGTTTCAGATGATGGAAAACTGTCCTTTGATGAATTCAAAGCTTACTTTGCTGATGGAGTTCTGAGTGGAGAAGAACTGCATGAACTTTTTCACACCACTGATACACACAATACTGAGTAAGTGCCCCCTTCCTAAAATTCCAGTGCCTCTCTCTGTACCTGAGAATGGAAAACAGACATCAGGCTGATGTTAGGAAACAAGTTTATGTAGAAATCTGCTTGAGGGAAGCCAGGCTGTGTCATATGGCTGTAAACTCTACAAGTGAAGTGTTTTGAAAACATGTTGAAATATTTGCATGTTCCAATAAATGTGATTTGGGTACTGAGAACATAAGGTGGAATTTGGATGCTTTCTGTATTTCCACCATGGAAAAAAAAAAGGAACTGGGGCCTCCTTCAGGCTTAAATTTTAGTTCCTCAATTCTCAATCCCACTGAATCATACTGAGATGAATACTTGGACAGATGTTGAGAAGGAAAGAAAATAAATGAAGCAATTATATATAGTAAAGAGCTGAAAAAGCCATTCTGTCTGGTGGCATGGTACTTGTGCTGGTGCTAGACCTTGGGATATTCCCATTATGTCTGGGTTTAACCATGCCACAGGGAAATAAGCTGACAGGAACTTTATGAAGTTCAGCAAGGAGAAGTACAAAGTCCTGCTTCTGGAGAGGAACAACCCCAAGCTTTTGTGGGAAATGGAATATAGTTAAATGTAATTTTGTAGTAGAATTCACAAGATTTTAATGTTTAGAGCCAAAATAATGTCCTGAAGTAAGCAGAAGAAATGGTAGTCAATCTGCTGGACTTGTGGGGAGTGAAAAATACTACAGGCTTCACAAGATGATCAAGAGATGAGGTGATGGAGACAGAGAGGTGGTGGAGTCACCACCCTGGAGGTATCTGGGGGATTTGGCAGGTCTGGGTAAACAGTTGGACTCGATGGTTTTAGAGGTCTTCCCTAACCCGAATAATTCTCTGATTCTATGGTTTAATGCACTAATTCATGCTGGGGCCCACCCAGCTGGAAAGCAGCTTGGCAGAAAAAGATATTGGGTGAACCCTGACTTGAACATGAGCTAACAATGTGGCCCTGTCGCCACGAAAGCCAATGAATGGTAGGAATGACCCAGAGTCAAAAAACTCATTTCAGAGACAGACTCATTTGAACAGCTTTGGACTTCCTCCTATGTACCACATATCCGCATAAGTGGTTTTATTTTACCATAATTCCATTTTTCTGCAAGCATCCTGACAAAGGCAGAAATTCTTGATACTAAGCAAGATTTCTAGGAAAAAAGAGAGATGGTTTTTTCCTATTTTTCCTTCCTTTTTATTTGTAAAGCTTCTTGAATTTGTAAAATATTTTAATTTTTATTATTATTATTTGTACACCATTTTCTTTTTAACTGAGACTATATAGATCTGAAAAATATGTAGAAAAGTGAGGATAACATTATGGTTTTCCTCCTGGTATATAGGCACACCTGAAGAATCAGTGCAATTGTTGAGTACGGTGGTCATCATGGACCCTGTCTAGGGGCCTGATCCACAAANCTTGAACATGAGCTAACAATGTGGCCCTGTCACCACGAAGGCCAATGAATGGTAGGAATGACCCAGAGTCAAAAAACTCATTTCAGAGACAGACTCATTTGAACAGCTTTGGACTTCCTCCTATGTACCACATATCCGCATAAGTGGTTTTATTTTACCATAATTCCATTTTTCTGCAAGCATCCTGACAAAGGCAGAAATTCTTGATACTAAGCAAGATTTCTAGGAAAAAAGAGAGATGGTTTTTTCCTATTTTTCCTTCCTTTTTATTTGTAAAGTTTCTTGAATTTGTAAAATATTTTAATTTTTATTATTATTATTTGTACGCCTTTTTCTTTTTAACAGAGACTATATAGATCTGAAAAATATGTAGAAAAGTGAGGATAACATTATGGTTTTCCTCCTGGTATATAGGCCTGAAGAATCGGTGCAATTGTTGAGTACGGTGGTCGTGATGGACCCTGTCTAGGGGCCTGATCCGCAAAAAAACTTCATAGATTTTCAGAAGGCTGTAGATTTATTTTTCCATGCATTTCATGCAAGCATAACAAGCAAGCAAGCAAGATGAAGAAGCAAAAAGCAAGAAAGCTTTTCTCTCTCTGTCTGCAGTCTACTCAGAGAGATTGTCCATCTCTGTCTGTCCGTGAACAGCACAGTGTAGTACAAAATATGAAAATAAACAAAGATAAAGCTTTTTCATTGGCCAAGGAAAAATACCTTTTTCAAAACATCTTTCTAATTTTTATATTCCTCGTCAAAAATCTCCTGGGAACATGCAAATGCTCACCTAACTGCTCCCTTTAGAAATGGAGAAGTGTTACAACTCAGGACACTTAGGAAGAAATTGCTTTTTCAAGTTTGCTGCTGGATTCCTCTAAGATCCACTAAAAGTGAGCCACACAGAATATACTTCTGCTATTAATTGAAAATAGGTAATTAAGCTGTCTTAGCAGCCATCTGAGAGACAGATCATTCTCACTGTCCAGAAAAAACTTGGCAAAAATCTGGGCACAAAAGTCGTAGAATACATGCTGTGAAGGGCTCAGCTTTCAAGTATTTCAGGGAATGGAGGAGGTAGAAAATTAAGACAAGCTACTAAATTACCTTTTCCAGCCAGAAGAAAGGGCATTGATGGATTAACATTTGTTACAGGAAAGGAACCTAGATATAGATAAGAAAATGCACTTGAAACTTGGATTTAAAACAGCAACAAGAAGCTTTTTGAGTGTTTTTTCATGAACTCTTTAACTGATAAAAGGCTTTAGGGTGACTTTGCAGCTGAAAAGTATTCTACAAGGCTTGATCTTTAACAGAGGCAAATACATTTTAAAGGCTTTCCCTTAGCCCCTTTGTAAGCTTCTGAGAAACCTGTCAGCAAGATGTCACGTGTCAAATATCAGACAGATATAGCAAAGAAAGACAGCTTGGACAGTATAATATCATTTCCTTGTTAGCATAGCTTTCAGAAAAAAATCACATGGAGCAAATATAATGAGGCAAAAACTTTACTCACTGGCATTTCCTGAAAAGGGCAGGTTATGTAAAATGTCTCAAATTAACGAGCTAGCTGAGAAAAATAGCGAAATGTTCATTGAACCTTGGGAAGTGTTTTAATGTAAGTATTATGAGAATCATGTACATATCAAATAATCCCCAAACTATGTATTTTGAGATGTTTTCACTTCCAAATTATCCGCGGGAATGAAATTAAAAAGATGCAAGTCAGAAGTAGTTTATGGCTGGTTTTTAGTAGGGGAGAGCGAAGAATTGTGCTCAATTTTGTAGGAGGAGATTTACACAGATTATTTTTTCTCTCTTATACAATTAAAATACAGACACTGTCAAACTCTGGACAAATCTCTTTATTTTCTCTCTGCTTCACTTCACTATTTACAAATTGCAGACTGTAGTTCCCTGTCCCAGAAATACTTTGTAAGCATTGAGATTATGCAGTGATTTACACTACATGTCAATGCCTAGGACAGATACCTAAGGAAGCATGTCATGATCCCTTAGTTCATTTCTTGGATGTGAAAAACGAGGTTCACTCTCTTGGTAAATTTTAAAAGGTTTAATAAAAGGACAATAGGGGACAGAAATAAAGCAAAGGGTTAAACAGCTGGGTGCTTGGCATGCTGCCAGGAGCACAGCTTAGCTAAGAAAACGTTTCTTTAAATGTACTAGCATGTTGCATATTCACAGACTCTCATGCATGATTCAAACATTCCTTTTTTGGTGCTTTCTTGGTTTCATGCCCCCCCCAAACCTGCCCTTGTAGGTCAGTTTAAAATTTTTATCATTCTTCGTGGTCCTGTTCTGCAGGCTAAATCTTCTTTTTGGTGCACCCTTTTGTTCCACTTCCTGATCAGTAAACCCTTCCTTCAGGGTTCTGAGGTCTGTCACTGTTACCTTCATCGAGATAATCCAAGAATGCGGGGAAATTCCTTTATTATCTTTGTTATTAGTTACAAAAGAAATATTCTACATATCATGCTATAATCCTAAGAAAGGTATATACATCACACTACTATATCCATGCAGAAAAGTTTTCTAACATGACACATACAGCATTCGTTTTAATATTCACAAAAAGCCAATGGTATATTATGTACTTCTATTCATAACCAGCTTGTCACAGGAGCAGACTTTGGGTTGTTTCCACCTGCATTAAATCCTTTAGCCCTGCCAGCATTCAAAACCTCACTGTCTGTGTGCACGAGTCTTTATACTTTAAAGCCTGAAGATAAAAAAGGAGTTTTGGCCTTGGGGTGATAGCCATGGACCACAAACTCAAGCAATTTGAATTCCCTTCTCATCTATCCTGCAGCAATCTTTCTATTAAATATTCAAAGCATGAAAGACTTACACTAGTTTAACACTTTTAAGGGAACTAAATTAATCAGGTATTTAACTCCACTACAGCACAGGCCCTAATGTCAGTCTTGCTGAAGAGAGATTTAGATTATTAACTTTTAAACAACCAATCCAAGCTAATGCAACGTGCTTGTCACAAAGCAGATAGGCCGTGGAAGACTGCTAAAAAGAGTAATTACAATCTCCAATGTGATGTGAGGGTTTAACTTTCCAGTAATTCAGGTTGTGTCTGCCTGACTAAGATCTCTGCACCTTGGTATTTGAAGCAGTCAGGTGTTCTCTTTTTACAAAGTAAAAGAAGAAGCAATTAGTGCATAATCAGCAGGAAAAATAGATGAGTAAGAATTTGTTACTGCCACAGAAAGTTTCCAAAACATAGGTTGAATAGTTTATTATGGCAGGATGTATTTAAATGCACAATTTGTCTAGACCCTAAAGTACAGGTTATTCACTCAGGGCAGATCATTGCTTTTACTGAAAATTTGCATTGGCTAAGGGTATTTCCTCAGTCACAATTTCGACATATATTCTGCAGTTTATGAAGGTACTTACATGTGTACTATTTTTTCATTCTATTTTTAAAAATCTACATTGTCTTTTTATAACATTTGAAATATTAAATAAATACCACTAAAGACACAGTGTACAAATTGATTGCCTAATTTTTTTAACTTCCATTCCCTTTTCCTTTGGGTACAGCTAGAAACAAATGCATAAGACAACCAAATCAGGTGAAGTAGTATATCCATGCAAAAAGGAATTTATTTTTTCATCTTTTAGTACTGCTGTGATGTTTTACCTTTCTTTAAGGTAAGCTTTGATTAGGCCATACAGTGAGAATTCCTGACATATAATTAGTACAAGGTGACTGCTTTAGGGGGGTAACCATTAGCAGTTAACCATTCTTCTCTGAGTACAGTTTCCAGTATCATCATTACTTCAGAGTGAAGCTGAAAGCCAATTAGGCATTTGACTGCCGCTGAGAGTTGCTTCTATTTGTGCTTTCCAGGATCTGATGAAAACTTTGAGCAATCTTTATTCAAGCACCTGCCATTAAATGGTATAAAGAGGTAGTTATGGAGGGTCCACTCTGCCAGCATAAGGATGCAGCAGTGCATTGATGCAGCAGTGATCAGATCTGGGCTGTTAAAGCCACATCTCCAGATTCTTGTTTCCTAGCATGCATTTGCTTCTACTGCAAAGCAGTGTTTTATATTTAAAGACCCTTAAAATAACCCCAACCAAACAAGAGTCGGCAAGAAATCAAGAGCAGTTACTTAAGCTTCAACCTGGAGTTCATACAATGATTCTCCTCCCCTTATTCATAATGGTTTATGTGTTTTGCAGGTAGCCCCAGTATAAACACACTATAAGACTCTGTGCAATATCTCAAGCTCTTTTTACGTTATCAGGAGGACAAGGTAGATCCCCTCAGTTTCTTGAGCGGGAGCCAGGCCCCCTAGAGTATGAGTTAGACCAACATAAGTGCATGTCTGAGCAGGGAAGGGGCAAGGGGAAGAGCTTATCTTTGTGTGCTGATTTGACATGTATTGGACATGACATCCATGTCATATGTCTGTAATGTCAGTTTGGACCGGGAGCCCCGGTGGTGTAGTGGTTAAGCACACGGCATAGCAAATTGCCGAGGCTCGGGTTTGATTCCCGGCTCGGGATGCTCCCCGGGCAGGCAGTGTTCGTTAGCCCTGCAAGGGGGCAATCTGCCTACGTCCTGAGGAGGACCTCAGCTGCCACTGTCCAGAATCGCTTTGGCCCGGCAGATTGAACCTCGGGATTAAAGGGTGGGCTCAGATCTGCGCGCCCTGTGTCTCACCTAAAAAGTCCAGTGCGCAGGCTGGAAGGTCTGAAAAGAGGAGGCCTTCCCTGGATCTTCGTACGCGAAGGCTGGCCAGCAAAAAAAAAGCAGTTTGGACCTGGTCATTGCTTGTCCTAATACTTCAAAAAATCTCAATGCACTCTATTTGAAATCTGAGTTAACCTTTTTGGAGGTTTGTGAGGGTGAAGGAAAGCCAGTGTGGTTCCTCACCCCTGTCTCCTCCCCCAGTCTCAGCTCCAAGCTACGCAGTGCTCAGCGAGGCTCTGCAGGGCTGACTGGAGCAATGGGAAGAGTGTTGGAGCAAATGCGAGTGCTGCAAAGGCACCAGAAGCCTTTCTTTGTGCTGACAAGGAGGGCCATGGTCTGCAGGTTGTAGTAATTTTAGAGCTGAAGGCCCACATGCTCTGCTGTCTCAGAGCATTCTTGTTATTAACTGAATGCAAAACATCTTACATGGAAAACAGTGTTGAAGCGCAGTCGACGTAGCTCTGCAGAAATATAGCTGTTTTGTTTACACATGTTATTGCCTGGATAATTGTACTGAAAGTAGAGAAAGGTATCAGAAGCACAGCACTTTTTATACACGGAGATAAATATGCAGGAAAAGTTTGAAATATGTGGTTTAAGGGGTGAAGGCTGTTACAACTCATTTATTTGGTAAATTGTCTCCTACTTAATTTTAGTGTCAACTCTGACGAGCTCATGTTTCAGCAGAGCAAGAATCCTTGACATGGTTAATGGTTTAGTGAATAAGTCTAAGCAAAAGTCATTGCAAATATAAACCTCCCTTTTACTCTTAACCTTTACCCTCCCCCCACATCCACTTATGACTTTCATGGAAATTGTTTTAGCATAATGGCATCCTCTGGGAAAAGGTGTCGGAAGATAATGAGAATGTTTGGCAAAGTTACAAACTAGGAGCTATATAGAAGGTCTCAAGGAGATTTAGTCTGCAGCACTGCTGGAGAGACAGAGTGATAAATGCTTCACTGATTACTGACTCACAGGAGCCTGTGGGGAATCAGACTTGTTTTTCTCACTTTACTCACTGGTAAAATGAAGTCCTCAGTCAGGGCCCTAGTTACAAGGTAGGAGGGATGCAAGGACTGTTGAGGATCTGGGGCATTGGCAACCTCCCAAAGGTAGGGAGGTCCCATAAAACCTTTGTGTGTGGCATAAGTTAAACTGAGCACAAGCCAGAGATGAGCTTGGTGAAGACCTGAGAGCCTCGGCCACCTGCAGCACTAAGCTTATGCTGGGCATTTGGGAGAGTGTGTCATGCTGCATGCACAGCAGATGTAGGGGTGGGACGTGACACTATGGAGACACATCTACACTTGCATACATATATGTCAGCAGGGCGTCTAAGGCTCCCTCATGGTCAGGGAAGTCACTGGCACCTAGGATATGGCACTGTTCACATGAGCTTCAGCTCAGTTGTTCAGGTGATGCCTTAAATGGCTACCTAGAAACAGAGACTAGACAGGAATAAAGGAATAAAGGAGGTATTTATTTGAAAGGCCTTCAGATGTACACTCTGGGCTCCAGAGGCTCCTGCCTCAGTGGATCCCAAAATGGACAACAGGTCATGAATTCTTCACACTTTTATATCAGCATAAATTCACCAACCAGAACCCAGCCAATGATGGAATTTCCCCAAGCTTTCCCCCATCTCCCAAAGATTATGGTTTACAGTTCTTGATCTGAGTGTCCTTGGAAAGTAAGCTAGAGAGGTTTTGTTATGTCTATCTTAGCATAAGAGAACAGCACTTAACAAGCTACAGGAAAGCTAGGAAAATTCAGAGTTACACTAGCAGTACAGGATTTGAAAAATATAAAAGTTAAAACCTAAGGCATCACAGGCATTAGGCATTTAAGATGCTCACACTTGAAAATCAGCCCAAGGTGGAAAGGATTACACAGGAGGAGTAGCTGGGACATGGGTAGTGGGAGAAATGCTAGAGCATTTGAACCAACACCAGATGCCTATGTTATATCAGATTACTTCTCAGTCTCCTCCTAGCTGGTCTATTAAACCCTCTCAATTCCACTGAATACACAGGGGCTCCTTCGCCTGGCAGGGGAGGTTGGACACTCAGCACACATATGGACATCTACATTTAGGACTCATCCCCAAAGTGAACAAACCTTCCTACTGCCCAGGTCTTCATTAGGAGAGCCCTAGTTCCTCTTGTAGGTCAAAACAGAAATGCTGAGATCATCTTCCCTAGCAGCAAACTCCAGAAGGTGACAATCGGATGTTGAGAGTAAGAGGCTGGATAGGGATCCTTGCAATTGTGGGAACCCATGAGCCCGGAGCCCAGGACAGTGCACAGAAACTAAAATGTTTATATGAACCAGAATGCTTCCTTCAAGGTTCTGCTTGTAAACATAATAATGACAAGTCCTCAGTAGTTTGAGCGTACTCTAAGTGTACTAATTATCTCTGCCTTGGACGGTTTCCTTTGGTTTCAGTTGGAAGACATATTTCAGTCTCATGCTGTTGCTGATCTTTCACAGTTCAATACAAGTACACAGAAAAAAGTAATTAATTTCTAAGTACAAAAAGGAAAATAAAAAACTTATTAAAAACAATATGAGATACAAACAGGATCTTCAATTAGGTGAACTGCAGGTGAGTAAATTTTATTTTTAAAATGAATTTTTGAATGCAGAAATGGCAAGTGGAAAATAATATATTGGGGTTTAATCATTTTTAGAAAACTGGTTCTTTTAGATTAAATTAGAATTTCAGGCACATGGTGCAGCATTGACATCAGAAAGGTGTGTTTGCTAATATTTAAGAAATGTAATTGCAGTTATTGGCTTTAACTCTCAGACTTTTCAAGATAATAGCTATAGAAATCAGTTTGGAAACAAAGCACAAAGGCAAGATACTGCTCAGAGTGGCTGATTACACATTTTAGTATTTCATGACTGATCGAAACAAGTTCACAAAGAATGACTTACAAAATCCTGATGCCATCAGATCCTCTGGTCAGACAAAATAGCAAATAGAATTTTGCTTGGAAATGTTCCATTTGACTGGTTATTTTTAATGAGAAAATTTGTTTTTTTGCAGAAAAAAAAGGCAATTCCTCTCAGCAAAAAAATCAAACAGTAATGACTATTTTCAGCTACACTTAACTAAATGGAGCTGACTTAAAGGGCTTAATTTCACCTCTGCAGTAGATAACATCGTCTTCTCTGCAGTAAGCTTGTTGCTTAATGGTAGGTGTAGTTTGGAGGCCTAGTCCCTTCCATAATGTGGGTTTCCCAGAGAACCACAAGAGTTTTAGTACCACTCAAAAACCATCTATAGAGATTTTACCATGACATGAGGTAGCTCTGAGGGTTCTCAGATGAATCCCATTGGGCCCCATAGATTTGTAGGGATCCAGCTGAAGCAGCAGATCCTGCACAATTTTAGGGTTGGCTGGGAGTAAAACATTCTTGCAGCCATGGTCCTCCAGCTCAGGGCACTGAGACCCCCTCTATCATCCGTGTTGAAGACATAGGCAAAGAACACCTTAAACACCTCTTCCTTGTCCATGTCCCTTTTTGTGAGGTGCCCATCCTCATCCTGTAACAGGCTGATGTTATTTCTGCGCTGCCTTTTGCCAATAATGTATGTGAAGTACCTTTTTATTTTCCCACATGTTTCTGGGCAGCTTCGACTACAGCTAATCTTTGGCTGCATGAATTTTCTCCCTACACTGGCAAGCTGCATCTCTGTATTCTTCCCATGTCCCTTGACCTTGCTTACATTGGGCATACGCCTTCCTTTTCCAAAAGAAGATGCCTGCTCAGCAAAGCTGACCTTCAGCCTCGTTTGCTTGATTTCTGACATTTTGGAATTGCCTGCTCCTGTGCATTTCCAAGGAGTGTAGGAAACCAAAGTAAACATTTTATTTTGTCTAAGAATAAATAGTTTAATCTCAGGTTTAAAAAAACCCCCAACATTTAGTGACAAAACCAGAAACTGAAACATTATTGTCTCCTGTGGGGTGAAAACTCTGAAATTTGCTCTCTGTTTCAAAAGAGCCACCATGATGCTGCATCCTCTCTCATCATTTGGGTTTGTGTCATTCAGACTGTGAAAAAATCATAGCTCTGCAGCCCTTGTACAGTGCTCTACAAATTTAAGCATACACAATAAGTTTTAATAGCATTATTAAGCCTCTTTTAGCAACACAAAGGCTGTTATAGCAGGGATGATTAAAGTGACTTGTCAGCTATGTAGTCATCGCATCCCTGTGAATCATTGCTGAATGCAAAGGGCTAGAGGGTTGTTTATCCAGATGAGTTCTTATTCAGGAAAAAAATCCCTTTAGTCTCTCCTTCAGTCCTGCCACAGGCAGAGCAGTAACTTATGATTCCAAAGGTATCACTTAGCCTGGAACTAACCAAACTAGGCAATTATTTAGTGAAGCAAAATGTGGGATATTTAAAGAGCCATGCCCCCCCCTGCCCAAGTCAGAGCTCAAAGAGCCAAGCTGCCTTTGAGAGCCCAGAGGGTGCATGGTCCAGATGGATCTGGGATTGAAGAGCAGCAGGGTCCTTGGGGCAGCAGGAAGTTTGCCTCCCCAGGGACAGAAGCTTTGTCCCACTTCTGCCCCTTCTTCCTCCTCTTCCTTTCTGTGACAAGAGGCCAATGCCTGGGCCTCTTGCAGCACTGCATCCTAGTGGAAGCAGTTTCTCCTCCACTGGTAAGAAACCTTGAACAAACCTAAACAAAAGGGTGTTGTTTGCTGTTGCAAAGGAGCTGTGAGGCAGACAGTCCTTAAAATGGAAGTGTACACATAGGACTCCTTTGCAAAACATCCTCTGAAGTGCTGGAGCACTTATCTCATTTTGGTGACTTACTGTGAGATGGTACACAGGCTTTCTTGTTGCAAAGAGCTCACAGCTTTTTGGCTGAGATTGTCCATGGATGCCTATTCAGTTACTCTTGCATAGTTTAACTAACACTTAATTCCTTTTACTCACAAATTATATGCTTCTACTTAACAGTAGGTGATACTAGCTTCAAACTTTCATCCCTAAAACCAAATTTAGCAAAAAGACATGGAAATGGGACTGAAAAGAGAATTAGGTCAAGCTTCTGAAATAAATCCTTTTTGTATCTGAGAATGAAGACAGATGTGAAGAAGAAAGTGTTATTCTTGTCCAGCTGTAAGCCATGGCAATGATTTTCCTAAATTCAGTTAGTTCATAAAGTCTTTCGTATTGTATTGGATTCTTCAATAAAGTAACTGCTTTATATTCCAGATTCCATACTCTGTAAGATCTCATTTCCTCTTCTTGTGGTCCAGGGAAAATACATAGATCATCTGCTGGTTCCTTTGTCTAGAGGTGCCTTTTGCACCATAGAACAGTAGAACAGTATGTGTCAGGTCAGTGGATGGATCCATGGATCCACAGCAGAGGACTCTTTAACCTTCCTTTAAGAGAAATAGCTTTAACTTTCCCTCCTCCCTGGCTGCCCCCAGTCCACGGCGAACTGTAGTGGGCAGAACAAGAGCACAGCTGCTTTGCAGTTCTACATTTTGGACCACTTCCAGAGGCACCACAAATAAGCGTTTTTGCCACAGTTTATTCAAGTGAATTTGCTTATTTTTCTGTCACTGACCAATAGATATGATCAACTTTTCAGTGATCAGGACTGCTCAGTGTAACAGTCCTTTAAAAATAGCTCACGCTTTTAGGTAGAGAACATTTTAGACATGGACAGGTAGAAGGAGTGCATCGAGTAGTCAGAAAGCAAATTGAGAATTACTGTGCTGACATGATGTGGATGCATTTGCCTCACCCTACGCTTTGGTTGCTTATCGTGGGTGGAGGGCTGGTGCCTGCATGTGAGTCATCTAGCAAATATTGTTAATAACATGTTCAGCATTGCCAGATTATGGGTCTAAGCAGAAGCATCCTTGGCATATATAGCCACTGAAATGATGAACAGGGGCCTGCTGTAAACCTGAGTACAGAGTTACGGAAAGAGCCCTCTGGGGTGCACCTCACTCCTGTACTATTAAATACTTGCCAAACTTCTTTAATTATTTCTGTAGCATCTTGCAGGGAGCTCAGAACTGTTTGTATGCAGCAAAAGAATTCCTAGGTTTATTCGCAACTGTGTTTGAAGCGAATGAATGATTATTTCATTTGAGAGAATGAAATAATCACTGACACAAAATTATAGCTTCCCTGCCTAGAACAGCATCCCCTTCAAACAGGATGCCAAGAACAATGAAGCCTTCAAGGGTATTTATAACAGAAGGAAATACTGAGTATGCTAGACAGAAATCCATGTTCTTTATGTATTTTCTGTGTTTTTTCACAGGCTTCTGCACAAAATGCTTTGGATAATATTTTCTGGTTATTCAGGTGTCCAATTCTAACTGAAAACTAATTCAGCACCTGAATGCTTTTCCATTTGCACTGGTAGTCCATTTGCAGCTGTGTCACTCCTGTCAATAGGACAAACAGCATGCTGAAAACAGGGATGCTGAAAACCTCTGAGCCACTCCTTATGTCACTAATGTGGTGCTGAGGATGTTGAAAAAGAACAGGGACCAGAAGGGATTTAAATATAAATTTTGAAAAGAGAGCATGAATTTGACTGGTTAACAATGTGAAAGGATGTTTTAAACACAGTTATCAACCTCTGTATTAAGAAATGCAAAAATGTCTTTTACATTAAGTTGCTAGGGCAGATGATGTGAAGCAGCAGAAAATGCAGGGACGATGAAAAAAAAGGGTAGGCATTATTACAGCAAATTCCTGTCATTTAACCTCCTCATATTTTGTCAAGGCTCTTTGACTCAGGCAATTTTCCAGCTTTCAGGGTTTCAGTTTGCATTTAAGAGATGAACATCTGGACTGTTCCAAAATTGACTGCTGAACTGCAGAAGTGTTGGTCAGACACATTTGACCATAGATGCAGTAGTGATCTGTGGAAAACAGCCCAAAGGAGTTGCAGACACTTTTTCCCACCACAAAGTTTGTTTACATAAGAGTTAAGTTTCACAGCTTCAGCACCAGTTCTTACAGACTCTGAATTCCTTTATACCTACCACCAAGGTCATTGGAAAAATCAGGTGCAAGTCTCATTTGTAGCTATCTAACTTGGCCTGTTTGAATGCAAATAAGATCACCTTCAATTAATAAATGTTGTGTGGAAATCTCATTTACATTATCAATTAAAAGTGTTCAGAAGCTTTTATAGCCCTGAGTATGCAAGTTTGTGATAATCCAGGATCCTGAAATTTCTATCAATTTCTCTCCCTTGTGAAACAAAAGCCAGATGTACGGAAGTTAGCAGCAAAGAAAGTGATTTTAAGATAGTACTGTGTCATCATTTTATTAAAAGGTCAATTAAAAAATCCCATTAAAAAGATAAGTGAAAAAATACTAAGTGCAATCAGCCATTCCATATTCACCCTTTAGCAAGATTCAAAGAGAACATTCATGCTTTTAAGTTTCTCTAATAATCTGTTTCTTTTCCTCCTTGGAAGAAAGGCAGTATGCTAACTTTCAGTAATGAGCTGCAGGTCAAATGTTTTTCTCTTTTAAGTATTAAGGCCTTGTTTGTGAGAGAAAATAACACTTCCAAATTGAACATGATCTGCTTCAAGTGAACATGTTTGAATTGAATAGAATACTTCCCTACATTTATGTATTTATATAAGGTTGGCATGAGTGTTGCAGGCCTCACAGGGGCTTTGTCCCTGCAGCCTGTATACAAGAGACTGCCATAAGTATAAGTAAGAGCACTTTACAAGGACACACTGACCTTGTACGTGCAGACTTAAGAAACACAAGGCTATGAAATCTTATGGTATGTGCTCAAGAACAAAGACAACGGACATCTGGAGATTCCAGTGTCCTGATAACATGGATTTATGAGACTCTTGTGTACTTCCTGGAACTTCAAATAAAGCACCAATCAGTAGTTTTCTAACAACATTGTATCTAGGTAATAACCAATGATTATGAGTGTAACATAACTTGTGCTTGTGCAAAAGAATATAAAACAGCAAGGCTGAACGCAATAAACTACTTCTGTTTCACGATGCATCCGTGATCTCTGTCTCATTTCTTCTCAGCATGAAGACCCCAACATCTTGGTGACCCCGACGTGATCACGTGACTGGCGGCTGAGAAGGTGAAGAATCCCGCGGCGGTTGCGACCGGGCGTCCGAGAGAGGCACGTGTGGCCACAGTTCGACCGGTGAGTCGGGACCTGCCTGGAGCAGGGTACTTTGGTGGGATGGGAAGTGCTGTATCAGCAATAGAAAAGGCTACGGTAGAAGCCTTGTTTAAAATAGCCCAAAGGGCAGGAGAAAATAGCCCAAAGGGCAGGACAGAACTGCTTTGACAAATCTGTTGTACTGGGCCAAGCGAAGGGGGCTTTTGGTTGATTCCTCTGATGTCTTTCAAGAGGAGGTGTGGAAGAAGATAGGGGAAGACATATGGGAGGCGGTACAATCAGGATCGAAAGACGCAAAGACTTTAGCTCCAACATACCGGCAGGTCCGGCTACTTATAGAAAGAATGGGAGCTGAAGCTGAGCTAGAAATTGCAGCCCAGACTGTGTTCACTGCCGCTGCTGAGCGCTTGGCTCTGGAACCGGTCCCCCTGCCTATTTCGGCTCCAGCACAAAAGGGACCATATGATGATCTAATCCCTCCCTGGGAGCCTACCACCCCTCCTGACCCGCCGCCTCCGGGAGCCGTTCCATCCACTCCTCCGCCACCTTTTAACAACAATCCCTTTATTGATCCTGCCTCAGTTCCTCTTCCTGATAGTATGGAGATAGATAAAGAAAAGGAAGGTCTCTCCGCCTTGTTACAATCACAGACACAAGCTATGACTGATTTACTGAATGAAATGAAAAGATTGGATAAGGGAGCTAAAAAATCCACGATAAAAGCAGCATATAAAAAGGCTCATGAAGCCATCGTAGAGGGCTTAAAAAACATAGAAGAACAATTGGAGGACTTTCCGACCCCCTTACTTAAGCCTCCTTCACAGCGACGGGAATGGGTGATAAATACGTTAAAAACAAAAGAATGGTACAAAGCAAAGGACAGAATCCCATTACCGATACTGAATGGGACCAAATAATAATCGCACAGAAACGGTTTGCAGAGGAGCCTGGGGCCTCCCCCGGGTCTCAAAAAGAAACCATGGAGGAAGGGGTTGCGGAACGCTTATGAACGTGCTGGCGGGGTGGGAGAGAAGGAGCAAATCATGGAACTCGCGGGACTTCCCCTGCAGATGCAACCCCACGGGACCCTAATTTTGATATAGCAAAACGATGGCGGGGTGTTATCACCAATGCTAAACTTACAGGAGACTTCCAATTTACAGCCGCGCCTGTCATTCGAACTGCGCAGGGAGATAGATGGGAACCACTGGATTGGAATCTCATTGCTCGGTTACAAAAATCAGTCATGGATTATGGTATTGATAACCGATTAGTTAAAAAACAGGTGGAGTCCATAATACGAAATCAAAGCTTAGTACCTGCCGATTTAAAGGCTATTTTTGAACTGATTTTGGGACCTACCAGTTATATGATTTTTCTCAATAAATGGCAGCAGCGTTTAGAGGCTGCCCAGCTAGATAATCTTGCTCTCCCCACTGGTGATCCCCTTCGTGTTGCCAGTCTGGATATGCTGATGGGTCAAGGTGCCTATATTGACCTGCAACGACAAGCTGCTTTGGGGATGAGAATATTAGGGCAAACAAAAGCAGCTGCGCTCGAAGCCTTTGCAGCTCTACCCCAGGTCGTCAAGCCGTGACAACCATACCTACATATTCGACAAGGGGAAGCGGAATCCTTCCTTGCTTTCGTGGATAGGATAAAAGAGGGAGTGGAGGCTGCACCTGATATTCCCTTCAACATGAAGGATACCTTAGTTGAGAAAATAGCTGTACAAAACGCAAATGAAACCTGCCGTAGACTGATCATGGGACTACCACCTAATGCTAATTTAACACAGATCATCGAAAGATGTGCGCAAGCTTCTTTAGAAACTGAAAAGGAGAAAGCACAAATTCATGCTGCTGCCTTGGCTGCGGCACTACAAATCAATCAAAAACAGGGGCAAGGGGATAAAGGTCCTCGGGGAAATACATGCTATAACTGTGGACATGCGGGACATTTCAAAAAGGGCTGCCCTTTACGTTTAACAGTTCGATCAGCCATTAACAATACAGGGAACGGAGGTGCCTTTGCAGGGCTCTGTAGATGCTGTGATAAATTCGGGCATAGAGCAAATGAGTGTCGTTCCCGATTGAAGAAGGATGGAACACTGCTAGGGTCAGGAAACGAGAGGAGCCGTGTGGGGGACACAGCGGCACACCTCAAAACCCCCCCATCACAGCCTTGGAAACCACCTCAACAGGCTGTCTTGACCGCCTCGCCAGCGCTACTAAAGGAAGTGCCAGAGTTGATGTGGTAACAGCAGAATCAGTGACTATCCAGGACGAAGCTGTGCATTTAATACCTACTACGTGTCAAGGGCCTTTGGGTCATGGATTATTACTTGGTAGATCCTCGGCTACAGTTCAGGGAGATAAAACTACTTGGATTCCCGCTAAATGGGTCAAGCCCTGGCTGGGAAAATCTGGAGCGAAGATGAGTCCTGAGGATTTGTCCACTACATCTGACACTTGAGCAACTACTCCAGCAAGCACTACCAGAAGTACCTGACCCTCGATTGATCCGCAGAAAGATCGACTTAATTGCTGCAACCCGAATACAACAATTACATTGGCCTCCTTGCAAGTGCACTATATGGTGGGGGGTCAATTCCAGTGTGGTGGTTGTGGGAGTCAATTTTGGTCATATAATAGTTATTCTGTATTCTTTGGATGTGATTCATGTCGGTATAGAATACAAGAGTCTCTCTTATCTCGAGCTAAAAGGTGGCTAGGTCAGCCAAGGTTAACAAGACAAGATCTTGAAATTCTGTTTGAAAATATCGAGGAACGAGAGACTGCAATATTGTGGGTAGAATTAGAAAACTTAGTACAGTGTATCCACAATCTACAATGCACGAGGTGTTTATCCGCTAATTTTCTCCGACTGTGCGTGAAACATGAAAATGTTAATATTCTTACTCATGAGTAGTTTATGTGCTATGCAAGAGTTACCTGATGGTAATTTTTGGGTAACCTGGGCTAATAGGACTAGGAACGCTGCTTTTTGCCTGCATCTTACTGCCGCCACTGATCCATTTAAAACTTGTTTGATTGGAATTCCCGTCTATCCCCCTGACTATCATAGATGCAGCACTAGTGGGAATAATAGTCATTGCCTAGCCAATTGGATATCATCCTTCAATACCACTCTTCCCTGGGATCCTCAAGAGATTAATTTACTGGATAGTAGGCCTGCTAACAATATAGGATGTATTCTTTTTGGCCATTGGAATCTTACTGGAGCCCAGAAGCCAATGTGGCTGACACCCCACAGACAGTATAATATGACTAGTTACTGTGGGTCCAGCCCTTATGGTTGGGGAGCAGGCCAAACACCATTTAAAATTAACAAATCTGGCCCTGCCCAGTCATTTATACCTGATCTGTGGTGATCGCGCCTGGCAGGGAATACCCTGCAATCCTTATGGTGGACCCTGTTATTTAGGGAAATTGACTATACTGGCTCCTTTGAAACATTCTTTAACGGCATTGAATACGACTCCATCCCGAGTTAGTCGATCCCTGGAAACATTGACAGAAGAATGCGATGATAAAATAGAATTGTGGAGTGTCACTGCGCGTGTCTTCGCCTCCTTGCTCCCACAGGTTGGAACAGCCCATGCTCTTAACCAAATTCAAAAATTGGCCTGTTGGACAGTTAAGCAAGCAAATGTCACCACTCAGGTAATCTCTCAGTTGGCTCAAGACATGGGCAGCCTACGACAAGCGGTGATTCAAAACCGTGCCGCCATTGACTCTTTGCTACTTGCCCAGGGCAAGGGCTGTGAAGATTTTCAAGGCATGTGCTGCTTTAATCTTTCTGGTCATAGCTGGTCTATCCATGATCAGCTACAATGGCTACAGGACCACACTAAACAAATAACTGTGAATCACAACCCTTTTGATGATTGGCTAATGTCTTTGGGTTTTTCTGCATGGGTCAAGGAAGGCATTAAACTAGCTATACTAATAATTTTAATCATTACTCTTGTTGTATGCATGGGTCCATGTATTATCTGATGTTTTTCCTCTCAAATATGATGGATGGCTGATGCGGTGTTTGAAAAAAGAGGGGGAGATGTTGCAGGCCTCACAGGGGCTTTGTCCCTGCAGCCTGTATACAAGAGACTGCCATAAGTATAAGTAAGAGCACTTTACAAGGACACACTGACCTTGTACGTGCAGACTTACGAAAAACAAGGCTATGAAATCTTATGGTATGTGCTCAAGAACAAAGACAACGGACATCTGGAGATTCCAGTGTCCTGATAACATGGATTTATGAGACTCTTGTGTACTTCCTGGAACTTCAAATAAAGCACCAATCAGTAGTTTTCTAACAACATTGTATCTAGGTAATAACCAATGATTATGAGTGTAACATAACTTGTGCTTGTGCAAAAGAATATAAAACAGCAAGGCTGAACGCAATAAACTACTTCTGTTTCACGATGCATCCGTGATCTCTGTCTCATTTCTTCTCAGCATGAAGACCCCAACAATGAGAATATGGCAGTGCATCTATACTTTTCACATCACCAATTTTGCCAGAGTTAGTAGTGGTGAAATGGTCTTGCATGGCCAGAAAGTCTTAGGAATTATGTGTGCTCATGGGCTTCGTCTGGTTCTATCCTCCTTCTGTACTGTGTCTCCCATAGAACACTATTGCACAGCAAATGTTGCAAACAGGAGAAAGTTACTGGGTTTTTTAATTTTTAGCATGGAAGGCCAAGATCTCTGAGCCTTGCTGTGACTCAGAAGAGGAGTACAGGCAGAAAGGTGAAGAAAAAAAACACCAAACCAAACATTTCTGGTGTTTAGACAGATTCCTGCCGGAACTGGGGCCAAATGTGTAAAGCCTGAGGAGCAGTGACTGCATTAGGATGCACAAAGGCTGAACTTCAAAGTGGATTTGCAGTGAGCAGGAAGGTGCCAGTGGGAATGTGATCAGGAAGGGAGGCTCCACCTTCAGCCAGCTTTGGGAAGGCTGCAGCCTTCTGCCCTAAGGCAGCATAGCAAGGCCAGCAAGAGCCAGGTACTTGCATCTCCTGCTGCAGCCCAGGCAATGGGGCTTCATATCCCAGCCAGGCTAATATTTGAGTTGCACTATTTACCAATACAACAAAAAAACATTACTAACCTCACTAACCTTCTATACTCTTATCTTTCCAGCTATCTTGACACAGAAGAGCTCTGTGGTAAGTTCTTTTCTGGGAAAGAACACATAATCTATGCCTGCAGCAGCCCCGTGCAAATAAACAAGCCATGTGATTATTTTTTTTTCTGTTTAATCTTTGTAGCTCAAACAGAAAATAATTTCCACTCAGAGAGCTCCTGGGAAAATGCAGATGGCTTATAATCTTTTCTGACTCTGTCACCCCTATGTGCAGAATTTACTTTAAAAATATTTTTGCTAATCAGTATTTCACACTCTCTGAGATTCAAGATCTGTTCTGGCATAAAGATGGATAGATAGATAGATAGATAGATAGATAGATAGATGACTTATATTTTATTTCCTTTCTGTGTGAGATATTTTTTCTAGTTAGTTTCTCACTTTAACACTTGTCATATACTCCACTAAAAGAAAATTCATTACTTTCCTCCTACTCAAGCCAGGGAGAACAGCAAGTTTGACATGTTCTATGATCCTTTGTCACAATAAAATTCCTGCAAGGCCTAGATTTTGGCCCAATTACCCATTTCTGTAGCTCATTTTTGTGAGTCATTTCCCCAACACCCTGTTTGCTCTCCAGCTTATCTTACAGCACCTGATTTAGGAGTGCTTCTTGCAGCAGAAAACAATTTACAAAGAAAGGTTTTTGCAGGTTCTTACACAAAAAGCCAGGAAAAAAAAATCATACCAGCCAGTTCCTGAGGGAAAAATGGCAGCCTGATAAGCTTACCAGCAGTCAATAATGTTAAAGAACTTTGAAAGCTGAATATAGTCAAGTTGAATACCCTCTCATTTACTCACCCACAGGGTGACATGGCCAAGAACTCACTAAAATACACCTCACCCTGTGGCTTATAAATATATGACAAGAGACTCATCTGAAGTGAACTGGGCTGTGACAACTTCTGCTGGTTGAGCATCTGGCCAAAATTGTATAAACCTGGCTGAGAAAGAGAGGTGGTTTAGTTCCACAAGGGATTTACTGCAGTTGATGTTGCACTGGAGGCGTACAGGCTTGCTGGGCTGAGGGGGTGTCAGTCCAGCACTGACTCTGTTTGCTGTCTGTTTTGATTAAACACAGGCTGCTTCAAATGCCTTTAAAATCTTTCAAATGTACCACTAGGGTGTTTCTCCTCTGTGAATCTGGTACTGAGTCTACTCAACACATGTTTAAGTTTGTGATTATACAGCTCTTTCTGAATTATATAATTTCTCCTCAGAAATGAAGCTAAAAAATATCCAGGGTACTAATTCACAATACATTTTCATGCTAAATTTCATTCAACCTCTCAGCAATACCAGGTCATGTCATAGTGTTCCTGGTAACTTATGTTCTCATGATTCCCCTGAGAAGCTCATGCTGACCTTTTAAAAGCCCCAAGGTGTTGCTATTTATTATTTTAAAAAGCTCCTATGTAATCTCGTTCTTCCCATCTGCTATCTAGATGCTGATTTTTGTGCTCTTCTAGGTGATCTGATGTCTAAATGCCCTGTCCAACACAGTCTCTAAGCTTTAACATAATTTTATTTATTAATTTTTCACATTTTTTCCTTAGTGTGCTTCCCTCTATTGTATTTCACCACATCAACCAAATGGGAACTTGGGTCATGATTTCCAAGGTTTGTTTTCGTCTCTTGCTGTAATCCCTTGGAATTTACATCAGTACTTTCTGCTAAAAAGTCCTCTGCTTTGAGAAGCTACACAAGGACATCCTGCAATTTGTTATTTCCATTATTTTCATTAAAATGAATTTTACAGGCATCATATTTGTTGAAAATATCACAGCACCTGGGACTAGAAGCTTATTGGGCCAACTCATGGTCTCTTCATTTCTCAGAGAAATAACTGGAACCAACCCAGCCTCACAGCAACCCCCCCATGATATTATCTCCTCTAAGGGCTTTACCAGAATTATTCATTTTCATAGCAATATAATCAAATTCACCACATACATATGAAAACTTAATTTCCTGCCTCAATTAGTAGTTGTAGACTATTAGACTGAAAATGTAGTTTACAAAGAAGATGTAGATATTTTGAAAATAAGTTTGCTTGAGCTGTCAAACTGATATTTTACATTTTTTGTGAATTTGGCAGCTCATTTATTGAAAGAAAATGTTTTGAAATACTGATTTTGGTATTTTAAGTATGCCAAGAATTATTTTGCAGAGAAAGAATACAAAATTTAAAAAGAAAATGGTCCTTTTCATTGTAACTCCTTTTTATTTTTTATTTAGATGTTTAATAATGGTGTAACTGAGTTCAGACTTGATAAAACTGATATTTAATGAAATACTGATTTTCAGGTAATTTGTAGGTGATGTGGGGTTTTGTCTTCTTTTAGATTATTTTTCAAAGCACTTAGGAGAATATGAAAATGTCCTATATGTCTTGGAAGATTTAAACATAACCATACTGAAGGCAATGGACAAAACAAAGACAGTAAGTAAAAACTGTGGAATTTTCTTTACATTGCATATTTTGTTTTTTTGAAGTATTTCCAGTAGCTGTTTTTTCTGAATTTATTAATTCATATTTAAGTTCCTCCAAATATACATGTTTGCAGCAAAATCCACTATGAAAAGGCTTGTCAAAATGATTGTATATGAAATCTTTAAAGAACTATCTGCAAACTGTCACGGTTTGGATATAGCCAAATTTGTCTTTGTGAATGGTCTGAAGAATGTTCTTTGCATTGTTGTATGAAGAGTGTTCTATGTCCCCTGACAATGAGGGTGAGTAGCAGCACCAACATTTGGAAATAGAACAGATTTGAAAAAATAACATGGTGGGTTAAGTGAAACCTCCTGACCAAGAGCAAGATTTCATTTCCCTTTGAGGCATTTTAAATAAAAGCAGTGGTTAGGGCTGTTTTCCACCCGCCCAGCCAGGGGATCTTTACCTGGAGGGAGGAGATGTTTCTCAGGGGAAGAAGGTTGGTTTCTCCATCGCACATCTGGCCGGGAATGTGCTGCAGGACACGCCTGGCAGCTGATCCACCTGGCACTCAACCCATTGTGGTCATAGCTGCTCCTGTGGTCAGACCACACTGCTGACCAAAAGTGCCTCGACATGTTGGGTGATTCGCTCCTCTTCCCTGGCTGAACAGTTAAATATTCCGTGCAAGGTGGAACAGCTTCAAAAGGTCAGGGAAAGCACAAACCAGGGAAGTGAACCCAGGTCCTCCAAACCCAGCCACAGATCCCCACCAGGCTAGTCATCAAGAACAGAAATTTCAGCCAAATGTATTCTGTGGGATCCAGTGGGGTCAAAAAACCCTGGGAGGTTTTTTCAGTCAATCAATGGAAAGATCAATGTGGAGAAAGCTGTGCTTCTTTAGTAAAGCTGTTATCTCTGGTATTCGGGTGTTTGCAGAAGTACTCATACATTTTACATGAACTGCCAAAATAAAAACCCAAAAGTGTAGCTTACTTATTTAGAGTTTGAGCCAGGAAGCTGAATGTCTTTTCATTCATGTTGCACATCTTCCACTCCTAATAAAGTGAATGGGCACCGACTCACTGTCTTGTTGAGCTGGATATTAAAAAGCAACAGATTGGTTCATTTTAGCTATGCATAATTTTAAAAAATAGCCATGTGTATAAAATACTGCTGCTAAAGGGCAGGACATCATCTCATAACAGCTGGAAGTAAAAAGACAGCATTTAAGAATTACTTCAGAAGTTAATTACAAGGAGGAGTCCCAGCAGACTAATGAGATTATAAAATGTGGCCTGAGTAGAAATATGGATGAGAAAATCTGGAATATTAATGTGTTTCATTTGTCTGCTTGAAGAACCCATCTAAAATATAAAGCAACCACAATTTCTGTGAATTTTATTTTCTTAACTGAAGATTCAAGCCTAATGGGTTTTCTATCTTTCAGGAATGCTTCAACTGACTATTTGATAGAGATGGCAGAAAGAGAGCAAGGCTAATACTGGAAAAACACTTTTAATTTCATTTAGTAGAAACTGTGTGTGAACACAGTCAAACAAAAAATGTGTCATCAAATATCCTAAAATAGAGCTTTCTGCCAAGGATATGCTCAGTCACTACATCTTTGTATGGACATTAAGTTTTCAGTTTAAAATTTGGATTATTTTCAACAGGAATTTAGTTGCCAGGAAGTAGATAGGTTATGTGACCTCACTACCTGATAAATCATTGCAGTGCAAATCTTAAAATATCTGTGTTAAATAGTTCAAGTTTTACTGAAGTTTGTGTCTAAAATCTGGACTACAGCCATCTAAAATCAGAGCTGGAGGTACAGCAGAAGTTAGTTAGCACATTGAGACAGATGATGTTCATCACCAGTGACACACAAGATGTGAGGCAGCTCCTAGCTGGAATTGACTCCCTGCTCATGTAAACAGGTGCTCAGAAATGGTTGGTCTGGTTTTAAATGGCCATTGACATGCATCCCAGGCAAGAGCTGGGTTTCCTCTCCCAGTGCAGCATAAAACTTTGTCACCACTCTGCCGCTGCAGCCACTGAGTCCCTTGAACAGTCACTGAGTTGTAGCAGTATTTTATTACTATCTTCTAAGTGATGACCTAGTTGGAAAATCCATATATAGAAAAAAAATCTGGAATTGAAGACCTACACTGTGAGACCCACCAGGACATGGTGTGTCTGCAGTGGCTGACTCAGTTTCCAGTGACCTGGACCAAATTTCCACAGACTAAATTGTCCTATTAAAAACCAAGAGTAGAGACTGCTGATACTGAATCTGAACTCCCCACTGCATAGCATGGGACTGATTACAGTTCCAGTCCTCTGAATTGCCATGAGTTTTCCATCCCCTCTGACTTTACGGATTGAAGAAAACTCAGTATGCCTATCAGTCTCCATTAAACCTTTCCAGAATGTGTGCCACTTCAGGTGGAGAGCTCGTTCATTCTTAAATACTTAGTGGGGAAAGGAGCAACTTGGTACTTTACTGATTTATTGACTTAGAATCAGACGAAAACACACCACTCAGTCCTTCCTATAAAAAATCCCTATCAGTTAAAGTTGCCCATACTCAGTAAGTACTTAGCTCAAGAGGCAGCTGCAGAATTGGAGCCCTAGAAAAATTTTTCAGCTACAGTTTCCAAGGAAACCCTCGAGAAGGAAGATGTGTCAGTCTTCAATGAAAAGCATGGATTAGCATGTGTGAAAAATATAAATCCCTAATCTAATCACAGGGTTCAATCCTTCAGGAACAGGCTACTTCAGCAAAGTAGCCAGCAAAGTCCTGCCAGCAAACCTGCTCCAGTATGGGCTGCTCTCTCCAGGGGCCACAGGTCCCACCTGTGCAGGCTTCCCTCAGGATCACAGCATCCTTTGGGCATCCACCTGCTCTGGTGTGGGTCTCCTCTGGGCTGCAGGTGAATCTCTGCTCCATTGTGGACCTTCATGGGCTGCAGGGGCACAGCTGCCTCACCATGGTCTGCACCAGGGGCTGCAGAGGAATTCAGCTCCAGTGTCTGGAGCACCCTTGCCCCTCCTTCTGCACTGATCCTGGTGTCTGCATGGTTCTTTCTCTCACATAATCCCACTCCTCTCTTCTCTGGCTTCAATTCACTTCTCTGCAGTAACTTTTCCCCCTCTTCCTATATCTGTTATCCCAGAGGCAATACCAGCAGTCCTGATGGGCTCAGCCTTGACCAGTAGCAGGTCCGACTTGGAGCCAGCTGGCATCGGCTCTATCGATCATAGGGGAAGCTTCTGGCAGCTCCTCATGGAAAACATCCCTGTAGTCGCTCCCTTCCCCCCTCCCCAAACCTTGCCAAACAATCTGAATACAGTGTCCCACCAAGAGCAACTGGAACTTGGCTTTGCTAAGGACTCCTGGATTAAAATCAAGATCAACCAAATTGTCCATATCACTCCGAATGATTTCCATATATAGATATTTTTCCCCAATAGATTAGGAGGAGCCTTGATCCTGCAAGGCAATTTCAGGATGATTTCTGTGTACTTTATTGCCCTATGTAGTTTGAAAGAGCTGTCAGCACAGCTTTCTTGAACTGAGCTTTTCTCCTGTCTTCCAGTCCTTTGCTATCTGAAAGTGAAACCATCATCATCTGTGGCAGAAAACATTCCAGTCTGTTAGCAGGTTCAAGAAGCTTTGACTTCCTTTCATTGTTCTGGGGCCAGATCCCTCCCACCAAACCAAACTAAACAGCACCTGGGAAGACAGGAAGCCCTGAGGAGTGTAGAACTGTTCATGCTCCATTGCTCAATGCGGGAGGTGCTAAACTAAAAATGCAGAGAAATGGATTTCCCCAGGAACATCTTTCTGGGAAAAAGACTGGGTTGCATTTGCAAGCAATATACTTCAATACAAACCCCATTTAACTAGAGGATGGTAAGGGAGCTACAGACTTTCTGTTTTGGTACTGCTCCCTGTGTTTTATCCTCACAGCAGGAAGGAAAAATGTCTGAGGAGTTTCGGAGGGATTTGTGGCATCTGGTATTCAATCATTTCTCTCCTTAGGATGGAGAGTCTACCTGAGTTGCTAATATTGGAGTGGTGAGGACAGATTGATCTTTGGTGTCCCTTGGTTTTCTTGCACCTGGCAAGTTGATATTTTCCACATCAAAGTACTATCTGGATAGTTCTGCTTATTGCATGTCTTCTTCATCTTATAGACAGGAAGCATTAAAAATTAAACACTCAGCGAAACTTTACAAATGCATTCTTCAGGCCTTTTTTTCTGACATCTTTTATAAAGCATATTTAGTTAAAATAATTAATCTTTTTTATTACCCACATAAACATAACATGTTCAGCAAGCTGAATTTTTATTACTTTCTCTAGCTTGCAGTCACATATAAATATAATTAAAAAATATTTTGCAAACCACAGCTCTGAAAATAAAATCTGTCACTGAGTAATGATGTAGACAGGCAGAAACAGACCATTTGTTTAAGGTGCTCGACATCTCAGTTCTACTGACTTGTGAATATTGAAAATCAGAAATTTAGAACATGTCTTCCCTAAGTTGCCGAGCTGTAAGATTGTTGCTGTTTGTCAGCTATTTGGTAAGAATTTGCTCTCTCATTTTGATTTCTGGTATTGCTGTCGTTTATTGCAAATGCAACTTTCTGCTGGTGGTGAGCTATTCCATACTCAATAACCTAGCAAAAGCTCATTTAATCACCAAAAATATGATTTCCATATGAAATTAAATTGACAATATTAAAGTATTCAGGGGTTTAAAGAGTTATCTAAAGATATTTTCGAAGATTTGGGATAGTCAAGGATGTCCAAGATGTCTCCACAGGCCTGACAAGTAGCACACAGGACCTCTAGGAGACCCAGGGGCAGGACGAGACCTCCTCCTGGGGCAGCAGCTGGAAACCAGGTGAGTCTTTGTAGGGCACCAACTCCAGTTTAGGTACTTGAATAGCTCTGAGGTCTCTAAAGGGTTTTTTTCCCAGAGGAAGTGTCTCTCTGAGGAAGAGCTAGCTGGTGTCGCTTACCCTGATCTGACAGTATCTTTTATCAGTCATTATATCCATTTGAAGTCCACTTTTCCATTGGCTGAAGAGCATCCTCCTCTCTTCCTGACTCCTGCCTTCAACTTCAGTGTTGGTAAAAGTCAAACCACAGCAGGCTGGTGGCCAAGTGACTGTGTCAGGGTTTTGACTGTGACTGTGCCTGATTTCAGGATGGGACACGCTTCCTGCTCCACGATTTCAGTACCTGTTGGCTTGAGCCTCACCTACTAGTCTGTTGTGGAACTGACAACAGTCTTGACAAAGAGAGTATCAGCTCTTAACTTACTGGAGCAACAGCTGGAGTTGGGACTATTTGCACTGGCACAATGGCAAAGTGGTGGGAACTGGGGATCATTGAGAGTAACTGAATGTGGCAGAGCTTCTTCCTCAGGAGAGCAGCACTAAGTGCCCTTGCAGTTGTTTCTTTTCCTTGCAAGTGCAGGGTCTGTTTAGCACTCACACTCACTCAGCCTGTGAGCTGTCTCAGAAGTGACTAAGACCACCACAGCTGTTGTAAATGTGATCCAGTCTCCAGCCACAAAAAGCTTCATATCTGAGCTGCTACTAAGGTTATATTGGTTATATTTATTAGATAGTGTATTTTCATTTCAAAAGGAAACAGTGCTATAGATTCTAAGAAAAAAAAAAACCAACTGAAATTGGTTTTTACAGTGCTAATTAGTTAAAAGTGCTAATAAAGGTGAAACTATGATCCAGTAAGAGTGTAGCTTGACCTAATGTAACTTTATACCTGAAGTGCAAATCCAGTGACTACAATGCAACAGCAATCTCCTGGATAGATTCGGGCAGGACTTTTGAACAGCCAATGGAAAACATTTCTTTCTTCCACAGATGAAAGCCAGAAGGTGCTTTGGCTTCAGCAGTTAATGCCCACTTTTTCAAAGTGATGACCTCTGAGTGCACGCTACTCCTGTAAATACTGAGGTACAGTTCTTCTTTTGGAGACAAAAGCACTGCAGGCTTCCATGGAAAGGAATGGCAGACAACACAGGAAAAGAGAGATGGGATTTCTCCTTTTCAGACTGTAAAAGTCTGATTCTTTGCTTTGGAGGGACTTTCTTCCCTCCTTTGTAGCTCTTTTATGAAAGACACTTTAATGATCTAGCTGTGATAGTGGGGGGCCAGACTCAGTGAACTAGCAAAATGCATTTGAGCAGTAGTTATCAAAACTGGTTTAGTTAAAACTGATTTTCACCCAGCATTTAGATACTCAAAATAAAAACATTAATTTTAGGATGAAAACAAGATAATTCTTCAGTGGAGCTACTAAGTTCTTGAATAGCCTCTAAGTCTTTTTGGGGAAAATCTCTAACTGCTTTTTACATGTTGCTTGCAAAACATAGAAATGGGGGATGTGTGGTGTGCAGCAGCAAGATGCTGGATTCAATGACCAACACAGTATGTCTAATTATCTGCTTCTATGAAATCATTAATTTTCCTGCTTTGCTCAAAAACTCCAAAGCTAAGCAAAGTCAGTGCAGCCTTATTATTACTTGAAAATTTCTTGAACAATCTAAAAATAGGAGCCAGTAAAGTAAAAGAGAAGATTGGAGGAGCTGAAAGAGTAACACAGGGCTTGAAATTTAGTTTCTGATGGTGCATTTATGGTAATTACGTAAATCACTGCACTCTTGAGGGTTGAAACCCATTATAAACAAGAATACCAATTTTTTTTTTTTTTTTGCATTATTTGAGTAACAGTAACAGTAGCATTTATGTAAATTATCTCTCAAAACAAATTAACTGGGAAGAAAGATAAGCATATGTTGACAATAGTGTTCCACAACTAACATTCTGTTTGAGTAAAAATGAAGTTTCAAGCTGCTTTTTTGTTTTCACAAAAACTGTGTTAAATTGGCTGGCACCCATTTTCTCATGTGATTAGAATTTATTAACATTTTTCACAGAATCTAGTCTTGTTCTCTATGAAATCGCACTTTTTACAAGTGCACCTTTCACACAACTAATGCAATGAATTATTATTCTTGCTGCACAAGAATAACAGGTATTTCTCAGTTTATCCTGAATATTATTTTCATGCAGTGGCTTTGAAAATAGTTCATTTGTTCCTTTAGATTTATCACTAATTTTTTTTCATGTCAATCAAAAATCATCAAATCATTAAGGTTTAGAATGATTCAAGTTGGAAAAAATCCTTAAATTCATAAAGTCCAGCTGTTAACCTCCTGACACTGCCAAATCCACCACTAAACCATGTCCCCAGTGCCACATGCACACATCTTTTAAGTACCTCCAAGGATGATGACTCCACCACTTCCCTGAGAAGCCTGTTCCAGTCAGTAACTGAATTGAGTGTCTCAGCTGAAGAGAGGAATGCTGGTGATAAGGCTAAATATATCACCAGTTCCACACTGCTACAAGGCAGAGAGGACCTTACAAATAAATGCTATTTTTATCTGGGGACATTCTTAACTTATGTTTTGGAATTTTTATTTTTATTTAGTTTTAAGATTGTGACTATTAGTGCAAGTCAAAACAAACTAAGATAAATTCAAAAAGCTGCAAGCAATTAATTCTGAGCAGTCATGCAAGGATATTCCAGAGATTCAAGCCTTTCCTCTTCTAGCTCCTTATCAGAGTAATGAAAACTCTTGGGAACTCCTTTGATCTTTTTTTGTGGAAGTTTTATACCCATTGGGTCAGGAAGAGGCAATGCTTAAATTTTTGCCAGTAGCAGAAAAGATGTGTTTACTCAGAAATAAAGATAAAACAAAATGAAAACCCCCTTAATTTAATATTCATAACTCTGAATAGAAATTACTTCACAGCAGAAAAATAAACATTTAACTAGCCATTCTCCTCTTGATACCTATCAAAACCACCAGCAGCCTTGATATTTTCTGTGAATCATTGCAACCTTCTCCCTGGAGCAATGGTATTACACAATTCCCTGCTACCTGCTAATACCAAACACATCCTAAACAGTTCATTGCCTCTAAACTATGTGACACACCCAACAGCAATTAAATAGGAGTTACTTTTTATCCATGCGTGGATTCTGTACACAGTATTATTGCAACAACAGTGTGTTACTCCTTCAGGGATCCCAGTACAGGAGAGTGATAGACTGTTCTGATAGATGCTATTGCAAATGTGTGATGATATTCTTTCTAATCAGCCATGGCTGCCTGTTTTATTTCATCGCTGTTATGTCAGCACTGCAGATGGTTAGTAGAAATTGTCACTGTTCCAATTCTCTAGTAGAATTTAAACACATAATTTATGCTAAATATAATACTTGGATAAACTTGTAAAACATGTGCCATATTCAAAGTTGAATCTAATAATTGGGCACATCCTGCCTTTGATCACTTTTACAGTGAGGATGCTGTAAAGGTTACATTTGTGTGAAGTCAATGCAGTGAGCATCTCTCAATATGGCTTCTGGTGAAATTATGATTTCATTCTGTTGCTGTTTTGATTTCTTTCTGCAGTCTGAAGAATTAGATCTTAGGGATTCCATTTTAGTGACCTTACTCTGACTACCTTTATATCCTCAATTTGAAGTTGTAACCCAGGGTATTGTCCCACTTATTTGGGATCTAAACATACAGGTCAGGAGACATTCCACAATAAAGGGAAATTTAAATAGATTATTCCTTACTGAGTTCTACTCAGTGATAACTGCTTTTCAGTTGACTTGAGGGTATTTTCTGTAAAAATAAACATAAATATTTTTTATGAAATTATGTTTAATATGGCATATAAATAGGAAACAGAAAATTGCTAAGTAATAAATCAGTAAGAAGAGCCCCACTCCTTCTTCACCTCAAGGAGCTGCTCTTCTGATTAATGGAGCAGCATGGTCAAGTCACCCAGGGAAGAGGGCTGAGGCTGGTATCAGAGACTGAGAGGATCAAGAGTTGCTACACCTGTGGTAACCCTGAGATGGAGACTGCACCAGGAGATTCCTAAACCCTGCCTCCTCTGCCTTTTAAAAGGAGAACCTCTTCTTCACTTTTAAAGACAGCCTTTAGACACTTTTAAAGACCACAGTGACCTTTTCCACAGAAAATTCACTAATTATTTATATTTGCAGCTGCATCAAAGGAAATGCAAATCTTTGCTGCTCACAAAGGTCACAGTTGCCTCTTGATGAGGAAGATGTGGAAAATTACCCTCATTTATTCACAATCAGTAAAACTAACAAGCAGAACAATATGTTAACACAGACTTATTTCATCTGGATTGCCCAAACTGTATATACTAATGAACAGTAACTTGCAGCTAATGAAATTCAAGAAATGGGTCATTTCTCTATTCTATGTATTTTTGTGTATTATATGTAGACACCATTCATGGATCCCATTACTGATTGGGTGGCGTGATACACTGACAATACAAACGCAGGGCATGCCAGTTATGCTGATTCTACCATAATATAGACTTAATAAATTGATACAGAAATGTTTTACCAGTGTGCCTTTAGTAAAATACAAAATAAGGTACTTTTTGAAGGAAATATAGTGGTGAAGCAATACCAAAGCATGGCTACTAATTCCTCAGTGCTGAGAGCTGGGCTTGAGGTTTACATTGAATTGTAATGGACAATCTTTTTCCCTCCATGACTTAAATTATAATTATACGAATCATTTATATATGCTCAATACCTTCTTCCATGATCTTTGAAGAACTTTAGAAGGACAGGTAGGAGTAGTTGTCTTGACTGGGCAGGAGTTGAAGCTGCTCAACATTGCTGTGAGCTCAGAATTGCTGGACTCAGCAATTCTTTAACTGAAACAGTAAATGATTTTTAATTATTTGCTCAATTATGTGCATTAAGAGAACTAAGTAATTCCACATAGAATAGTTGTAAGCACTAATATTTGGGTAAAATATACAATAGGAAAGGGTCTTTGATAACTCTAGACTCCCACAGATGATGTTAGCATCCTGCCTACTTTTCCCATCTTTACAAAAGTAGCTCTGCGTAGCTGATAAGGTAACTAAGACATATCTAAAGATCACAAAGACCTTTTTCATAGAGGCCTTTAAATATAGAAGTTATGGGACAGAAATATAAAGAAAAAAACTAAATCCAAGTGCAATGCACAAACTGGAGTAGTTCTAATGAAAAAATTTTACTAACTTTCAGATGCAGGAAAGCTTTTCTAGGTAATATTTTTTTCTGAAGGAGTTGAAAAGCAGCAGCCTCAGACAGCAGCATTACACAGCTAATGTTTATATGATCCCCATATCTGTGAGAGCCCACCTGAACAGTTTGCAAAATGAAACAATATTGATGTTCATTTAAGTTGTAATTCAGCATGCCTGTATCAGATTTACCCTGAGTATCAATAGGAAGCAAGATGGAGATATCTGCAACATTTTCTTTCTGGATGTCCAGAATTTTAAAACACAATTCAAAAACTTTCAAGAAATTATCAGTTCTGCAATGATTTGTTTACTTATTTCCAAGAGCAATGGCAGAAGATGAAAAAAAATGAAAATATACCCTAGATTTCTCTTGAAGTGTTTCATTTACCTGTCCATGATGCACAGATTCCCACATATTGTTCTAACACACCAGAGAATCAAAATTTTTGGAAGTTAGATGATCTCTGTCAGGTTCACTGGAGTTTTAAATCAATTATGATGGAGACAGTTTAGAAGAATAAAAAATCAGCTTTCCTAATGCACAAAAAGATGAAGTAATTATAAAAAGGTTGCCATAAATATTATTTATAGACTGGTGTGAGTTCCTCAGGTGGACAGACAATCTCTCATGAGCATCGATTTTAAAATTGTATCAATTAAAAATTATTTGCTGGAAAGTGATTCACAGCTGATTAATGTGAATACAGAAGAAGTAAATGTAGAGACCACAAAGCTTCTGGCTACATAAGTAACTTCTGATGATTCATGGGTGGTTTAACATTTGAGATTTCTAAAGCAGGTCTTCCAACAAGAACTAACTCAATAGCATATATTGTGAAAAGATTGCACTCATTTGAAAGCAAAATGCTTTTAAAGCTATTATCTGACAATCTTTCATTTTACATTCAAATTTCAAAACATCTTGTATTTGTGTTCTGATTGCAAACACATACATGGGAAAATTCTGAGAAGCCTAAAAATCAGAAAGGCATTTCAGCTCTAATTCACGTTGGAAAGAACGTGGAAGAGCTTAAAAATACCCATATACATTGCCAAAAGTCCTCAGATGTGTTCTCAGATAGCGTAGGAGGCAACGCCATTGAAGTGACAGGTCTTCTTTAAAGCGTGGAGGTAGGGGACCATCATCTCTCTTCAGATGTGGTGCTTAAAGAAATCTTTCATTCAAGGCACCTTATACTTTATGAAACTATTTTAGATGGAATTGTACCCAAACGTTTTCAAGATAAGCTGAGTGAGGAGCCAACAAATTCATTCAGAGCTTAAGAGATGTAAATCTGTTTTCTTTCTCTGTTCCTGATGTGACCTCGACACAGTAAGCAGAGGGTCTAGGGGTCTGCTCCATCCTCTCTATTACATTTATTAATAAGATAACAAGAAAGGGTGTCTATATTAATATAAAGGCCACCCCCTCACAAAGCATTACCTACATGTTACTGCAGAATTATTAAATCACAGAATCACAAAATGGGCATGGAAGGAAACACAGTGGGTTTTTTTCAGATCTGGGTTTGCCAAAAACATCAAATTTGACCCCAGCCATGGAAATATGATTTATTGGGCCAGGGAGATAACAGGCATAAAAATTGATTCCTGAAACTATCTACACAAAAAAAAGCATAAATAGTTTTTGATACATACAATATTTTTGAAATGTCATTATTCAAAGAACTACTACAGATTGGTAAGTATAGGTGCAAACTTTTATAATAACCAAAACTCTAGCTCAAGTAACATTTAGATGCATTTCATGAAATTGTGAAATAGACATATATGGTTTCAAAAATAATTAAGCAAATTAAAGGAACAAAAATCAATCAAAGACTGTTAAATTCAGCAGGCAACCTCTCTTGCACAAACAGTCCTTCAGCCAACTGCTAGTGGGGTTTTCAGGGGAGTATCTTAAGCATGTGCCCTGCTCAAAGACTATTCCCATAATCCCTGTCTGAGACAGGCCAGTGGGCTTGATAAACATCTTTTCACAAGAGTGAATCTGAATTAAAACTTTAAATTCAATTCTGCAGCTGTCAATTTTACTTTGGCTTTTCCGCACTTCAGAAGTAATGTGGTGCTGCCATCAACTGGAGTTAAGGATGTAAAGAAAAGGGTCTTTTTGAGTAGAAACTGTGTTGCATCAATGTGTTCTTGGGCCTCTCAGTTTGAGTAGGAGTTGTGTCTACACCTGGAAATTCAGAGGTCTTTTTGTCCATAAACAAGGGTTGCTTACAAGAATAAACATGGAGACATCCAACCTGCTTCCTTTCTGAATGAAGTCTGAACCTTCCCTTGTGTATTTCTAAACTAGTAAGCAAAGCCTGACCTTTTGGGTTTTTTTTCATGTAATTCTCAGGACTATCAGGAAGCTTCAAATTTGGAGCAGTTTGTGACTCACTTTGTTTTGAAGTAGACAACTGAACCAGCTGAAATCCCTCCAGAACTCCCTGGAGTGTGCCATGGAAACCACAGAGGAGCAGACCCAGCAGAAGAGGTGAGCAAACCCCTCCTCAGCTGCAGGGAAGGGGGTGAGGATGCAGTCACTGAGAACCTCCAAGATCGCTTTACATTTCACACAGAAATCTGACATAGGGAATCAGGAGAAACAAGGATACACTTTTTATTCCATATAGGAACCCACTTATAGGAGTTTTCCTGAAATTTAATGCATATGATCCTGTGGTGGGCTGCATTACGTAGGACAAACATTTTGGTACATGCTCGGCTCTGCTGACTTCTTTTTAAATCCCTCAACAGTTTAATGCCAAATGTGGAAACCAGAAAACTGCAATATAAAGAGGTCTGAAATTGCTGGGATTGTCAGTTTTGTTTGGTTCTTCCAGCTTTATGGTTTTGTTTTCATTCCTGGTTGCACAATGAACTCCATTTTAAAAGAAGAAATAGCCAGGCTTTTGTTTGTCACAGCTTCCTCCTAGAATATTGGTTAACAGCAAGCTCTATAAACTCTCAATCACCTGGGTAGCCTTTATCCATCTAAGGGGTTTAGCTGAATTTAGTACAATGATCTCAATGATGAGGGTTTGTAGGATCAAGGATCAAAATATTTTTGAAAAGTTACTTGGCTATATGGAATTTTTTTCCTCAGTATGCTATTGTTAAACTTAATAGGGAAAGAAAAACTGTTGTGTTTCATGGACAAAGAAGATCTTAAGACCTTTCTGTGCGAAATGTCATTTTCTTGTTTTTCTGTTGGAAATGTCATTTTCTTGTTTGTTTTGCTGCTGGATTTGATATCTCTGAAGTCCAGGAGTAATACCCTGTGGTTTTGTGCCAGTATCCTGCCTGTAGGAATCAAGCAGGTTTTGAAACCTGCTGGTCTGAGGGTGCACCGACCATGCACAATTATCTTTGTACCTCTATTCATTCCAGTTCCTCTGCAGTGATGCTATCAAACTCCTGTGAATGAAGAATGATTACTTAGGTCGGGTCAGAACCATATCATGGATAGACACTGATCTTGAGATTTGTCTCCCTAAAAGATTTACGTTTAAATCTTAATGCCAGCTTAACTCTCTCTCTCTTTTTTTTTTTTTAAATTAACTTCTTTAATGACCAAACCAAATAATAGTGAAAATCTGGAAAATAATTCAGTGCTCTCAACAGGTATTTCTTTTTTATTTAATTCAAAAGGGAACACAGAAGCACATTTTTTGAGAACAGAGAGAGCAGAGCTCTCTCGCATATTTTTCCTTAAGAAGTCTCCTGTGTTTCTGTGCAGAAAAGATCCAACAAAACCAGAAGTGCTCTCAATTCAGTAGCCAGAAAAATGCTTAGCTTGAAGGCTTCAGAGGAACAACAAATAAATGTCATCAAATAATCCTCATTCTAGCCAAGGTATGGTTTTTCACATTTTAAAGATATTTAAAATGCACACACACACATATACAGAAAAATATACACATATCTTCCTCTCAAAAATTTAATTTTGGCATGTAACCAGCTCAGATACTTTACTGACAGAAGACAATTTCAATTTAATATAGCAGGAATTAACTAAAAACTGAGGAAACTGAGGAAAATTAATGCATATCCATAGAGCTGAAATTATAAAAGATAAAAACACAATTGTGGGCCAAACTGTGTGTTTTGGATTGATTCAACACTTTTTAGGCAATCTTTGTTGCCCACAGATATGAATGAAAAGGTGAAGGCTATAACTTATATACAAACAAGTTCTCTGCTATGAGTCACATCCCAGCTGAGGGGAATAAATAAGAAACAGAAAGAGAAAATACAAAACCTGAAGAGAAAAGAATATTTCATTTAAGATAATACAAAAAAAGTCTGAAGCAAAATTTCTGCTTTGGAAAATGATAGAGTAGTGTGGTAAATGAGATTCTTTGGAAGCAGTGACATTAAGCATGAGGGTGCAGTGAAGACATCCCCATGCTTAGTGGTGTGTCCCAGAATCAAGGCATGAAGATGACTGAAATAACAAAACATGTGATGGGTCTAGCTTACTTCTTGACCAGTCACTGCTTGCAGCTACGTGCTGACCTCTTAAACCCTCCCCTGAGGACCTTTCTGTCACATTCATGACTCACTTCCTTTCACTCACCAAATGCTGCTGTTCATTGAGGGCAGTGATGCAGGATGATGTTTAGTCCCTTGTGAGCTGATGTTGTCCCTAACAAGGAAGTTCACAGAGCCTTGTAGCTGCACTCCCAATTCAGAAGGAACTCAAACAAATGCAAGCTCTACCAAATCCACTTACTGCCTTGGTGTAACCTTAAAGAGCTAACATTTACCTCCACATTAGCTCCACTGATAGCTGACAGCTGTCCACTTTCCTGCACAAGATTTGGGTTTGTCTTGGCGCTCAGTCTTCCTGCGTACTGCCTGCTGCCCACATGCACAGTAACACTGTGGTATGTATAGGCACTCGAGGCTCAGCATTTCTTCAGCCTGTGTACTTGTTCAGCTACAACCACACCCTGCCTCCTCTAGAGATCACAGGTGTGGTATGTTCTCAGAATTAGGATTTCTTTGTTTGATCAAAACATATGCAAGTGCCACAAGAACTCTCAGCTGGAAAATGAGCAGGTTAATGAATGTACATAACAAGAGCATTTATTGAAAAATCTCCAGTTTCTGACAACTAACCTTCCTCTCTCTTTAGACCCATGACTTATCTACACGTTTACACAGTGGGTGATGTCAGGAACTGCTTTAATAATGCACATATTTTTTCCTTGAGTATTGTCCTTTTCATTTGACAGACAACTTCTTGAGACTTTAGCAAAGCAAAACTTTCCTGAAATTTTAGAGGGACTCACAGAATCATAGAACATCTGGAGCTGGAAGGGACTCAAGGATTATCAAAGTCCAGCTCCTGGCCCTGTACAGCACCATTCCCAAGAGTCACACCATGTGCCTGAGACCATTGTTAAATGTTGAACTCCTGGTGCTGTGACCACTTCCCTGGGGAGCCTGTTCCAGTGCCCAACCATCCTCTGGGTGAAGAATTTTTTCCTAATATTCAACTTAATCCTCCCCTGACACAGCTTGATGCCATTCCCTTGGGTCCTGTCACTTGTCACTCTCACCAGAGAGAAGAGATGGGTACCTGTCCCTCCTCTTCCCCTCACAAGGAAGTTGCAGACTGAAATGAGGTCTCCCCCCAGTCTCCCCTTCTCCAGCCTGAGCCAGCCAAGTGACCTCAGCTGCTCCTCATATGGCTTCCCCTCAAGGCCCTTCACCGTCTTCATAGCCCAGATACTTGTGCCTTTCTAGAGACCTTATCCTTGGTCCTAAAATTAAGAGCCAGACATGGTTAAGGGATAAAGGGCTTTTACCCTATAATTACCCTAATTTACCCTATTTCCCTTTAATAAGGATCCTTATGGTGCAACAATTTGTCAAGGTGGAATGTGCCAAAAATGCACACATACGGTAGATCACGTATACAATTTTATAGACCTTGTAAATTAGCATATCTAACAGAGATGCCCCAACAAGAGGCTTGAATGAATAGCATGACATCTCCCTATTTAAAGTATTGCCTCCCAGATGGGTCTAATCCTAGTTCACAGCATATGTTCTAGAGAGGCCTTGGTTTCTCAAGATAGTATAAGGCTTTCTGGCCTCCAACCGTGAGGCCATTAGGATGTTTGGTCTTCTGGCCTAGCAGAATACTGGGACTATGCTAAGATATCAGACTTAAAGAATTAAAAGTATGCATGCTAAGGGTACTGAGAATACATAAAAGGTATATAAAAAGAAAAGGCAAAAAATCATCGTGGCATCACTACAACAACATCTTCTAGCTCCACCCTTGCTATATGACATCAGATCAGGTTGGATGGAGCCCTGAAAAATCTGATCTAGTGGAAGGTTCCCTGCCCATGGCAGGGGAGTTGAAATCATATGATGTTTATGGTCCCTTCCAACCCAAATCATTCTATAATCAGGTCACTACACAGGCAGAAATATACCTGCAGCAGAGATGGAGATCTTTCTTCCGTTGTCAGCATGATTTCAAAAGCACTGGCATTAATCTAGAACGTAGTTTTCAGCCTATATTGGATTTCTGTTGTATCTTAAACAGAAAGAAAATCTTTCATAGTCAGATCATGCTTTCCTTTAGTTTCACCTAAATGAACATTGAACTAGTAGCAGCATAATCTTTGAGAAGCAAAACAAATTGAAGGCTAAACCTTTTTTCTTTTTAATATAAAATACAGGAATAAACTATGGATGAGCAATTTAGTAACATAACATAAATGTTTATAATTTATCTTTTCCAAAGGTTGTATTGAGGAAGACAGACAATGGGTGATCCAGATAAACAGGCTCCAGAAGCTAATTGATAGACTGGAAAAGAAGGTGTGCAGACTTTTTCACTTGTTTCTTCTTTCACTGTCAGTAAAGCAATCTTTAAAACACAAATGTTTTCAAGGCCCCAGCTGCAACATTACCTAAGAGAGCTAACACTCATTAAATACCTACATTTTGCTTCCTCTTTCCTATTCATGGCATGGTTTTTCCATGCTTCCCTTTCCCCCTCCCAACACCATGGATTCAACTTTTCACAAAGATGTGCAAAGTTGCATTGTTCTGTGACTGGAGGATGTTAATGTATTTAGTTATGCTTGTTTGGGGGAACATGCTACAACCTTCCCCTATTAGGATCTGATATTTTCCTCTTCCTCTCCAAACGTTCCCATGAAAGCTTGACAGAAAGTTTTGTTTCCTCCTTTCCCATCAGGGACTATTTATTTATAAAGATCAAACAACTTTCCTTGTCAGTACAGCTCAACCAAAATTTGATGCAAATCCTTCCTGGGAGCAGGCTGCACCAGCCCCCCGAGCCCAGAAACCACCCGTGGTTTCCACACCAAAGCAGAGCCCTCCAGGAGTCTGACATGTGACCCATCTGATGCAACAATGCCAGGGCTTCACAGTGCTTGTAAAATCCTGAGCCACATCTGTCAGTACAGAAAATATCTATTCCTCTTAATTATTATTCAGACCTGATTGCTACTCTGGTGTTCAAAAGTTGTCTTCTAATCTGTGTGTGATGACTTCTTTTTTTTTGGAGAAGGAAGAACAGAAGAGGAAAAAGCAAGGTTATAAATTCCTGAGTTGATCTCTGCATTAAGTTTCCCCATGGAAGGACAGACAGACAATTTCAGGTAGGCACTCGGGGAGTGGCTGAATTCAGTGGATTTTGAGACTCAGGGTATTTCTTCCCCCTTATCCACTAGAGGTGAGGTTTTAGTGCTCTCAGACCCAGGAGAAGCTCCAGTCCCAGGGCAGCTGATGTTCCTCCCCACAGGTCAGTGCTCACCAGAACCCACACACAGGCAGCACGCACAGGGACATGAAACAGCCTGATCTTGTTCTCTTTTTTGAGCTGATTGGGATATTCCCCCATGAATGTGATCATCTAGTATTTGTGGCTAGACCAATACCCCTAACCCAGGCACTAGCTCAGACCTGGGCTCATGGCAGAAAAATGCCTCCTGTTACTGAACCACTAGTCCAACTTGAGTTCAGCAGCAAGTTACACACATAGAAAATAGTCAAGTAAGGTATTTAACAAGAAAAACCCAATAAATGGTGGTGACTTGGCACAGGGCTCAGCAAGAGAAGCATACTGACCTTTCTCTGCTGTTGCTCCCTCCCAAATGAAAAAAACTTCCCCCAATTACTTTTTCCCTTAGGTCTCAGTTTGGTATTTCTGCTATCCTAGACTTATTACTAATTAGCTGCATTTGGTCACACCCAGCACTGCTGGCCTTGCTCTAAAAGGAGCCCAGTACTCCCTTTGGTTATCCCTGCAGCCTGAAAGTCTCTTGCATCACTTCTCCTTAACCAGCTGTGAAATTCAACCATTCCTTGTGGCACTGTCCATGACTTCTGTCAGCTTCTCACTCTGCTCCTTGCCATGCTCCACAGCTCCTCCAGTAAGCTCTGGCCAGGGAATACCCATGAGCCTCTATCCAGCTGCTTCCTCCTGGAGGTCATTTCTGCATGGGAAAGGCAATTACACAGCAGTTGCCACATTAATGACCTTTTAGTAGCAAATTGATTTTTTTCTGAATAGATATAAATTGGATTTTGAAATGTCAAAGTCCATCATGAATGATAAGTCTGGCTTTATTCCCCACCCTGCTTTGGAAACAGCAGCTCACTGCCCTGTCACAGCTGCCACCTCACACGGACTGATACCAAAAGAAAACATTTAAAAGAATGTTTTTTATTAAAGAAATAAACCTGGCATACAGCAATAATGCAATGGAAATGTTACAGAAAGCAGGCAAACATTTTGTGGTAAACAAACTTACAACCAGGATGTTATAAAACGATCAAATATCCTACAGACAAATGACAGAAAACCTCAGCCTCAAAAGTTCAGTGCCAAAGGGATACAGTGGCAGGGCATAGGCCTCCCATAGTTACCTCCTTGTCAATATAAAACTTGATTAATAAACCACAGCAATTAGATAAGTCTGATTTTTCCAGTAGGCAACCTATCTATATCCACCTTTGCCTAACTTTTCATCTGCTTGATTTTGTATCTCACAGCCATGTCTGACTGTGAGAGGTGTTAAATACCAGCTGCCTTTCAGCAGCTACTAAAAGCCCCTCTTTTTGACTTTTCCCTGAAACAGATTAGAAAGGATTGCACAATCATGCTAAAAGGCAATTTCAGAAGCCACCACTTCTCAGCTGAGGTGAGGTAGGATTGCAGAGGCGTTTTAAAGCTCCAGCTCTGAGCTGCATCAGTTTTCATTTCCAGGCTGCACAGTACTGGGCTGGCAGGACCTCTGTTCTGCACACTGGGCTACTTCCATTAGGCTCAAAAGCCAAGCCCCCCAGTGCTTGAGCCCTCCTTCCTCGCAGATGGGGCCCATGTCCCAGTGCTCACATGTGCTGGGGTCACACAGGATGGCTGAGCACTGACCCCATCTGTGCAGCCACGCTCTGCCTCATGACATAACATTACTGAAGACTGCTAGAGATTACTTTTAACTCCTAGAAGGGGCTAGCAATTATGAGTCAGTGTTCCTACTGGAAGACTACCTGGTGAAGGG
The DNA here is from genome assembly GCA_013396875.1 of Vireo altiloquus. Lineage (NCBI taxonomy): Eukaryota > Metazoa > Chordata > Aves > Passeriformes > Vireonidae > Vireo > Vireo altiloquus. The sequence goes on along the minus strand of VZRF01012986.1, from coordinate 98,317 downwards.
TAGATTTAGTGTTGTCTAAGTCTTCTGTTGTGTTCTTTCAAAAGGGAATTTAACCATGAATCAGTTCTGTAATTTGTCTATTTTCACTCAAGTTCTAAATTCATGTATACTAACAAAGAAAATAATTATTTTCTTGCTACTGTTAAAAAAACTGTGCAGTACAATTTGAGTCACTACTTTCCTTTCTTTTTCCATATGTTTCCCAAGAAAAAAATGGCAGTGAGAGTGTAGAACTACAGGAAGAAACATTTTTTCCTCAGTTTTTTTTATCTGAAGTGTCTGCACTGACAATAAACCTGGTTGCCTTTCCCTTCACACATACATTTTGTGCATTTCTATCCACATTCTGCAGGAGATAAACGGATGCCTTAAAAGGTTACCTAGGAACAGAGACTAGACAGGAATAAGGGAATAAAGGAGGTTATTTGAAAGGCCTTCAAAGGTTACACCCTGGGGGTCCAGAGGCTCCTGCCTCAGTGGATCCCAAGATAGACAACAGGTCTCGAGTTCTTCACACTTTTATAAGTTTGGTCCATTTGCATATCAGCATAAATTCACCAGTTAAAACTCTAGCTAATGATGTAATTTCCCCAAGTTTTCCCCCCGCCTCTCCCTAAGAGGAAGGTTTATACTTTTGGGCCTAGGACGGCCTGGGTGTCTTTGAAGAGCGAGCTAAGAGGCTTTGTTCTGTCTATCTTAGCATAGGAGAGCAGTACTTAACAAGCTACAGGAAACTTCAGAGTTACACTAGCAGTACAGGATGTGAAAAATATAAAAGTTAAAACCTAAGGCATCAGTACAACTGTGCAGCAGTTTCTGAATACTTCACTCCTGCCTTGCTCAGCCACCTGCTGCTGGTGGAGGTCCTCTGTTCGTTTAAACTCTACCTGCATGTCTTGTTGGCTTTTCAGCGCGTACAGAACCTGTGCTGGCAGAACAGCTGCTACCTGAGGTTAATCAATCCTTACCCATGCTGGAAGAAAATTTTTCTCTTTGCTGCACAAGAAGTGTGTTCAGCGAGAAGTGAAGCACCACTAACAAAGTGTTTTGCTCCAGCTGCTTATTGCAAATCAATCTGCTTTTATTTTTCACGTATATGGATATTTTTCAGAATATCATAATGACACTGGGTTAGGAGGTACTGCATGTGTCTGGCAAGTTAAGAATGACTTTTTTGTGCTCTGCTGGTTGGTGTTTGTGTGAATAACTGATTGCTGGTTTGTGTACCAGGTGTACTCAAAGACACGTCTTTGCTGCTGCCCAGCCTGCCCTCACAGCAAGGGCAGCAGTTCAGAAACCTGGCTTGGACCATCATGCACATCTCTTTCAATGCTAGAAAACAGCCCCCTGCCACCATAGATTACCTGTAGGGAAGTTTTTTCCGTGTAAAGTTTTATGATTGCACAAGAGTAGCTGATAGTTCATTTCAAATTACCGTTCTTCCTCATCTCCACACACCATGTAACAATTTGAGAGGATGTCTGTCTTTTCTCAATTAAATCCAACATACATTTGGGAACAAGCAGATTTGTTAAGATGAAAAATCACCTGCCAAGCACTATAAATAAAATTTTACAAGACAGCCTGGGCTGGAATTAACCACTGAGGCGTGCAAGATCTTGTAAACACTTGTGTTTGACTTAGAACTAATAAAGACAGGATTTAACTTCTTGAGATAGAACAGAATCTAGTTATTGGAATAGTTTGTTAGAAATAGTTTGTAAGAGCAGAATACAGCTGTAGTATTGACTCCTGCGATTTCTATTTTCTTTTCAATTGCCCCAAAGGATCTAAAGCTTGAGCCACTTGAAGAGGAAGTTTTGGAAGAAAATGCAAGATCTGTAAGTACTTTTCAATATGATTTTGACATTTGATTTTAAACACCAGGCATTGAGACCACACCTGATCTCTTCTGTTAAAAAATAATTTAAAAAAATCTTTATCCTCACTTTTCCTGGTGATCAGAGTTAGCAGAATACACTGCAAAAGGCAACAGAACAAAACTTAGAATATGTGGGCAAAACTTTTATATTAATTTTTTGCATTGTTTTCAGAGGATAGAGTGAGCCAAAACCTTAACACACATAAGGAGAAAAAATGTGTCATTAATAAGATTTATCAAATTTGGTGGCAATGTTTACAGGGTGGTAGCTTCTATGCTCCAAATGCTGCATTCACACTTTAAACCACTGTTGTACAGCCTCCTTCCCTCCAAAAACTGCTGTAGGAAATCTTAAGAGGAAAAATGGAAGAGTACCTAGTGCTAAGCAGTAATCAACATTACAACCTACAAAACCAAAACTGTGACCAGAAATAAACTTTCTGTTAAATAAGTTTATGTCCCAAAATTGATACGCTAGCATTCCTAAATTCAGGGCTTTGAACCTAACAAAATGCAAATCAAATACACATGAAAAAATTATTTCATCACATGAGTTGCATTAGATTTTCTTTTCAATGAGATTATGCATTATTGCTACACAGACTGCTTATAATCTGTGATATAACACTATCTATAATCAAAGCAGAAACGAGTCAAAAACCTGTACAAGAAATTAAGTTGTACTCTTTAAGAAGCACATAGTGGTCCTTTAAATATTCCATTGGTGAAGTTGACAAGCTTCAATAGATGAGTCAATAAATAAACTATTTGAAAGAGCTAAATGATAATTATATTAATTCAGGATAAATAGGTCTTCTGTACTTCTGACTGTTTATAAAGACTGTTCATTTTCCTGAAGAATTCTGGAGGGAAAACCCCCTCCCTATTCATCACTTAACATGGGCTATCTCACTCAGGTGAGGGTCAGGGTTCTAAAAGGTAAAAAACTATGAAAGCAACAATGCATCCAGTGCAGATTGTGGGGATATGCTCTCATCCCAAACCTCACACCTGCTGCCATACAGATTCATCCAAGGAAATTCACTGACTTTATTACTGAACATCTGAAAGATCAACCTTTGCTTTGCCCTCTTCTAAAAAGACTCTTATCCAGAGTTAGGACAACTCTCCTCTGAAGTGGACACTCATGCTTAGACATAAATGCCATGCTTGAGCATTCCTAATTCTCCACTCCACTAAAACAGGGACTGCAAACTTCACAGGAGTTTTTGTGGGTTTTCTTTGATGATAGTGGTTTGTATTTTTTCCTGATAGACTTTTCTGAGTTTAAAGTACAAGGAATTCAGAGGAAGATATGGCAGTAATATTGTAATGGTTCTGTATCAGCACATAATGATTGTTCAGCATCAAATGTCTGTGCTGGAAGAAAAAATGGAGGAGTTCCGTCTTGCTCTGAAGCAGTATGTGGAATCTGCTTCTGCTCAAGGTGGCCCCTTGCAGTAAGTACAATGTTATTGTCCCTGGGCTGAAGGAAGGAATGCAGTCTTTTTTCTTTAATAACTTGGATTATTTATGAAGAGAGATTCTATAACACCTTTCTTGGTGGGTTATGTGTGCATGTAAGACAGAGCTTTGCAAAGACAACTAGAACTAAAAAGAGATGTCAGAATGTGCAGATTTTAGGTACTATCACAAATGACAGTACAGGACATCCCAAAGATGCTAAACAATCTTTTCAGGCTTGTTAGCTCTGCAGGTCATCAATTCATGAGTTCTGGAAGCTCCTAGGCTGAGACTCTATGGGAAACTCATTTTCCATCCTTCATTTGTGCTTACCTGGCAATGGAGCAACTTATCAACTTGTTTGCCAGTTCTCTGGTTGGAAGTTTTCAGAATTTTCCCTTTAGGCTGTCATTGTAAAATTTTAATTCATAATAAAGAACTGGGAAAATTAAAAAGCAAAATTATCACTGAAACGGTGTTTCTGCTTTGCTCCTTTTAGAATTAAATAAAACATTAGAGCTCAGTTAAGAACAAATTTTAGTGGCTTACCACTGTACTTAATTTCTGAATTTAACATAGTGGAGAGATCTACTACCATACATACTACAGACCATTATGAAAAAAATATTTTTGTAATGTGTACACAAAACAGCATCTTCTTATATATTTAAGGGCTTCAAATACTGCCTATCACATACCTAATTTATGAGTCTTGTTGCTATGAGATTATTACATTTAGGACTTTATCAGTAATGTTCACATACACCAGAAAAATTAAGTGAAGCTGGAAGAAGAGTGATCTTTCTGCAGTGGTTCAGTTGTAATTGCAAGCACATGAGGAAAATAAAATTCTGTTGTTGACCAAGAGATGGGGAAAAAGCCCAATGAGAAGCCCTTCTGGCCCCCTCCCAGAAATGAACATCCAGCTAAACACTGTAGTGGCTGCAGACCTGTCAGGGAAGAGCGATTACATGGCTTCAGAATGCAACTTAACAAATGGTGGCAGAAAGTTCCTTTCTCTCCCAAGTTTACAGGCGTTTGGTAAGTCTGTAATGCCACCTAACGGATGGCTTTTGCTGTAGCTATAATTGACAGTGACTTGTTTATTCCAACAGCTTTGGATTTTTTTGCTATTTCACCACGGACTTTCACATACAGCAGGAGAAAACCAATAAATCATAAAACATTGCTGACTGCATTATGAAGCATAAGCTGAGGCCAGTTTTCAAGCACATCCTTAGTGAGATCAGCAATCTCACACTTGGGCACACAGACAAATCTGTGTATATACTTTCTGTGCTATTTATCTAAACACCAATTTGAGTGCCCAAGTGCATAAGTGCCCTAAATGCTATAAAGCTTTTATGCTCAGGATAATAAGCAGGATGATTCTGTATAGAGGATCAAGAGATATTCTGTGGGTCATTTTTCACCCTTGAGAAACTGTTACTTGAATAATTTAAAAACAAGTAATTAGTAACCAAAATATTATTTTTAAAGTGTATCTGCAGCAGATATCAGCCTATCTGGCTTCATACTCCATTATATATATACATACTTCATCCACTCCATTTGCATTCAAAGCACTTAAAATCTATGACACTTTGATGCATCTCTCATATAAAAGGATAACTTCTGCTTATTAGCTGATCTTCCCTGAACAGCTGCTTCATTAATTTTCTGCTTAGCATTTCTTTAGATAAATGACATTATTGGAGCAATATGAAAAATTAGTTCCATCGTTAGTGTAGTATTCTAAAATACTAATTAATAAAAATAAACATACAAGGATTTTCATTTTTAAAAGCTCAGATAATTTGCAGTGTTGTGGATCACTATGATCACTCATTTGTTGTTTTTTGAGTTTGGTTTTGTTGGTTTGTTTTGTGGGTTTTTTTTCAAAAATCACTGCATTTGTTCCTACTCATAAGCAGTTAGGGATAAAATGTATACAATATATAACTTTATTGTGTTTCATTAAATTAGTTCTATTGTGAAATTTTTAGTATTTTCATACAGAGGCTTCCAAATAATTTCCACTTCATTGTTTATGAGTTCTGGGAAAACAACAATGCCTGGAATAGGTACGTGTCAGGATTTTGGTGGCTTTTTTTGTTTGGTTTTTTTTTTTTTTTGGTAATACATAAAGTTCTGAAGGTTAGAAATCGATTATGTAGAAAGACTGAGTATAAATTACTTTAAATACTGCTAACGGATCTTTTGCTAAATATATCACAATTAATACTTCAGAACAATACTTCAGTTGCTAAAGACTTGAGTATACTGAAACATAAATAAAAATGCCAGAAAGGAAAAGGTGATTCAAACCAGAAAAAGTCTGAAAGTGAGTACATAAAGATATAGCATCAGATGGATGTTAGTTCATCAGAAGACAGCAATATTAACAGAGTTTCATGGTAAAGAAGAAACAAAAACACCCAATTATTGAAACAGAAGATGTCCCACCCCACAGCACACTTCAGCATGCAAGTAGTTATGGGGAGCTCTCCCAAAACTTCCCAATCCACATCACAGGAACTCATCCAACAGACTCCCAGTGTCTCTTTTGGGCCCAAAATAGTAGTTATAGTGATTAAACATCCTACCAGCTGAATTCTAGCCTCCAGCAGGCAGATGACTAAGAAATTGAGACAAAAAGATTATCTACATTTAGTTTAAAAAAACTCAGACAAACCAACCCTATGATCCTAAATCTGTAGACAGAATCCTTTCTTGGGGAGATGGAGAAGTCTCTTGAAGCTTTGTTGCTTTTCTTTCAAACAAAATCCCATTTTTACTGGGTTTCCTATCACAAAGACTCAAGAACACTGGTAGCACATGTCAGCACTATACTGGGTCACAACCAAGAGATGAGCATCAGAGTGACAGCGAGCTGCACATAAGAAAACTCTGTTTAGTATAACATGCAAGAACTTCATAGCTTATCTGGTCTCCTCTCCCACTATCACCCTAAGTTTTGAAGCACAGAATCTCTATTACAGCATTAATTGCAAAATTTCTAATGCTCATTAAAAAAAAATGAACCCCTTTAAAAACTGTTATATTTTTATTTTTTACAATTATTTAGCCACCTTCGAATGAATTACAGCAAGGCATTCCAAAGAAATAATGTGGATTTCTTGGATACTCCAGAGCTCCTCACAACAATGCTAGTCCCTGGTAAATATCAACATTTCACATTATTTTGTTTGTTCCATATGAAAGGTTTTATTATATTAGTGTGTTCCATATGCAAGACCATTGCATAATATCACCCTTATTCAGATCTTCTTTGGTAAAGTATAGAGGAGAAAGGGACTCTAAATGTTTTTATTTTAACTACAGAAATATAAAATGCATCAGCAAGGAGAAGAGCCACAGTGCTTTATTTGACATACTGTGAAGTTACACTACCAAACACTATTTAAGAAAACATCTAGAAGAAACGACACTATGTGTGAATGGTAAAATAGATCCTGTTTAAGCTTTTCAAAGAGAAAAATGTTTTCTGATTAAGACTTCAATTTATTCCTAGTTACATTGACTGAAGGGAGCCTTAATTACGAGTAATTGATATTTACTAACCAACTTCTTGTACATACTTCCTGCTGTGTTAAAAAAAGAAAAGGGGTAAAGATTCCAAATTATTATTCCTAATGCAAACCAATGAACATCTTTCTCCTAGAAATAAGAAATAAGTTAAAAGACACAGTGCAGATGCAGGATGAAGCAAAGAAAGCATCAGTCCCATATTTACAGAGAGGANTACACTTATATAATAATAATATTTAATATTGCTGGATAATTGGGATATTGCTGGATCTAAGACAAACTTGACTGTAGGAAACAATGAAGCCTTTTCCCCAAATCCTTTGTGTCCAAGAGACTGCACATGATCCAGCAGTGTTCCAGGGTAGCTTACTCATGCATAAAGTACAATTAACATAAAATGAAATGTAAACATAATTTTTAAATGCCGAAACCTGGAAGTGTCTGAAATTGGATTCCAAGTACTCATTAAAGCATTTACTCTGCCTACTAAGAAGGATTTCAGTCTGCAGCACTCTATCTGGCAGACAGTTGCCATAGAAACAGCATTTCTCACTGTGCACTCCTTGCTGGGGGGGGGGGACCAATGGGAATTAATGCATTCGCAGTTCTTTGTACACTTTTATACATTACCTGTAATTTAGACATCTGCACAGTGATTTGAACTCTGTTTCATGGAAAGAGCTTCCCACAACTGATCTATACAAATCATATTTGTGTTTGAAAGACAGTAAATGTTCTTGAAGTAAAAAATGATGGCTGCAATCCTACCAGTACACTTTACAAAAGGATTTTAGACACCTTAAAGTGACACCATGGTAAAATCAGAAGAAAAAAACGCCCAACCCTGTCTGCAATTAGAACATACATAGGCTCTATTTTAAGAACACATTTACCTTAGCTGAGAAACTTCCAAACTTCTTCTACACATCTGGGTCGCTAAGAACTGAATCACTTGCAAATTTTAATCTGAATCTGATTCAATCAAAGTTTACAATCTGTAAGTCTTCACCAATTAATTAGCAATAATGATACACTTATGTGGCCAAGAATGATTCAGGAAGACGAGTTTTCAAGACTGTTTGATCCAGTATAATCCTAAAGAAAATTAATTTACTGTCAGTTAATAGGAACCACAACCTATTATAACCACTCATCCACCTGTTAACTCATCCATTTGCTTCAGCCAATGTATCAGAGTGACATGAATCACTCAGTTCACCTTCAGTGAATATGTCACTTTTACACAAGATCTGGACTTGAGGACTTTAGAGAACCTTTGAGTGAAGAGAACATGAGCTAAGGGGAAACCATGGAACACTTATAACGCTATAAGCCATGAAATAAATAGTTAAATTTGCATTTTTGGGGCTCTAATTCTTTAATCCACTGGTGTTTCAGAGACTACTAGGCTCATAGCCTGAATTCAGGTAAGAATCTTAAGTATTTTCTCATCGCTTTTCTTCATGAATAGTAAGTTTCATTAAAATAGCACTAATGGCAGCATTTATGGGCACATACAGAAGAAACAAGTTCTGTTAATGAATTTGTGTGGTGTGAAACCTATAGAGCCTAGACCACCTGTCTGCTAAGGGCACTTGGCATCTCAGATCCAGTCACAATTCCCTTCCTTCCTTCCTTCCCATCTCTCTCAATAAATCTTGTGGTTCCTCTCTGCATAAGGTTCCATTTCAAAAGGCCAAAGGCTAGAGATTGTGGGGAAGAAACACAAATTGGTTTCACTCCAGCACTGTCTATAGTCTGGTGATTACAGAACTTTTTATGGGAATGACATTTTACAAGTCCATCAATTCTCTTACTTTTGAGGACAAAACACTATTAATTCCTAGCGTTGTGTTAAAAACCCACCAGATCTGAATAACATCATCAGGAAAGCAAGTCATTAAAGGTAACACAACCACCCAGGGAAGATAGTGCTCAGCTTAAAAATTGACACACACAGCAGCGCAGGACTGAGGATTTATTTGGTTTGCTCTCGGGGATCTGGGTGCTTAATTCTATGCAACTGCACCTATGACACATTAATGCTTCTTTGGATGTTATCAAAAGGAGATACAATTCTTGTGATAAAGCCACCTCCCCACCACCTATGATCAGCTCTCCCAGTATTGAGTAGTTTTTCTCACCTGTATTAGCATACATAAATGAACGTTTCTTTACATATGCTATAGGTATTTTATTTAGGATTTTTACCAGAAGTCAAAAAAGAAATGCCCTTTGTGTTAACAAATAAACTCTGCTCTCTTTCAGCATTGTGGTGGGTCCTCAGTAACAACTAGAAGCTGTTGTTCCAAGTAATGTTATGTTGGTTGCATTGTCTATCATTACACTAACATTCACATTGCAGTGTACAGGTGAATTTATGATGTGATAATGTTTGTTATTATGGATGGGATCTTTTCCAATCTATCCATTCTAAAATCTGGAAAACTGTGTATTCATTACTTTCTCTTCTTGTGACTAGTTCAGTGAAATGATGCATTCTAAAAACTGAAATAAGACAACTATGATAAACTATTTATTTTGTATATACGGTCCAAACTGTCACAGAAAAGTATGTCTTGGATGTATGACTAAGTATTTCTAAAAAGTTTCATTATTGCATTAATAAACAACCAATACTTAATGCTGCTGTGGTGTCCTTTTACAAAAGAAAGTAGTAAGAACCAGAACACACGTTTTCATACATGTCTGCAGAGAAGCTGTAAGTTGTAAATGAAAAGAATAAACATAGGGACAACTCTTTGTGCTAACACAGAACTTCCCCCAGGATATTTTCTGCTCAAAATGAGACAAGGCAGCACTATCTTCTCTTAACAGACCCATCCCTTACCCTCACAAGAGGAAACATACCTGCCTATCTGCTGTCACTACAGATCCCCAGACTTGACATTGCACAACCTCTGTGTCCTGACCACTCAGAAAATATTTTCTTTACATCGTTGGCAGGCTCCTGCAAAGTCATTAGAGAAACTGCTGTTACAGCATAAGTAGCCATAAACCTTGAGCTTGTTTGGAGTTCTAGCAGGGGAGCAGGACTACTGTATACCCTTGACTGATGAACAACATCACCTCCATGAGGGAGATCACCCTCTTCAACCACTGTGCAGCTTTGGTAGGGACACACATGGAGCACTGAGGGAGGAATGGGACACCCTCCTAGTCAGCCAGGTCAGCTCAATCAACCTGGTCATCAATACGGTGACAGATGTTGCAGCCTGACTGCCCTCATGTCCAGGGGCCTGGGGGTCCTGGTTGATGGCAAGCTGAATGTGAGTCAGCAGTGCCCTGGCAGCCAAGAGGGCCAACCCTGTCCTGGGGGGCATCAGGCACAGCATCGCCAGCTGGGCAAGGGAGGGGATTGTCCTGCTCTGCTCTGTGCTGGGGCAGCCTCACCTTGAGTATTGTGTGAAGTTTTGGGCACAATATAAAAGACATATAAAGCTACTACAGAGTGTCCCAAAGGAGGGCCATGAGGATGGTGAAGGGCCTACAGGGGAAGCCATAAAAGGAGTGGCTGAGGTCACTTGAGGAGACTGAGCAGAGACCTCATTGCAGTCTGCAACTTCCTCATGAGGGGAAGAGGAGGGGCAACTTGGTCAAAGGCAGTGCTTTTAATACTGAAGTCCAAGGCTTTCCTGTATTGACACAATCCAGCTACCAATCTGTCCATTTCTAAGAGGACACTGAAACTACCCTCACAAATGACATCAGTCTAAGTTTAACGGTTTCTTTTCTTTATCAAAGTAAATCTACTCATACTCCTGAATCACTGGCTGCTGTTTTTCTGATGCCAAGATGTCAGTTTAGTCTATAGCGTGTGGTTTTTTTGTCACCACTGACCTAGCAACAAAGGAAATCCAGTGACATGTGACACAGATTCAGGGAAAATCCTTACATGAAAAACGACACACTAAGATTTGTAATATTTTTCCTTTCTCACTGGAAAAAATCAATTAAAATAACCTGCTTTAGGACTTTAGAATTAGGTGCTGGAAGGGTGGAAAAAGTTGTAGTAGGTTATATGTGCTTGTCAGAGTTACTTGCCTTTGTATATTTACTAGTAAATAAACACTTTGACGAATTATACACAAAAAGAAGTTCGAGAAGTTTCACTTAGGAGTTTTGAGAGCTACACACAGAAACTGTCTTGGACACATACTCAGAAAAAAAGATCCATATGACCCACTCTAAGAAACTCCCACTGATTAAAAACTAACCAACAAAAATATTTATTTGCATCATTTGGGAAAAGAAATCTAGTGCCTATCAAACACAACTTGACAGATGTTTGTGTTATTGCAACTGTCATTTAGCACATTCCCATTTAGCTTTCATTATCATTTGTGACAGGGTAAAAAATTGCCTGCAGTACTCAAATTATATTATTATAGGTCTAAATACACCTTTAGAAGCTAATTATATTCATACAAAATACTTATTATTGATGCCTGTCAACTGACAAATGCTTGGAGGAGATACCTGAACTACTGCTTTCCACTTCCCTATTGGATACCCTACTCATTTAAGGGAAAAAGAGAGAATTAACTATGCATTGGTACACCCATTTACCTGTATAAGACATATGATTAAAATCTGTCTTGTTTCTCAGCTTTTCCCATTATTTTCACTTTTCAAAGTCAAGAACACTGGACAATTATTTACAAAGAAGTTTAAGGAACGCAATGCACAGGCAGGTCTCCTGTTCTGATCCATGATGAGAAAAGATTTCTAGTGTTAATGGAACTAATATTAACAAGAGACTTCATACCTTGAAAGAAGGTATGTGTATCCACAAAATATTAAGGAATATCTTTTGTCAAGATGAAGATTTCAAATTAAGAAGAATCAAGTCAAGTGTTGTCAAAAAAAGCCCCAAAGGATAGAGGAGTAGATACCCTAAGACATCTGAGATTTGACACAGCCAGTATTTGTTGTTCCATCCTTACTTCTAAGGAAGGGAGTTGAGAGAAAGCAAAAAGTTCCAGTCAAGTATTGTTTTAGAATTTATGGTCAGGCAAAATATACGGCTACATAACACAAACAATTCAATGACAAAATTCTGCCACACCAATATGTAAAATTTATTTATTTTCACTTTAATCATGTTACCATTTCAGGCATTACAAATTAAAGGTTTGTCTCTTAAAGCATTCAGGCAATTACAGGAAGAAACAGGCATTTTCATAGGTTTCACAAGGTCGTACTTCCATCTGCAGGCACCCAAGTACCTTCAAAAATCTTGGAGATCTACCCCAAATGTAGCTCTCTCATTGATGGATTTCTGATCTTCCAAACAACATGTCACTTCTTGCAGATGTCAATGAAGGGTTTGTTCTTTACCTGTAAGAGAAACCAACCCTCGAATTACTTCGAATTATAGTTATAACAGAGCACCTAAAGTTTTCATTTGGGTCTGCTTTTAACTCCTTTCTACTCCATGTGCACTTCACTTTTTTTTTTTTTTAATGGCAAACAGTTCTATTTTCATTAATCACAGAGACTTAATCTAAAATTTTCCTAGAAGACTGTGTTGACACAGCAAATGCTGAGCTATGTATTGGTATCCATGATCCCCCCATCTCAAAAAACCCCCAGTATCCTTTGGGACAAATGCAGTCCACAGTCCAGAAACTGTAACAACTGTATCTCCATTGTACAAGTCCCTCTAGGAAGTTTTCTTCATCTGAAAATACAACTTCTACTCCTAAGTGGGCACATACTTCAGCAGTGGCTTCAAAAATTCAGAACTAGGAAAGTCTTAAGATAGGCATGAACTGTCTGAATACTCAATTCAGTGGCAAACTGTTGAAAACCACCTGCTCCAAAATACAAGCTCACTGACACTGTAGGATTGTCTGTTTGTCCTTAGAAATTTATTTGCAGGCCACCTTCTGCCACTTTTAAGCATCATCCATTTGATTTACACATGCATCTCATCAATCCCTCTGGTTTCGGTGCAGAAAAATGAATGACATGATCAGAAAACACACTGGAATTTTGGATGAATAGGGGATCTCACTGATTTCTGCAGGGACCCTCCTTTTTCCTAGGAATGTAAACATGTGAAAGTATACAGATTATCAAAATCTGCCCCCCTTAGAAAAACAGCTGGTGGGAGAGGGGGATAAGTTAAGAAATTAAAGAGCTGAAACTTCCCAGTCTGAAAGCAGGTTTTAAAACAAATAAAGCTTTCATCTTGAGGACAAATAGAAAGACATAAAAAGTAAGATCAGGGAAAGTTGATTATGGTTATATATTACTTAATTTTGGTTTTTCAAAAGAAATTCTAAAAGCTTAAAAATGCCTCCGAATGTGGCCAACACAGTAATCATGTGGACATACTTTTCCACAATAGGAATCCTATTTCTACCAGAACTACATCCCAATGGTCTCAAAAGCAATTTAGCATGTAGCCTAACTTGATATGATAATGTTTACATGGAAGATTTTCCCCCACTTGGGGTCTGGAATGTGATCCAGTAGGTATTTTCCTCTAACACATGAAATATTTGAGGATTATTTCATCACAAACATTAAGGTAGCACACATGGATATCCTTCACATTCATCATTCATTTCTACTAATTTCTCCCCAAAATCAAAGATAATGATAATACAAACTGCACTGATCTCATTAAAGGTTTTCTAGTGGACACTGATGCATGGACAACTAAGACACTGGATTAAGACTTTTACCAAGCTGGAAATGTATCAAGGTTGTTCTCTTTTATTTTGAAAACATGGAAACATATCTAATCTTTTTCCTGAAAACAAATTAAAATCCCTTTCCCTTTATGTGGTACTAACCAGAGTAAGATGTCAAATACCAAGTGGAGAAGTTACATACAAACTGTAACTTCTGTTACAACAACTGCACAATCTGTTCTTTGAAGGTTTTACCAAGATGGCAGGCTAGTTTGAAGGAAAATGTTTCCTGTCAAATGGCTTAGCAAAACCTCCATGGATGATTTTATAACTTCACTTAATACAAAAAAATGCACTTACTGGCTTTTCAAGTACAATTGGATGATCAGGAAGAAACTCTGGCTTCTTCTGAGAGAGAGAAACATTTGAAAGCTTCAGAAGGAAATCTCTGCTGTATTGGATCCTTTCTGTGAATATACAAAATCACTAAGTTCAACATTTTTGTTTAAGGGATTAAGATTGGGAATTCAGAAAAATTATTTGGTTACTTATAGAATGGTAGAAATGCTACATGTCAAATATAAAAATCAGTTTTAAAAACAGGAGTAATTTAAGTCTTACCTTATATCAGGAAAATTTGAAGTAAATTACAGAGCCTTTCACTTTAACTGTATCAAACCAACACAGGAAATCAACAGAAACGAAGAAAAAAAGTGAATCCAACCTTACACCAGACAGACTCCCATATCTTGTTCTAATTAACAGAAACACCACAAACTGGTCTTGAAACCCACAAGAAAATCTGTTTATAACTCACTCCAAAGTGGCACATATTTCTAAGGGAGAGAAAGAAACATGGGGTGTCTCTTTTCTTGGAGCTAATAACTTAAATGTCTTTCAACACCTAAAAGTAATTATGAAATCTGCTGCACATAAAATGGCAAACATATTAATAGCAGTGAAATAGTTTTGAAGAGTTATGCTGAACCAACAAGAGTCAGGGCCTTTGCTCAGAACATGTAGGCTTCTCATTCGAGTTCACAGCACTGGATCTACTGTGGCACAGCTTTGGGTACAGTATGTCTAGCAATGTCTGTATTTTGAGCTGATATTCTCAAACAAGAGCAGAAACAAGAGGAAAGGAATCAGGCAAAGAAGGAACTTCATTTCTGGTCCTTCACGACAAAAGTTTATTCCTTTAGAAAGATGAGCCTCCTGCAAGATTGTTACACTGTCACCTGATGGACAATAGGCTGTAGGATGTTTACAAGAAGCTGATGTCAACTATGACATGAATTTTTTCCAGCCTTTGAACACGAACGACTGCAGGAACTGGTGAACCTATGGCAGCGCTTGTGGGTAACTTTGAAAGGAACAGTTTAAAGAATACAAGCATACTTGAAAACTTTCGGCTTGTTTTTCCCTCCCTTTGATTAAAAACCTATGAAGATGAGGACTTCTGTAAGGCCCTTGACACAGACCCCCACAACATCATTCTCTCTAAATCGGAGAGAGGTGGATTAGATGGGGGACTGCTCACTGGATGAGGAACTGGTTGGACAGTTGCATCTAATCTCATGTTAGAACAAGTCCAGAGGAGAGTCCCTAAGTTGATCACAGGGCTGGAACACCACTTCTATGAAGACAGGCTTAGACAGTTGGGGTTATTCTGTCTGGAGAAGAAAAGGCTCTGGGGAGACTTTGGGGTAGCCTTCCAGTACATAATGGTGGCCTACAAGAAGGCTAGAGAGGGACTTTTCAGAGGCATGTAGTGATAGGAAAAGGGGGAATGGCCTTAAGGTGAGGAACAGTAGGCTTAGGTTAGAGATAAAGAAGAAATTCCTTACTCTGAGGCTGCTGAGGCAATGGAAAAGGCTGCACAAAGAAGTTATGGATACCCCATCCCTGGGGTGTTGATCAGCGTCCTGGGTGGGGCTTTGAGTAACACAGTCTAGTGGCAGGCGTCCACACCCATGGCAGGGGCTAGAACTTGATGACCTTTTAATCCCCTACAACCCAAACCATCCCATGATCCAAAGAGTAGTGGCCATGTCTGGATGTAGAGAAGTGAGTGATGAGTCATGTCCCTCAGCGTTTCATATCTGGACCAGTACTGTCAAGTATCTTTATCAATGACAGACATGGGATCAACTGCACCCTCAGCAAATTTACAGATGACACCAAGCTGAGAGGTGCAGTTGACACACCTGAAGGACAGGATGCCATCCAGAGGCACCTGGAAAAGCTCAAGAAGTGGGCCCATGGGAACCCCATGCTGCACTTCAGAACTGCTGAGACAATTGAAAGCACAATACCACTGAAGAGATATCAAATGGAAATTATTATCTAGAACTTAAAGTACAGATGAACATAAACAGAGTTCTAGAAGAATTTTTACCATGCGAGGAAAAAAAAGAAGAAAACAAAAGACTTATTTATAAGCAGCAGCTGAATAGCAGGACCTCTAATGTTGTGTTACGCTGAAGGGAAAGATTACAACAATCAGCAAACCAACAAAAGCCCTTTGAAAACAAATGAGAGAAAAAGTTTGACATTGTGGAGAATTATGGAGTAGACTCAGGGAGGCATCACAGAGCAATTAACTGCTGAAAAAGATACAAAGTGATGTCTTATACAAGAGACTAGGATCTGATGAGAAGCCATTTAATATCCTGTAGAACAAAACAATCTCTACTCATCTCAAGTAGAATCAATGAGAAAGTATGAGAAAGACACCACCAAACAGATAGAACTTGACATGTCTGACATCTAACTAGATCCAAAGAACAGAACTCTATTATATTTATCAAGATAAAGAACAGAAGAAATGAACCTGAGCCTGAAAGGGGATACATAAAAGACTTATTTTCAAGTCAGTAACACAACAGAACAGAGCGACTGCTCAAGAACCTGAGAGATGGTAACCTCAGACTGAGAAAAACACGAAAGGCTCAATAAAACTTAAGAGAATTCTTCCAATTTTTGAGCACTAAGAGCAACAGAACAAACCACATCTTCAGAGATTACTTAAGGACTGGAGACTACAGATGGATGCCTGATTACAGGAAGACACAGACAAAAGAAATTGTCATAACAACCTACATCACCGATGCAGTTTCTGGGACATGGTAAAGAATGAAGAATTAGGTAGGAAGCAGGGCAGAAAAGTACTGTGAGAATTCATTTGAAATCTGAGATTATCCCTTAAAGAAAAAAAGGAGTAAAATTCTGACTTGGGTCAACTACCAATACTCTATGAGAACAGTGGCAGTCAGTACAGAGAAAAAAGCATAAGGAGCAAACCTTAAGGACAGTACTGACACAAAAATAAACCAGGATTAATCATAAAAAAAAAATTAACTCATATCTATCCACCCAAATACTATTATTTCAGAACCACCATAGTAAGAACAGGACAAGGAAGTCAAAATGCTGAGTTCTTAACCTGATTACATTCGATAGCCTGTACGCCACATCTGAGCCCAGCAACAGGCTAAGGGACACAACTCACATCTGTGCTTCTACACACACAAACCACCTATACAAACCCCGGATTTTGTATGAAGAATTGTTTTTATGTTTGGGGTCTTTTTTTGGGGGGGGTTGCTTGGGTTTCTTGCTTGTTTTGTTGAGTTTGTTTGGGTTTTTTAAAGACAGTTACATCCCTATATGCAAGCAATTCTACCAGTGGAAGTTTTCCACTTCATTTATGGTCAACTTTTACATCTTCCCTGGAGTGTTATGTGAAAACCAGAAAAATTTCATATTGCTCTGCAAACTCAGTGCACTGGCTCATCAGAAAAAATAAAATGCAGCCCACATCACTTCAAAGTTCAGGTGTCCACCATCCAAAAATACAAACCTGACACAGCTCCCCATGCAAGATTTTACCTTTTTTTGCTCCTGATTCATGTTGTTTTGGTTGACAGAGCATCACAGTTTGAGTTAAGATCTTCACTTCAGTCATTTCAGATGACTACAACAGGAAGGAAAGTTATGAAGCTTATCTCCTCTAAGTGTATTAAAAAAGTGATACAAGTTTCTTAGTTAAAAATAACAGTTGTAGCACAGTTTTATTTGAACCTGTAGAATGTTACTCTTGATTACATAAAATAAAGGAATAATTCAATAAAACAATACGGTTGAACGTATTTGAGAGAAATTTTTTACACAGAATTTTACAGTGTTGTTACTTTTTAGAAAGAACACAATTATCCCCTCCTTTTCTATATTCCCACCTAGAATGCAGCCACAATGCTGCTACATTTGGGAATAATAAAAGCAGGAAGGACTTTCTTTAAGACCAAAGGATGGACTTGGATTCTCTCACTTAGCAAAAAGGTTTGCTTCATAAGCATCAAGACCCAATATCCACAGTATAATGCCAAGCTTTTTCCAGCTGCCAAAACCTTGAAGAAAGTGTTCTGGAAAGTCTGAAAGCAGTTTATCCTCAACAGTTTGTCTTAGCTCTGAAAAGGCTCTACAGGTTTGGTCAAGGAATCTTAACATCACTCTAAGTCAGAAGGGAAGGGAGCAAGAACTGAAAATTGCTCATCAGGCAGGGGTGGGTAGGGCACTATTCAGATGGTATTTGGGGTACCCATGAAACAGTTCATGGTCAAAAGTATTATTGAAAATAATACTTTTTCTGTACACTATGTTAAAGAAAAAGTTTAAAAAAATATTAAAAATACAGCTACACCTATATCAAACAAATGCAATATGCAGCTACATGTAGCTAAATACTGATGAAACTGAATATTACAATACTGATAACCAGAAGCTTATTTAAAAGGGAGTAGTTTGTTCTCCTCAGCAATTACTGCTCAAGAGACAAGTGTGTTAATTTCCTTATGTTGGATCAAAGATAGGCTCCCAAGACCTTGCCTTTTTTATTTTAATTTTTTTTTTTAAAGTCAAAGGCAGCTTGCAGGAGATTAATACAATAAAGAAGGACTACAGGATTACTACAACTCTTCTAAAATTGAAAACAAAAAAAAGTAAAAATTAAGGAACAGGCATTTGTTCTAACCCCCCTCCCTCATCTATCAACGCTCTGAAAAAACATTGAAATCAGAATCAACAGAAAATCAAACTCAGGCTATGAAACATGAAGTATTCCAGTTAGGAGACTCCAAACTCCACTTTCCAGCAAACAGCTACAACCAATTTCAAGTCTGAAGGACATATCAATACCATGTCCAAACCCAAGCACTTTCAGCAATAAAGTTTTATGATGTTTGCTGTCTCAAATGAATTTGTTCATGTGCTAGCAAAAAAATAAAAAACCCTGATGGTTATTATTTACACATAATAAGCAAAGACAGAATATATTCACTCTAAAAGAGCTGACTTATATTCAATGAAGACTAAAGAAATGCCACATAGACTTTCATAAGAATCCTAACTTCCTAGGCTGCATATTTCAGCTATTAGTGCATACAAATACCAGGGAAAGGCATTCCTGAAACTCATCATTCTTTTCAACAGTTCTGACACTGCTGGTTTAAAACATTCAGAGTCAAGGACAGCTCCTAGCTGTCCAGTTTTCATTTGGTTACACAGCAGATCAGCTGACCTTCAATTTACAAATAATTATATATTTTCTCGATACTCACCCAGTTAACCTTACTCTGCAAACATACTTCAGTGCTGCTGGGTAATTCAGTCCGAATGTTTAATGCAATGGGTGATGCTGGTGAACGTAAAAACATTAAGAAAAAATAATTTCAATAGACTCCACAGTATTCTGTGATACTTGCCCCAAGAACATTCCTTGCTCCACAGAGATTATATGGGCATTTATTCACAATTTAAAAGCTCTACATCATCACAGGACCCCTTTTCCATTTCTTCCACAAATTTTATACAAAGTAAAAATTTATGATGTCACTTAGCTTCAGTCCACATCAGCACAGCTGATGATTCTCTGGCCAGCAGAAATTTCTCACTCAACAATAATAACAACTATAATACTGCAATACCTAGGTTTTTAATCAACAGAGATTTAAAATGAAAACCAAAATATTCACACCTGACATAAATACTGCATGATTTTTTTTCTTAAAAGTTTTTTGGGTTTTTTGCTTTGGATGTTTATAAAAGCTAGGAAGAACAATGCAGTGCAGTGTACTGTACTTACAATAAAACTGAAATAATCTATTTGTTAAATTATGTGTATTTTATGTTTTCAATAAGAGGAGTCAACTACTCCAAGAAATCCAAATTTAACAGAGAAGCCTGATCCAGCTTTCTGAAGCCAGATTTCAGGTGCCAAGCTAGAAGAGCAGTACCCAAGACTTCTGCATAAACCCAATACAGCTTAAATTCAGATTTTATCACAGAGGTGATGTACTAAGATCAACATACAGGAACATATTTATCCACTGCAGTTTAACAATGTAATTTAACAACAAAACAAAACAAACAAGACACACATCCTTGTTACTTCCATAAAAATAACCCTCACTTTGGTAAAGTGAACTGCACCTTAGCCATGCTACTCACCTTGTTTAGAAGACAGTTGATGCACGGGTCGTGCTGGCTGAAGGGATTTACCAATAAACTTTTTTGCTTCTGTAACATTTTGAAACATCGCACTTCAAAAAAGCAGCTGAAATCATTAGCACTCAGTTTCACATATGGATGTTAAGCAAGAACAATCTACCTACTCCCTGATAGTTGCATTTGATGAGGCAATATTATATCTGGGCAGGAAAAAGCAGAAAGGTCTGATGCATAAATTTTTCTAGATTATTAAATATGCTGGATGAAATTTGCATGAAGACAGAATCAGACACCTCTCTCATTTTTCCTTCCAACTGAGTTACCCTAGCTTCTTCTCAAGATTTTTTTCCCTGTATGTCTACGTACACATTTGCAGAAAGGAGATGGGGATGTGATGGAAATAAGGGGGCTTCTAACATTTTTGGTTCAATTGGTTTTTAATTAATTAACATCAGCACATCCCTTATCAATCTGTTGTCTACACAGGAGTTCCTTACACATCTACATAAACTTACAGGACTATTTTTTAATAGCTACATTAGTTATACTGTTTTGCATCTTCCCATTTAGTTTAGCTACTATAGAAGCACCAAAAACTGCTAAGGTGGCGCTGTGCTGAAAAATCTCACACTAAGTATGCAATTAGTTGGAAAATTTTCATTTGTAATATCTGTATCTCAACATATCTCCTTCCCATTCCCATCTTTTTTGTCATCTGGGAGATTTTATGATTTGAAGGAATTTCAGCTTCTTTTAGAGAAAAAGAATACCAGAAAGAATAACCAACAATAAAAATGATACTGAAATTTTTTTCATCTAAGAAAGTTTACAAGTGAATAATCGTTATAGCAAAAAAATTTCAAGAAATAATCATGACTGCAAGAGTTACAACTACATTATCCATTTTCATTAGGAAACAGGAAAAGGGAAGCTAGGCTATTAGACCCACTATTATAGCCCACTTTAGTTGGTCTTTGTGTTATAGGAAGAAAACTAAAAATCATCTGAGAATTTACTATACTATAATTTTTTGAACACTTCTAACAGGACCAAGTAACAATTTTCCAGCATACCAAGTCTGAGCCCACTCAGTTCTAAAAACCAACTGTTTGGTTACTGTCTGAATTAGAACAACTTAATGAAAGCTAGGAGAAAAATTCTGGTTTGATTCTTTGATTTTCCTACCCGCTCATCTTATAAAAGGAAGACTTCAAAGCTGTAGTCAAAAGCAGCAATGAAAATTCCTGCAGCTGAATCAACTAAGACTACAGATATGGATGATATATTTCATTTTACCCAGATTAGGAATGCTTGTATAAATCACATTTATCCTAGATACTGAATTTCCACAGAAAGCAATGCACTAATAATACACACTTGTATCAGAAGAGTGAAAAAACCCAAGAACAAACAGTCAAGTTTCCTTTCATGCCCTGACTAGAAATGATATGCATGCTTTTTAAAAACATGAAAACCTGTTTAAGAGGCTGGCTAGCTTCTAGAATGCAGCATACCTGTATTTTTTTGTAGTGCCCTCACAGTAAAAACAAGTTGTGTGGTGACAGCAAAACAACACATTTTGCTCCTCTTCCCTCGCCCTCCCCAAGGAAGAGGCTAGAAAAGATCTCAACAAGTTACCTAGCCCAACCTCCTCAATTAATAGAGTGTTCTTTCTGACAAGTATCAAGGAAAGTGGAGAAAGATTAGTTTTAATTAGTTTTAATAGTTGAGACTATTACTTGAGACTATACTAAACTGCTTCCATGAGAGACTACTGCAGCAGGGGCAGCATCCCAAGAATTCCTCCTTGCAAGGCCACAGCTGTCCTCTGGGGTCATTCCTATGGGAGACCTGCCCAATGGAAGGGAAGCTTTCTGGCTCCAGCCAACAGGCCTAGCAGCAGTTCTGTAGATTTGTTTCAGTATCTTAACAAGCTGGACATTGACAGCAGCCATCTTACGTGTTTGGAAGGCTCTTTCCTGAATGCGTGAAGGGGATCTGACACTATTTTCCTGAAAAATCCCCACGCGTAACCGGAAACTGACCGTCCCCCCTCGCCCGAAATGGCACCGCACTCGGAACCCCACAGCCCCCAGGAAACACAACCTTCCTTCGCCGCCCAACCCCTCGCCCCCTCCCCAGCTCCCGTGCCCTGCTTTGGGCCGGGGGATGCCCAGCCCACCTCCAGCCGCCGGCAGCGCCCCTTCCCCGCGATCCCG